>CAIGQV010016734.1:11772814-11816856 GCA_903798115.1 Danio jaintianensis
AACCCACCAATAAAATAACCAACCAATGAATCAACCAACCCACCAATGAAATAACCAACCAATGAATCAACCAACCAACCAACCAACCAACGAAATAACTAACCAACAAAATAACCAACCAAACAACCAATTAATGAATGAACAAACGAATGAAGCAGGACATTCTAAAAAGCTGAAAGAAAAAGTTGCATTGCACATCTGATGCTTGAAAATCTCTTTTAGTCTTTGACCTCTTTGCAAAAGACAGACAGTCCTAAAATAAATAAAAGGAAAAAGGAAAATAAGGGTTTTGAAGAACACATGAATTCAAACAATCAGCTATTAGGCTTTGATTCTCAGTGTCCCAGACTAACTGATAAGCTCAGACTGACTGAACCCCATTTCACAAATGACCCTGACATTATGACTGCAATTTCTCTGACTCACTGATCTGCTTGTTTCTGGCGTGGTATTTAAAATGTGTCTGGGTGCCAATTGCAACAAATCCCTTTAGCTAAGAAAATGGTTGCTTATAACTCAAGGCACAATAATACTAAGAGCTTTCTTAAAATATAAAGAGTTTGTTGCAAGTGGCTTCTAGACTTAAACAATATTACATTTAAACATTTGTTGATTTTAACTGCATAATAATAATACTTCAACACAGACAGGAAAACCAAACACAAACTACTGTATGGTTAATTAACTAATGTTCACTAAATATACATTTTAGATTTGTGTACATACTACAACCCTAATCAAGACTTTAATGAAATCAGGATATTCAATTTTTTTCCATAGAAATGGAAAATGGAACATAAATTAATAGTTGAATTGCAATAGAAAAAAAGTCATTGGCTCCTGATAAGGACATAATCAGATTTGTTTATTAAAAACTTCATTATGTAAGTGTCAACACGCAAGAACGTAGATGGCATGAACAAAATGTAAAGAGTATTTCATGCGAGAAAGTGTTTTGAAAACATTGTCTTTGTGAACATCATTACAGACAAATTATTATTGTAATATGACAGCAGTTCATCTTTCAACAAAAGATTTGTTCTAAAACGTCCACAAACTGCATGCAACATGATGATGGCATTATTTTTATGCCTGCCATAGAGCAGTTTTTCCCAACCCTGTTCCTGAAGGCACACCAACAGTACATATTTTGCATGTCTCCCTTATCTGACACATTAACTTCAAATTTTGGAGTCTCTTCTTATGGTCTGATGAGTTGATTCAGGTGTGTTTGATTAGGAAGAGGTTGAAAATGTGTACTGTTGGTGTGCCTTCAGGAACAGGGTTGGGAAACACTGCTATAGAGAACACTAAACTGAAAGACATAAGTATAAAGCAGAATAATTATCAACACTTACTGATGCATGATGAATGAATGAATGAATGAATGAATGAATGAATGAATAGTTGTATTGAATATTACATTTACTCACAAAATAAGGTATTCAACCAACCAACGAAATAACCAACCAATGAATCAACCAACAAACATGACATGTGTAGACATCCCAGGTGACTGTAAAGAAACACAATAGCCTCAGAATCCATTCAGCCAATCTCCGGGTCTGGCGGGAGCAATTTTAGCTTAGCTTAGCATAAATTGTTGAATTGGATTAGACTATTAGCATCTTGCTCAAAAAATAAAAATAAAGAGTTTTGATCATTTTTCTATTTAAAGCTTGAAAATAGTCACACTGGTTAGCTAGGTAACAGCACTGCATAATATCAAAACCCTTTTTAGATTTTTTTATGAGATGCTAATGGTCTAATCCAGGGGTGTCCAAACTCGATCCTGGAGGGCCGGTGTCCTGCTGAGTTTAGCTCCAACTTGCTTCACCACACCTGCCTGGATGTTTCTAGTATACCTAGTAAGAGCTTAATTAGCTGGTTCAGGTGTGTTTGATTAGGGTTGGAGCTAAACACTCCAGGACACCAACTCTCCAGGACCGAGTGTGGACACCCCTGGTCTAATCCAATCCAATGATCTATGCTAAGCTAAGCTGAATAAATTCAAGTGTTCCTATAAAAGAAAGCAGTTGCCAGAATAAAGAATCCATGTCTTTACTGATAATATGCATTCTGCAGTCATAAATCTGCTTTTTAATCAATCTAATCCATTTTTTGGCCAAAAGATATGAAAACAACCAAAAGAAAATGTCATATTGCAGTGATTCCAACCAAATATGATATGCTAAAAATTGATTTGCCAAAAAAGATGTGCCATATGTTCAAACACTGTAGGAGGGGAGAAAAAAAACATGTATAACAGACATCAGGCATGCCAGTGGTTTGAGTGACTGCTACACGCAATCGAGGAGGGATCAATTCCTATCGAGACATTTGGTGGTCAGAAATTTAGCTGATTTGCAAGTGAAATTTGACACATTCCCAGCAAATAACTGTCAGTTTGTGGGCAAAAATGGTAGCTGAAAGTTATGGAATAACTAAAGGCAGACTTACAAGTCAGCGGTGCGCAGGAAATTAGTGGCATATTCGTCCAGAAGGAGCGAGGAGACGGGTGAGGGCGGATGAGGGGGAATGACTCAGCCTTGTTACTCAGCATGCAGGTTATTTGCTGACACAAGACGCCATTGGGAATTATACTCCTCACTACCTGGACCTTTCGTGAGTCGGAAACGTTTAACGAGACAAGACACTCATTGTCAGACGATACCAGTGTTTTTTTCTGTCACTGCAGATGTTGAAACGGGAGACAACAGACAAAAGACTAGAGTAATAAGGTCCGGATCATGTAAAATGCCCCCATCAAAGGCTCTTTTGTCTCTGAAGTGAAGCAGATTTGCATATGCCGAATGCTGGAGTAAATCAGGCCTTAAAGCTATTGTTTTTTTACTCTGAAACAGTGTAATTATAAGCTTTAACTTTTTTTTTGTAGTTCAAAAACACTGTACGATTAGAACACAGCCTATCCTGATGAGCCTGTCAGCAGTTTTTAATTAAAAAAAAAACTGCAAATATAAAATCTTAACGCATCAAAGTTAAAAAGAGGGGGAAAGCATATCCAATAAACACTGAATTTAAATGTGGGGAAGATAATTGTAGTTTTTTGGTAGTTTTTTTGCTCATATACTTTAAATGTCCATCCTAAAGCTGTGAAAGTACATTTACAGCATCTATTATATGTTCTGTAAAGCTCTTTAAGGTTGAAACATTTATTGTCTGCATTGAATATACAAAAACATTAGATTTATCATCATATTATGAAGCAGAGTCTTTATTTGCATTATTCTGTAAACACACAAAAAGCATGATAATGATGTGGTATTAAATGCATTTCTAAATCTCCAATAAACACATTTAAAGGGTTGAAGTAATAATGTTCATAAAGTTTCTGCACCAAATTAATTTGGCTGAATAATAAGGTCATAATTTAGCTCATTTTAATGGCTATACTCAACCATTTCTCTGAAACTAACAAATACAAATATACAAGTATAAATAATTAGTATATATCTAAAGTGTCATATTGCAGTGCTTCTAAACATAAATCTAATATGCTGTATCTAAAAAGCTATTTTAGCTGAAAGCAAATAGGATGTGCCATATGCAGTGATGGGAATAACGGCGCTATAAATAAGCGGCATTACTAACAGCGATACTTTTTTCAGTAAAGAGTAATCAAATGATTTACGTTTCCCCCATTACAACGCCGATACCATTACTAAAAATAAAATGGGAGTTACTATAATTGAGAATACTGAAGCGGTTTTCACTCTCTTTCTCTGGGGTGTGTGTGTGTGTGTGTGTGTGTGTGTTCAGGGCTGGGGCGGGACACATAACCAACCAGTGATGATGATTGGTGTGTCAGTGAACGTGGTGCAACTGAGAATGTGATGATTGGCTTAGATAGAGTACATTTATATCATTTCCCAATCAGAGGCAGAGTAGTGTGGGTGTTCACACAAGCACAAGCACAGTCAGTGGCACACACCAAAGACCAGGAGTCAGAACGATGGCAAATCCAACAAGTTCAAAGGTAGCGTTTGCAAACTGGAAATATAAGCACTACTTCTCCCTCATTGAGGTGAAAGGCAAGAATGTTTATGTATCGTGCAACTTATGTCCAGGAAAAAAAGAGTCTCTCTGCGTCAGTGACAGTAATTCTAATCTAATGAAGCACCTCACGTCGAAAATTAGTGGCTACGCAAGTGACAACATGAGCTCTGCTACCAAAGGAGGAGACGAAGCCACGACGTCAAAGCAAATCAAACTTAATTTCTCTCCACCGCAAACACTTATTACTCAGACAGAATTAAACTAAATAATATCTAGATATATAGTTTAGGACATGCTGCCGTTGTCTCTCATATTGTCCCACAACAACATTAAAATAGTGTAGATTACTGTACAATGTTTTATATTTATTTTATATTAATGTGACAAATTAGATTTTTATAGTTACTTTCACTGGTAATTAGTTACTTTTATAATTATGTAACTCAGTTCCTAACTCAGTTACTACTTGTGAGAAGTAACTAGTAACTATAACTAATTGCTCTTTTAAAGGAACGTGCCCAACACTGGCCATATGTTCAATCACCATGTATAAAAGACATCAGAGATGTCATTAGTTTGAGTGACTGCTACACATAATGTCTGTTTTTTGTTTTTTTTCTATAACAGTCCCTTTGTTAATCCTACATCATTTGACAAGTTCTACATAGAAATTTACAGCAAAAGTCCACAAACTGTTAAGAGTTACAGTAAAACACTTTTTTTAACTTAATTTTCTTTCTTTTGAAACTGTAAATGTAACTTTTTAATTGTATAAAAATTATTGCATTGTATGTTACTTATCCCTCTACAGTATCTATGTTTTTGATGGTAAGTGGTATAGTAATGAATATTCTCATTATAGAAACATTAGCAATTAATTGTCCAGATTCCATATGTGTCTAATGCAATATGCCAAGCCTAACATATCCAATTGCTGTACAGTTAAACAGATCAACCATCGCTGCTGTGTAACCACATGGATCTGTGTAACTAAACATATTGTTTTCTAATGTACCTCTCTATCTGGAAGATACAGAGCTGCTGAATATTTAATGTAGAGTCACAGATGTGCCAAGCCCGTGTGAGCAATTTGAACATATGTCATGGAGATTTTTTGTCTCTGATTATGTGACATTTTTCTTTCTTGCTGCAGCCATATATATTTAAGGCAAGAAATGACGAGTGCCTCGTTTCATTTGTCACCTTTTTGATAGTGTGTAACGCTGTTTCCCTTGTGCTTGACTGGCCCCTGAACGATTCTCCCCCCCGGCACCACGAGCCTTTATTAGAACTCTATCGGTGCTTTTAATGTGGAAATGCAATAAAGTCATTTCACGCCGCGTTGAGCAACCTCCACTTGTTATTGCAGGCCCTCTGTGTTATTGCAGGCCCTCTGTGACATGCTGGCAGGTTGGGGAGGGAGAATTGCTTCCTCTTTTCTCTCTCTGATGAGTCGGCTATCAGTGAGGTAAAGCTGGGATATGTTGCCGCTATCAAACCAATTCAAAAGAACAGACCAAATTTTACATTGACCTTAGTGAGTACATGTTGATTAATCACAATTTTTGATTTTGTCTACATCCCCTTTTATTCCAGAAGGTCTCTTTTCACATTGTACTATTGGGTTTGTAGCACATTAAGATTGTGCAATTGATTGTGGCACCTTTTTACTACTATATCTAGGTTATTACTTAATGAGTATATGTATATTAATCAAGCGTTCAGGATGAACTGAGCCTCACAATACTTTATTTTTTTTTATCTACACAACAGTTTTTAGGTTATCTTACAGGTCTCTTCTCACATTGTACTATTGGGTTTCTAGCACATTAGGATTGTGCAATTGATTGTGGCAACTTTTTACTACAATATCTAGATTATTGCTAGATGAGTATATGTAGATTAATCGAGCATTCAAAATGAACTGAGCCTCAAAATACTTTATTTTCTTTATCTAAACAAGAGTTTTTAGGTTATTCTACGGGTCTCTTTTCACATTGAAATTATAATTTCACATTGCAGAAAGATTACACAATTAATGCAAATATAACTGAGTACTTGTGACAAATGTTTACTATATCTTTATGACTTGATGAGTAATGTTGATTAATTTCGTTTTCTAGATGAAATAAGCCTCATAGTTTTTACATCACTTCGTTAACAATCCAAACACCCTTCATCCTTCATATTTTTCATTTCATACTACAGTTTAATTGCTTAATTAACATGAGTACCGTTGTGAGTACTTGTGGCAGCTGTTAACTATTACATCTAGGTTGTGGTTTGAAAAAAATCAAGATCAGTCGAGTGTTCCCCAATGAACTGAGCCTCAAAATACTTGTATCACTTAGTTTTTGTTCCAAATTACTTTTTTTTTTTTCACTCTCTTCATCCCAGAGGTTTCTTTTCACATTGTACCTTTGAATTCACACAATTAACATGAGCAGTACTAACGGCAGCTGTTTACTGCTTTGTCTATGTTAAGACTTGAAGAGAAGTCTTTTGCAAAGTATTTTTCTTCAGATTTACCAACAAAACTTTGCATGCACAGAACGGTTCTTCCAATTGTCTGTCGCGGATGTACCACTAGATACAAAGACTGTGAGCAGCTTGTGATTTTTTTTTTTTTTTTCACAAGCAGCTGTGAGAAATCCATTGTGCTAAAGGAACATGCAAACACATCAATTATACTTTATCAATAGCTATTCTTAAAATTGCTTTTAAACCAGTTGTTGTCCACATGAATCTTAGACCACTTATTCATAATACTAGTGGTTTAAAGTAAAATTATTTAGCTATTTAGCAATACAAATTATTTAGTAAAATTGCTTAGTTAATCCCACTCAAAAAAAGGCTGGGTTCCAATTAATGTGTTGGGACAACATGAAGGAATTAAGTTAACTTATTAGTTTTTACAAATTTAAGAGGAATGAGCATAAAAAAAATAAGTTTTCCCCCCAAAAACATAAGTAGTTTAAACATACAGCAAACGTCATTTTTTGAGTATACTGAAAGCGTTCAGGTGACACGGTGGCTCAGTGGTTAGCATCATCGCCTCACAGCAAGAAGGCTGCTGGTTCGAGTCCCTGGCTGGGCCAGTTGGCGTTTCTGTGTGGAGTTTGCATGTTCTTCCCGTGTTCGTGTGGGTTTCCTCCGGGTGCTCCGGTTTCCCCCACAGTCCAAAGACATGCGCTATAGGTGAACTGAATAAACTAAATTGGCCGTAGTGTGTGTGTGTGTGTGTGTGTGTGTGTGTGTACGTGTGTGTGCGTGCATGCGTGTCTGTGTGTGTGAATGAGTGTGTATGGATGTTTCCCAGTGCTGGGTTGCAGCTGGAAGGGCATCTGCTGTGTAAAACATATGCTTGATAAGTTGGCGGTTCATTCCACTGTGGCGACCCCTGATGAATAAAGGGACTAAGCCGAAGGAAAATGAATGAACGAAATGAAAGCGGTCATATACAATTTTGTTTAATTTTACAATATACAAAAATATTACAAATATAAATAAATTAACACACACACACACATTTTTTATTCTCGGTGTTAAAGGCATTGTGCAAAATATGTGTGGATTTAAAAAAATGAATATTAAAGAAATAAACTTTTGGGAGGTGGTGTACTTTAAGGGAAGAAAACATAACAGTATGTTTTGTCAGGTTGTGTGGATGACACTTGCAGTGGAACAGACTGTACGTACACATACATAAAGACTGAAGCAGAGGCATATTTCTGCTGCAGTACATTTTACTTTTCTCACTCACTCCTATCAAAAATATAACACTCTTTCCTATTTCCAACCTGTCAAATACCTCTCCATTCAAATGAACTGCAGGTAAACAATAACCAATATCCCAAACAGCTTCAGTTTGAGTGGAAGGAACATAATGAGTCACGTTTATCAAATAGGATTTAGTTTTAAAAAAAAAAATGTCAAAGCAGATATATTAGTAAACAGCTACCACTAGTACTCACAGTGGCACTCACATTATTTATGCAATCTTACTAAAAAAAAAAATAATCCAAAGTACAATGTAAAGAGAGACCTTCAGGATGAGGGAATAAAGAGCTGTTTATAGTTTGTTTTTTAACTTTGTGAAAAATGGAGATATTGAAGAAGCATTGGAAGTTGTGGAATGTGAATTAGTGTTTTATTAGATTTTTTTTTTTCAATGATTATTATAAAATTTTTATTTTTCTCTAAAAGTTTTGAGTATTTTTTTTATAATGAAGGATTTTCAAATTGTACAAACAACAAAGACAAAGACAATAAGACAAACAAACAAACAAACAAACAAACCCCAAGTGCTGCCATTTAAATAAAATGTACAAATGCATCTGTTTAACCCTTTAACTTCCCCACCAAGAAAAAAACTTTTGGATTGCATTTCTTAACTACTAATGTCGCTAGTTAACACACTCAATGCATTTTTTTTTTTCCAACACATTCCATCATTTCTAAAATACCAACCTCTATCAAATGGTTGATATGTCGGTTTATGGTAAAAGCACCGGAATTAATACATATCTATATATATATATATTCAAAATAAAACATTTTTGAATACTAAATCATCTTTATTTTTTGAAGTATGCCATAAAAAAATTCAGATTCTTATTTGACATGTTTTTTACAATAAAACCAAAATTAAGTGTTTCCCGGAGGAAACCCACGCCAACATGGGGAGAACATGCAAACTCCACACAGAAATGCCAACTGGCCCAGCCGAGGCTCGAACCAGCGACCTTCTTGCTGTGAGGCGAGAGCGCTATCCACTGCGCCACTGCGCCGCCTTAAACGACTTTAACAGTCATTATTTAAAACAGTCAAAATATGGTCAACCATTTGGTAGAGCATGCAGTTTAACAAAAAAAAAATTATAATAAAAACAAAAACAAAAGAAGCCAGAACTCTCTTAAAATAAAGATTTCAGAGTTTTTGTAGAAAGGATTGGAAAGGTTCCCAAAGTCTCCTGAATTTGTCCTGTTTGTGGTTGAGGTCATAAGTTAATTTTTTCAAAGGAAGAAAGACTGACAACTGAGAAATCCACATGGAAATAGTTGGAATTTGAGAAGTAGACCATTTAAGTAATATACATTTCTTAGCCAAAAATGTAAGAGTTGTAAACAGAGGTTTGAGGTCTGAGTCAAAAAGATCTTCAGGAATGTTATTTAACAAAAAAAGTGAGGGGTAGAAAATAAAACGTTTTTCTATTATCATCTGGATTGCAGAATGAAATCTTCTTGGTTGGATGTGAACACAAAATACATACCTAAATACATGAAAAAAAATGTGCCCTTACAAGTTTTGCACTTAAAACAGAGGTCGGAACAAGCTGAGAACATTTTATGCTGACGAACAGGTGTGGAAAAATTTTGTGCATTTTGGAAAAATACCATCACGGATCTTGGACCAATATTCAAAATTAAACAGAACTCCTATGTCCTGTTCACATAGTGGTTTCAAAGAATCATAAACTGAGGAATCAAAGTAAACTAATAAAGCAAAGAATTTAGAAATAAGCCCTTTAAAAGAACTGACTGACAGCATGGTTTGGGTATTGGTGTTTGATTTATTGTAAAACTTTGTAAAACTTAATAAAGACATATACAAAACCCCGCCTCCTACAGGGTGGGGATGTCGAAGTGTTTGAAAACATTATACCGTTACTCAGCCTTTTCGAAATTCGTTTTGCCCTAAAACAAAGAACAAAATAATAACTTAATATAAAGTTTTACAGCTATTCAGTTTTACATAATCTTCCTACAGCATGAACCCAAGAGCACAATCCGCAAAGAAACCTTCTGAAAAGAGTAAAAAAACAAAGTGATGCAAGTGATGTGAGGCTTGCTCCATTCGGAACACTCAATTAATCTGCATCTACTCACCAAGCCCGATGTTAAAGCTATTCTTTGAAGTTCATTTTATTTATATATTATTTGCAAACTTAGATTTTTTTTATGGCTCATAACAAATGCTGAATTGATATCGTTTCTCATTATCTACTTTCTGTTAAAAGCACAGCACAGCCACAACAAACTGATTTCCTCCTTGAGCAGCCTTTATCTGTTTCCTCACACTTTATGAGTGTTGATAATTCTGTACTTAACACTATCTGCATTCTGCACTTTCAACAGTCGAGGCCGTTTGCATAATTTGATGACCAGTAAGTACTGCTCTGCTCTCTCTAGAACGGACATTAAAAAAGACGTCTTGAAAAAAGTCTGCAAGTCAGGTGCATCCTGCAGAGCTTTTGTCGTCAACGTTATTAACTGCTATAAATATATGACACGTATAGCAAAAAAAAGAAGTACAGATTGGGTCATCCTTCATAGTACACTGCGGTGATGTTTTGTAAAATGGTCTCGGGACAGGGTTATTCAACGTGACGTTTGAGAGCTCCGCACCTGCTTTAGTATTTGAGCAAGCATTCTCTCCAACACAGAATGTCAAAATCCTTTAGTCACTAACGTTGACATGCGATAGCAAAAGCTACAATTGCGGACCCAGAAAGCACTCGTCGTCTGAGCTGACTGCATGTCTTGTTGGCCGTTGCGTCAGACAGGACAAATAGGACTGAATTTTCTTGGTTCGAGTGTTGGTGAAGGACTAAAAGAGGGCATGATATGCAAAATGCAACATAGTTAGAATGCGCTGTACATTTCAGTGAACACTTAGAAAGAAATAAAACTTTTTATAGAAAGAAACCGACAATAAAAGACTTCACACAAAGTCATTACTGAAAATGCTTTGGTTTGTATGCGGCCTTTTGTTTAGATGCAATATAACTGGTGGTGGAAGAAAAAAACTAAACAAAAGAGGATTGACATTGAACACCTGCATAATGTCATCAATATGTGACTGAGTGCATCAATCCATTGTTCAACTCTGCAGTCTAAAAATAAGCATAAATAAGAAGCCGGCAGCACCACAGTCCAAAAGCTTTCCAAGCAACATTAGCAACACTATACTAAATATCATTACTGAAATGCACTTTTTATTGATCTTTTTTTTTTTCTCTCGGTCTGCGCTAGATTATAAATAGGGACCCGAAAAACAAGCATATTACATCTAATTTGATGAAACCGCTCCTTCTGACCATTCAGCCGTGTCTGTCAGAACTGATTTCAAAATCCTTAAATTGTATGCATAACTTTTAATGGTTTATGAAATTCATGCATCTTTTATTGTCTTCAAACTATTTATATGAGAATCAGGCTTATTGGAAATCACTGGAGCTGGGGTGAATGTTTCTGCTTCAAAAGCAAAGAGAACTTACTGTATGACCAAAAGTAATGGCAATCATTTTTAATTTACTTGATATTGTCATTTTTATTGCACTTTATTTGAACGCTCACTCGATTTGCTTTTGTATGTGTTCCTTAGCCCTGATTTAATGAATTGCTGTTGGAAATTCCTTGCAAATGTTTACGTTGTTGATGTTTTTAATTGTGTCCAGGACCTGAATTCAGCATTTAACCACCATGAGTGCACTGACCAGCCGTAAATTACGGTAAAAAAAAGAGATGGCCATGATTAAATAAATTGAATAGGGTTTAATCATCTCTTATTATTGAGCGGCCTTGATTCGGAGTGATGTAGAGAGCGAAAGTGAATGACAGTGGGAGAGGTGAGGGGTTGAAAGCTTCTGGAGAGGGAGCACAGGCTCACATCAGTATCGTATCATGGCAACAGAGACAGATGGAGAAGGGGTGGAAGACGTGGGTGTCAAAAAAAAAAGGCTGTGCATTTCACCGAGCCTGGGTTTAGTCAGTGCAGAGAGACTTCGATGGATAGACACTCAGAAAAAAAAAAAAAAAAAAAAACCACACGCAAGCTCATTCGCATTCAACACGACACAAACCGCACGACCGGCTCAGATAATGAACTCTGAGTCACCGTTTTCTCTGACCATCACCAACTCTCAGGAACGTTCATCAGAAAAAATAGTGACACAGAGAATGAGTAAGAATGTAGTCGTCATTGAAACCATTTTAAAATTCTAAAAGAAAGCCCATCATTTTCAAGTAAAACACAAAGAGCATCACTTTTCAATCAATTGAGCTTAAATTAGATTCATTAAATCAGAAGTGGAAACTCAATATCTCCACTTGCGCTCTCAAGAATCCATGAGAGACAATGCCAACGCGGGCTCATTCTGAAAACGTACCCCTATATACATTTCTGGAGAGCACCAAATACATCCCAGGAGGTACGTTCTTTTGCAGTTTTTTTGATTCACGAATCCACCAGAGGCCGCTGTGTACGCTTTGTGAGATCTTAAATTTCTCTTGCGAGTGCCATTCGTGCCTGCTCTTCTCACGTAAATCCACCAGAGGCCACTGTCGACTGACTGACTGACAAACATACTGAATGACTGACTGACTGACCGTTCGACTGACCCACCCTCCTCCTTCCCTAAACCAAACCAAGAGTATTTTCAAAAGCACAGATTGACCTGCCCACCCACTTTCCAAAACCCAACCGACAGTTTTCAAAAGCAATCCAGAAAAAGAAAAGCCCTCGTCTGATTTTTACCACGTTTTCAGATTTTACCACATTCTCACTCTGTTATGTACTTGTTTATTTTATTTTATTTTCTGTTTTTGTCTTACCCACTTTCTGGAAATGTTCTTTGCCGGACTCAAACCCCGTCATCGTGGTCAACTCCTCTCTGCGTCTCAAGTCCGCCGACGTACATGGTGAGCTACTGGACAAACTGGTAACAGTGGAAAAGCTGTCCATATGGAGGTAAGCGGTCAGCTGGTAAGCGCGAAAAGGAACAGTGTCATACCGCCCCATAGTGTTCGTTTTAAAGACGAAATGCAGCCATACGTACATCTGGCTACATAATTTGCGACCTCCGGAAATGTATATAGGGCTACGTTTTCAGAATGAGCCTATGCTGGACAATGCAGAGCAAAAAGAGATAAAAGTACACATGCCTAAGTGTACGTTTTTTTTTACACTTTTTAAAAAAAGGTTCCATTTGTTAACATTAGGTAACTACATTAGCAAACATGTACTCACACTAGAAAATACCTTGGGTATACCTTAGGGCACTCTCATTTCTGAGGTTACACAACAGTGCTCTACTTTTTCCTTTACATTTTCTTTTGAGTGCAAATTTTTACAATTTTACGTTATCTAAACAGGGCGACACGGTGGCTAAGTGGTTAGCACTGTCAGTTGGCATTTCTGTGTGGAGTATGTTCTCCCCGTGTTTGCGTAGGTTTCCTCCGGTTGCTGCGGTTTCCCCCACAAATCTAAAGACATGCGCTATAGGTGAATTGGGTAAGCTAAAGTGTCCGTAGTGTGTGTGTGTGTGTGAATGGGAGTGTATGGGTGTTTCCCAGTGATGGGTTGCAGCTGGAAGGGCATCCGCTGCGTAAAACATATGCTGGATAAGTTGGCGGTTCATTCCGCTGTTGCGACCCCAGATTAATAAAGGGACTAAGCCAAAAAGAAAATAAATGAATGAATGATTTATGCTTGTAGATGGTTTATTATAATTCATGCAAATGCACTTCTCTACACAACCATCCCAATCATTCTAAAATGATTCATTCTTTCCAAATAGAGATATTCAAGTCATCTGGTGAAATTGTAGTCATATTGCAATGTATATCACAGAATAACAAAAAATTGCAATGTTAGATTTGTCCAATATCGTGCAGCCCTACTGCATTATTATTGTTATTTTCATAGTTTTTCATTTGTTGTTTTAGAAGATGTGTGCAGAGTCCAGCTATTTATATATGCAATCATTTTATATACGCTGTAGAACATACAAGCACTTAAACAAAGCTAAACATATACAGTATGTGTTTGTTTGTTTATTTATTTATTTTTTCTGTTTTTCTTACAGTATGCTTCTTCATGACATTGTTTGCTTTCTCCTATGCACTGCATTATGTGCCTGCTGTTCCCTTGAGAAAGCTTGTCTGAGCAAGTATATGAACTGCCAGCCCAAGAGAGAGAGAGATAGAGAGAGTAAAAAAAGCTAACTAGGACTGCCAAAGGTAACATGCATATGATTAATTACATTTGCTTGTCTGTAATTTAACCATCACTGAAGCTTAACATCACCTATATAACCTTTGAGTCAAACATGGTCACAGCAGGTTAGTGGCAAAAAGCAACTTGCCATATTCAAGACCACAATGTGTCAGTGAAGCTATACGTTATTTAATTACTGCAAAGTTTCTCACATTTTGATGCAGAGACCTCAAAAAGTGATGCTTATTGCTGTTTGTGATAAGACTGTGTGCTCATCAAGACTGCATTAATTTGATTAAAAAATAAAAAATAAAACAAACTGTGAAGTATATATAAATGTGATTTATTGCTGTGATGACAAAACTGACTTTTCAGTAGTCCACTGTAAAATAATTAACATGGGCGTTTGTTGACTTAAAGTGCTATTTCTACTTGATTCAACTCAAAAAAATCATTCAATCATTGCAATCAGGTATGTAACATTTATGTAACTTACAATTAGGGAATGTTGTTTGAACCACGCTGAGTGACACTGAACACATTGCTCTGCTTAAGAATTGCATTAAAAGAAGAAAATGTTCACAATAAAAGTAATCTTAGCTGTTTTTAGTTAAGAGAAAGACTTGTCAGAGGTCATTTTTCATCAGTTTGAAGATTAAGAAGAGTTTCAAGTTTTTAAGCTTAGAGGTTACCGCCTTGCAGAAGAGTAGCACTCATGCCTTGGGTCTTGACAGCTTTACTAACAACATTAATGTTTGTTACTTCACTCAGTGAGCCATACATGTGCTAATACTAGTTCTGAGATCAGTAAGCATGTTTAGTAAGTTTGTTCTTGCCTTCAGTTAGCCTAAAATAAGGTGAAATAACAATTCAAATGAACGGAAATGTGTGTCTTAATTAAATTAAATTATGCCTAGCGTATTAGTAAGATTCACTTAATTTTATAGAAGCAACGTTCCATTTGTACATTATTTTTAAAAAATGATTTATTTATTATTACATTTACATCAACATGACAATGATGTTTCCATAGATCAGACAAAACGGATCCTTTCAAAGTTACAAAGTGATGTAAAATAGCAAGACAAATCAAGTTACATTCACTGACAGTTATGGCTTTAAACATTGGTAAACTTTCAATTGGTTCAACTCAGCATAATGAGCTATTTTAACTTAGATTCGTCAGTTAAACAAACCCAGTTATTGTACAGTAGATGTTACTACGGTTGACTTAATTACTGCAATTACTGAACAGTGGGCGGGGAAAAGCAGCTCATTTGCATTAAAGGCACAGGCACCAAAACAGCTAAAAAGTCAAAACAGCTCAAATTTCTAATATACACAAAGGTATATATAATCTGATGGGTATTTTGAGCTGAAACTTTACAGACACATTCTGGAGACACAAAAGACTTATCTTAAATCTTGAAAAAGGGGTAAAATTGGTGCCCTTTAATAATTAATAAACATTTTTTTTAAATACATCTGTTTAAAATGTTTTTGCAAATTGTAATATTTTTATTTTTAGAAGTATTTGATCAAAGAAATAGCAGAAAAAGAGTATTCAAGGTATCATAAATATCCTTCCTGTCTTCTAATTATTCAGAACTTCTGCTGAACAAAAGTAATAGTGTATTTTTTTTTTAAACTAGGGAAAAAACTATTGACCCTCATTAACACTTAAAAATCATACTGTAAAATGTTACACTTAAACTATTTGCACATATTATTTATTATTTTTTAAGCGTTCGTGCATTAAGTTAAAAAAATCATAATTACAATTTTAATAGATTGACAGCCCTAACAAAACACTATGCGTCTAATAGCAAATTAGCACTGTTGTATAAAAATTCATGCTTTTCCACTTCCAGGTTTTAAAAGCTCATTACAGCTCTTACAACTCTAGCACTCAGTCTCGTTTCTCGAAACACTGCCGCTGTTGAGTCACGTCTCACCAAATGTGCCTGAAAATGTGAAATCATTTAGTTCATAATGAAAACCATTTCTGAGCCACATAATTAAGAGGGCTCTCCTTTAAAAGGGACACATGATTAATTTGTTTCGCAGGAAGCTTGCGAAGGTAATTAAAACAATGACACTTTTGCCCCGATGAACTTGTAAAATTTTTCCATGTACGTGGCTTGAGGGATGATGTGCGTTGTCTGTGCTCCAGGCTGGCCAGTTCGATATCATTCTTTGCTTTAGTTATGACCTTACGCTCATTTCACTTAGCCAGAGAATATTTATAAAGGATGAACGTTTTTGAGTTTTTTTTTTGCTTGTCGTCAGGGCCAAAGTCATTTATGGTCATATGTTTTGGAACATTACATTAAATTACACCACATTTTCTCTTCTTTTTGAAAGAGGACACAACCCAAGATTATCGACATAGTCATAATACAACACTGTAAAAAAATGCTGCTTTCAATGGGACAACATGAAGGAATTAAAGGGCACCTACACTAGTTTACCCATTTTTCCAGATTTAACACAAGTCTTTTGTGTCTCCAGAATGTGTCTGTAAAGTTTCAGCTCATAATAGCCATCAGATTATTTATTAAACCTTTCAGAAGTTTGTAATTTTTAGCTCTTAGCATCTTGTAGCTGTTTTGGTGGACTGTGCCTTTAATGCTAGTCCTCCCCTCCCACCGTTCCCACGTGCCTGTCAGTGTGCCTCAATCTCCGCCCTCGGCTGCCTCAGATAACAGACAGACATGAAGGAAGCAGATCTCACGTAATGTTTGGGAGAAATATTACTGTAAAAACTTTCCCTATGATTATTTGATGTATTTGTTGTGGAGTTGCAACGATGAGTCACACACAATGTCGTTACAAAGTTCATGCACACACACACAGACAGCGGACACACACACACAGACAGCACGCACGTTTAGCTTTGCACTGCAAATGTGACAGGATACACATTAATAACCACTGCTGTATGGCTATCCGTCATGTTAATGTACAAAATAAACCTGATTTAATCATATACATAACCTGATAAATCACTTACAGTAAATACTGGAATAGAACTTACATAAACAATGAATAAATATTTTTAAAGTGTCACATTTATTCATGCATGCATTAATTTTCCTTTGGCTTAGTCCTTTATTTATCAGGGGTTGCCACAGCGGAATGAACCACCAACTATTCCAGCATATGTTTTAAGCAGTGGATGCCCTTCCAGCCACAATCCAGTACTGAGAAACACCCATGCACTCTCACATTCACACACGCACTCATACACTATGGCCAATTTAGTTTATTCAATTCACCTATAGCGCATGTCTTTGGACTGTGGGGGAAACCGGAGCACCCGGAGGAAACCCACGCCAACATGGGGAGAACATGCAAACTCCACACAGAAATGCCAACTGGCCCAGCCGGGACTTGAACCAGCGACCTTCTTGCTGTGACGTGACAGTGCTAACCACTGAGCCACCATGCCGCCTATGTCACATTTATGTTATTTTGAAACTTCCTAATTTTGTTTTGGGTGTCTCCTACAATACAATACACTTTTTTCACTATTTACTTCACAATATGCATTTAAAATCAGCTCATTGGCACAGTCTCTTGAATGGTTTTCTTCTTACAGAATGTTTTGGACACTAAAAGGGCATTACCAGTTTGTGCATTATACATTGACTATCAGAGCTGAGCTTTTTTTCAGTAGTCCGTGATACATATGCATGCTTGAGTGAACCAAATCCATTCAAGTACATCTCTTTAATTAATAAACTTATTTACATATTTCTAACTTATTTTCAACTTTTGGGATATTTCAACAGACGTGATTTTCAAATATGACTTAAGTAAAATGTTGTTTCCCAGTACTGGGTTGGGCTGGAAGGGCATCCGCTGCATAAAACATAAGCCAGAATAGTTGGCGGTTCATTCTGCTGTGGTGACCCCTGATAAATAAGGGACTAAGCCAAAGGAAAATGAATGAATGAATAAAGTAAAATTTCACTGACAAGTTTGCATTTCTGCAGCAAAAAATGGATAATCACAAAAGATTGTGCTAACTGTTTAACTTCCATGTGCAAGCAAAGGCATCTATTAAAATGTGCGCCATGAGTCTAATTTTACTTTACTTTTAAGCTATATGTACATACAAACACCTATTTTACAGGAAAGTGTCTGATAGACTGATAGACACGATGTCTATCAGTAGGCAGATTGCATGGTCATGTATTCACAATGGTATGAACCGTTATAGGGGTGATCAAATGTATTTTATTTATTATCTATATATTTTTATATTTTTATTTAAGATACAGCTCAGTGAAAACAATTTTCCACTATTTATAGAGAAGACCCACAACCTCCCCATATGTCTTGTTTTGACGTCCCTCAAGGGGGATCAAAAGTTAATTAGAGGAGTCAAACCTCCCAGTACTTTAAACCTTGCTCATTACCATATCTGCTCAGGAGGCTTCCTTTTCTCTGCCATTACAAACAAAGCAAATAATTATCACTTTATTAATATACATAAATAATGGCCAATCATTTCCCTTTAATGTACCATTAGCAGTCGCTAGTGTTAATTTTGTTTTGCCTGTAAGTTTTGTTTAAGGTGCATGTAGCCTTTAACTTGCATTATATGGCATTCCCTAATAGAGTACATGATTTATATTTATTTGCATATATGATTGAGTTGGACATCTCAAAAGCTTTGTTTCTAGGTGAATGGCTAAAATGTAAAACACACATCTCCTGAAAATCCTGCATAATTTGACCAATCAGATGACAACTTCAGAATTCCAGAAGTGTTTTACATTTAATGTGCCAGTGAGAGCCAATGCTAATAATAGGACTAACAAGACTAATGGTTTGTTTAAGATGTCTTAAGGTGCATGTAGCATTTAACTTGCATTTAATGAATGGACAAGGACCACAGTTTCTTTAAAGTTCTACTAAACCAATAAAAATTATAAAAACAATCAAAACCTTCAAACCTCAGTTTTCCACAGATTTGTGCCAATATTTGCTGCATGCAAGTAAAGCTACTAGACAGCATCGCATGAGAACCATCAAATGTCTCAAGCCTGAAAATGAGAGGGGGTGGATATAGATTTGTGAGGGCCAGCAATTAAGGTGAATTGAGACGGGAAGGGCTGAGATCCCAATAAGTCCCTGCTGCCGTGTAATTACATGCTCTCTGCTTCTTATCGAGTTGATCCGAAGATCTCAGGCCTGCTGGATTTATGAGAGGCCCGTGTGGCAGTAGGGGGCACTTGGAGGTAAAGTGTCATCTCTGCTTAACAGCTGCGACCATATTTATCCACAGCTGGATTTATGAGAACGGGCCCCGTCCCTTGGGCTGACCCAAGAAGAGGAAATCGCAGGTTAGCGGAGACAGACAGGACAAGCCGTGAGCAATAGGCTCCATGCGATGATGCACGTTCCTATGATTGTCATTTTGACGCGGTGTGTCGAAGACTCATCATTCCAGGGAACAGCCGAGAAATAAGCTTGATGATGATAACGAGAAGTGGTTTGGGTGGACGCTCAAACATACCTGCATGCAACAAGAGGAGAGGCGAGCTTCAAATGTAACCGTATCTTCATTTAACCCTTTCACGGGCGAGTTTTAAATGCTCCAGCTGACCCTCCTGCTTGAGTTTTTTATTGTGACCGTTACTTAAGCCTCATTTACACTACGAGTGACTCGCAGCAGCAAAGTGTCAACGACCGTTCATTTCAACGGAGAGCAAGTGACTTCCAGTGACCTCCGTCTACGCGAGCGACAGTTGCTGACCAGGTGGGCGTGTCGAATGACGCAACAAAGTTGAGAATCCTTCAACTTTATGCAAACGAAGAGCGACTTTCTTGAGCGACAGCCAATAGGAGCACCAGTAGAGCTCACGATCCTTTCTCAGCTCGCTCAGAGGCCAGTTGTATTCTCCGTGCTGTAGACCTACACAGAGCTGCGTTTGCAGCAGGTCGCCACCCAGAGAGACAGGCAGCTACAAAGTCGCTGCTAGTGTGAATGAGGCATTAGAATCCATCGCGTTCTGAATTTCCCATGGCGACGTGACAAGTTTATCACCTGACCCACCAGCCCCAATGATCTATAGCGGTGTCTCATTTCAGAGGCTGCATCCTCCGATGGATGCAGTGCGCAATGAATCTTAGGATGTTCGAGGGCGCGAAGGATCCACCGGTTTTATCCTTCATTACCTGGGAAAGAAGGACACATTTTGAGGATGCATTTGAAGGAGCCTTCAAATTTTTTTTAAATGAATTCTTCGTCATGGCGTGATGCGCCCTTCAAATCCATCTTTCAGAGGATGCAGACTCTAAAATGAGACACAGCTTATGTTTATATCATATTTCGTTTCTTTTTTCCCTTTTCTGTAAACAATGACAAATGTTCTAATTATACTGTGAAATTTCTGATACTCCGATTCTTAAACATGTGATAGAAGATATATTTCGGCTTTTAAGTAGCTTAATAATGATCGTATTATTTGTTATATGATGGGTAATGAGCGCCACCATGTTTAGTCTGCGCTGCAGGAGAGATCCGAGCTCCTGGATATACATCATGTTTATTCATAATTTTCTTCTGAAATACATGAAAGTAAGTAACTGTTTATCTGGGTAAGGAATAAAGAAAATATTCTAGTAACATAAACAGTGTGCATCTTGCGTGAATAAAGCACATCGTCCAGTTATATTGAAACATAATTATTATTGCCATCTCCATAGACATCCGCGTGTATTTTCATTCATTCTTTTTCCTTTGGCTTAGTCCCTTTATTCATCAGGGGTCACCACAGCAGAATGAACCATAAAACTTATCCAGCTTATAATTTACACAGCGGATGCCCTTCCAACTGCAACCCAGTACTGGGAAACATCCATACACACTCATTCACACACATACACTATGGCCAATTTAGTTTATTCAATTCCCCTATAGCGCATGTCTTTGGACTGTGGGGGAAACCCACACAAACACGGGGAGAACATGCAAACTCCACACAGAAATGCCAACTGACCCAGCCGGGACTCAAACCAGAGAGCTTCTTGCTGTGAAGCAGCAGTGCTAACCATGGAGCCACAGTGTCATCTGCATGTATTTTACAAACCTTAAAATCTTTGTTTTGCTAGTAGTTATGTGTATTTGAATGTCTGAAACCTAAAATAAATGTAATTTGTTTGAAAACACGGATAACTTGTGATTTATGACAAGTGCTGCGCACCTTTTTCTGTGCCTCAGCATGAGCTGTCAGATTTGAATTTGAGCAGCTGATGACGTGCTTTATAACTTTCTAATCACACCGGTTTGATCGTACGCTTGAGGGACCAACCAAGGCTGTTCACACCGGAATGATCGTATGTGTGAAAGGGTTAAAAGAGACACTGCTATTTCAAAACCTCTGCGTGGATGTTTGCATGGATGCCATTTCTGAAAAAGCCATCCCCAAAGGGCTTTGACGCCTAGACCGTGGCCAAGGAGAGGCGTATGGGGTCGTGGAAATCAGAGACAGTGGGAGAAGACGACGGGCACATTTGGCTGAGAAGATAGCTGAAGATAGACAAGGGAACGGGAAGAGAATGGGATTTTGTGAAACATGAAAACTGCAAAGGGAACAGATATGGTGTAGGTAACGAGATTTGGAGGGAGAGAAATGGAGAGTCAAAAAAGAAATGCGAATCACTTCTATTATAATAACCCACCTCTGACTCTCGGCAGTGAAACTCCTTGCTTATCTCATCTTCAAGCCAGAATAAAATCCATTTTCAAGCCTTAGAAACAATATCAAGAAAGGTTACCATGCCCAACATCCGTGACACCCCTAGTTAGAGCAAGGCCGAGGAGGAGTATAAAAATGCATGACGTGCCACCATCCCGCGTGTACCATCCTGATTGTCGGGCACCACAGAAGAGCAGCAGATTTCAAGCTGTGTCACAGTTATTTGGTGCAAAATACCAATCATGTCCGTGAATCCATCACATTTCAGCACTTTTTTTTTATTATGTAGGTCTTCCTTTCTCTTCCTGCTCTCTTTTCACTTTTTCTTTCCAGGATTACAGGCAATGTTGGCATTAATGTCTCTTCAGGCTAAACAGATTAAGGGCTGTAATGACTCTCGACAGTGCCTGCAAGCACAAGAGTCACATATATTTAAGGACGGATGGCATTTTTTTGGTTGAAATGTTCGTACAGTGCCAGATAAACTGTCTATTCTCATGCTGCCCCCGGGGGAAAGATGTTTAAGCGCTGAGATGAGGGTTGTGGCTTAGAAGCCTCTGCTCATATATGCCCACAAGTTCTCCATCTTCTTGCAGAGTTATAAAAGAAAGTGGTGTATGTGCCAAACAACTCTAACTTCCAGGCACAGCCAGGGCTGATAATTCTGCCCCTGAAGTGCAATTGCCATTCAGCACCCTTTCTCTTCAAAAACAAGTCAGATGAGGAAAGCTTCGCACCAGCCAGTAAAGCAAAGCAGATCTTTAGACTGCTCCATTGAAGACAAACAGAAAAGATTGATTACAAATTCAAGTCAAAATTATTAGCCCTCTTATGAATTTCTTTTTCAAATATTTTCCAAATTATGTTTATTAGAGCAAGGGATTTTTCACAGTATTTCCTATAATATTGTTTTGTTCTGGAGAAAGTCTTATTTGTTTTGTTTCGACTAGAATAAGTGCAGTTTTTATTTTTTTTAAACCATTTTATGGTCAATATTATTAGCCCCTTTTGAATACTAGTATCTTGAAAAATATCTAGAAAAATATTATGTACTGTCATCATGGCAAAGATAAAAGAAATCAGTTATTAAAAATGAGTTATTAAAACTATTATGTTTAGAAAAATATACAGGGGGCTAATAATTCAGACTTTAACTTGTAACAGTGGTAACACACACTAAAGCATACAACAAAAATATATATGTATATATCTTACACCTTGACACAAAGAGAAAAAAAATTATAATAATAATTGCTTCAAGCGAGGTTCAAACTCGGGTTGGCAGCATCGTAACACAACGTGCTGACCACTCAACCACAATGGCGCTGTAATGCAGGTGCGTTTTGTATAACTTCCTCTTCCGCAAACAACCTCGGGGACAACAAAAAAACATATATATTAACAAAATGTTAAATAAGGTTTCGGGCACCAGACAAATTTATAACTTGCCAAAAATAAATCTCAGTTTTCTAATTACCCCGGATAGCAAAAGACAAAACTTAAACAAACCAACCGTTACATACTCAAAAGAAATATAGAAACACACAAAAAAGGAGAACAAGAAAATAGAATGCAACTTAGAAATATTTGATGAATTAAATTAAATGGCAAGGTCGACTACAAAAAAATAAATAAATAAATAAAAATAAAGTCAATGACTCACGATATTTCAAGAAATTACATACATTTTTAGTAATACAAAACGAAAATTTCCCTAACAAAAAAAAAAAACAACAAATAACCCAACAACAAAAAAAAAAAAATAGTTTACTTTACGATCATTCACAACCAAGGTAACTTGCGGCATGGGTGGGTAGATGACAAAATAACTTGCACATATGTTTTGATGTATAATCGTGAGCCTCACCCGCATCTCTTTCTTAGCTTCCTCAAACACACACCCAGTCGGAGCCACACCCGCAAACTGAATGACGTCAACCGAGATCCCACATCTGAGGTCAGAATCTTCCCCATCAAAAAAAAACCTCTTTTATATAATTTCACCTCATCTTAATTAGTCCTCACAACCAATGGTGATTAACTTATTTCGTAGAAGGCAGTAACGAAAGAAGTAAACACACAGAGGGGCAGTACAGAAAGTTTCTGTATTGTCACAAACTGTATATGGCATTCATGTTGGATTAATATATGGAAAGAAATAGTTATTGGTATAAGAGCTAAAATTGCTAAAAGAAGGTGAAATTAAATATTTAATTACCATTAAAATATTTTAAAGGTGATAATTTTGTCAGTTGGATGGTGACACCTTTCAGAGAATAGCAGACCTACTGTATGAACTGCATTTATTCAGTCTATGCATATTTTACCATCAAATTATTCCTAGTTGAATGACTGCAGTCTGTGGATGTGCCAATTACAAACTAAAAGTACACTACCATTCAAAAATTTGGTAATTAAGAAATATGTTTTTTTAATTAATTAAAAATGTATTTAAATTATTTCATGAAACACATGATAATTATACTTGAACACAGATCAGAATATTAGAACAATTTCTGATTGATGATGCTGAGTAAATCACTTTATTATTTCTTTTATTATAATGCTAAACATTTAGCCTATTATAAAGTCATATTAAACCAGAATAAGATTCTTTTTTTGTTATTGAAAAATTATATCCACCTTAGAAAATGGTATACTATAAATCACAATTCTTTCTCTGAAGCCAACAGCATAATTTAGCTTTCAAGTAATTTTACTACTGCTGTGAAGAATATAAAATGTGAAAATACGTGGAGTGTTATTGACTTTTTGCTTGTGTGATTTCTCTGTATCCCACTGCTTTAACAGAAACATCAATCCTTTTAAACTGAATTTATGTTGAAATAATCACCCAAAATTGCACCAGTTTTAACAGATGGGAAGAGGCAATGAAAAATGTATTACTTTTTAGAGGAGACTGGGTTAATTACACCCCCCATTTGATTTCTCTTTACTGTGTTTACCGTTTTTACATGTTTACCGTTACTATAATGCATTACAGAATAGTCAGATTGTTTTTTTGTAAACATGTAATGTAGGATTTATATTACATAGCCTAGTGCCGTATTTACAGATCAGGTTATGACTTCTTCACCAAATGACCCTGCAACACATCTACTATTTTGTCCCCTGCCAATTTGGTCCCCACCCGTAGAATATTTTCAGTACATCATTACCCATGAGTACACCACTGCTGTAAACTTGCCAAGGAAATTACAGGAATGGATCAGTAAAACGCAATTTGTCCTGTGGGGACAAATACAGTATCAGCCTCTCAGAACTCAGCAGAAAAAGAGCACCTAGAAGGCAAACACGACACCACTGATGCCTAAGGATCTACATACTAATGATCTGAACCAGGCTGGCACACCAGACAAACACTGCTTATTCTCCAAGGCACTTACCCAGGAGAATGTGAATGTGTGGTGCTACCCCATCTCCATATTTGAATCTCATTCTTTCCACAAAGTAATTGACAGAATCCAGATGGTACTTTAATGGCATAGCTATTTAGCATGAGAGAACCATATATAATGCAAACTATACTGTACCTCAACATAGCTGATTTTTAAAGCAAAGGCTGAAAACAAATAATTTGAGGGCTGTATAATAAGAGACAGCTATACAGTTAAAGTCAAAATGATTAGCCCTCCTGTGAAGTTTCTTTCTTTTTCAAATATTTCCTAAATGGTGTTTAACAGAGCAAGCCATTTTTCACAGTATTTCCTATATTTTTTTTCTTGTGGAGAAAGTTTTATTTATTTTATTTCGGCTGGAATAAAAGCAGTTTTTATTTTTTTAAACCATTTTAAGGTCAATATTATTAGCCCCCTTATGCAATTTTTTTATTTTACAGAACAAGCCACTGTTATACAATGACTTGCCTAATTACCCTAACTTGCCTAATTAACCTAATTAACCTAGTTAAGCCTTTAAATTGCACTTTAAGCTGAATACTAGTATCTTGAAAAATATCTAGTAAAATATTATGTTCTGTCATCATGACAAAGATAAAAGAAATCAGTTATTAGAAATTAGTTATTAAAACTATTGTGTTGAAAAAAATCATCTATGCTTTAAAAATAAATTGGGGAAAAATATATAGGGGGGCTAATAATTCAGGAGGGCTAATATTTCTGACTTCAACTCTATATAATAACAGACCAGTGTGCAACTGATAAATAATTCATTCACGTCATCCTAAATCATCGAGATCTTTACATACTTTTGAAAATGCAATGCAGTGTCCCAGTTACATCACATTTAATCATTTGCCACACACTTTAATCCAAAGTAATCAAAGCAACAAAAGAACAACAAAATGTAAATAATATGACATTCTCTAATGCAGTACATGATTTATATTTATTTGCATATATTATGGAGTTGGACATCTTAAAAGCGTTTCTATATGGATCGCTAAGATGCAAAACACACATCTCCTGAAAATCCTGCATAATTCGACCAATCAGATGACTTTAACTTTAGAATTACAGAAGTGTTTTACATTTAATGTGCCAATGAGAGTCAATGCTAATAATGGGATTAATATGGGTAAAAAGCCTTTGCCCTCGGGCCACGGAGCCAAAATCAAGCTTTGTTTTCACTGTCAGACCAGTACAGTTCTAAAACTCACCCTTAACAGTGCTATCTGAAGCAAATGTCTCACAAACCCACCATTTCACCTGTGAAGGGAAAACTAGATCTGACAGAAGCAGACAGTGATCACGATTCCCCATCAGATCACAACTGTGAGTTATTTCTGACACTCGCTAATGTTTGACAGTGACTTTTACAGTTACAATCATGGCAGTTAAGAAGTGTTGACATTAGCTGGTATAGTCTGATATAAAAACATGGCTCCTGACTCAGGTAAACTCTACCTTTTTAATTACTATGTCCAAAAAATCTCTGACTGCTTATCTATAGGAAGCATGAGTGACACTTCAAAATTGATTACAAACAAAGACCAATCATCACAATGATTCAAAGATTTAAATTTGAAATACAAAAAGATTCAGATGATTATTTCCTTTTAAAATAAAGTCTGACCAAAATCTTGTCAGATACAATTCTCGTTAATAAACCATTAACTATGACTTTTGCGTCAAACTCCTAATTTGCTGCTTATAAACAGTTATTAAGGTAGTTGTTAGGTTTAGATATTATATGAGATTAGGAATGTAGAATAAGATCATGCATAATATGTGCTAAAAAGCCACTAGTTAGTGAGAATTGGTACTTCAATTAAAGTCTTGCCCAGGTTTTTCACAGTATAGCTGTATATCAAAATGTTGCCCTATATGGCTGAAAAAAGATTTTCCTATGCCATTAGCCCTGACATCAAACCACTTTTTGAACAGTGGAGTGAAGTACAGAAAGAAACCACTCATTAAAACATCCACTATATGTGACTTGAGTGAAATACAAGGAAACTGGCTAATTAATAGAAACGATCGACCTTGGAGTCATATACATTTTTGAAGTCTCCGCTCTGACCTCCTCACTTTTGATAACTTAGAAGGATGAAAAAATTAGGACAGAGAGAGAGAGAGAGAGGGAGAGAAAAAGAGAGTGGTTTACATAAACTGCACATCAACTGCTTGAAGAAGTTTTCGACACACCAAATAAATGATATTTCATGCCTCTTGGCCCATGCTACAAGAATAATCACTTCCAAACAACCCGTAAACATTCGAGTCGAAAGCAGCCGTAAGGACTGTGCCATTCTTACCCCTTCTGTCCTTCCAGCCATAAAGAAGGCACCTCAGGATCCAGACCACAGGCTTCTGTCTCAACTAATCAATCCACATGGAAAGCAGTCTTTTCAGGCTTTAAAAGACACGCTCCGCTCATCTGTGGCCCCAAACCTCAGGAGGGGCATCAACAGTCAGCGGGTCCTGAGTGTTAGCTGTTACAAAATAAGAAGGATAAATGAATGAAAATGTCAGCTTTCAACATAACGAGAGCCTGTGGATGAATTAATCTTGTTTGTGGAGATTACCAAATATATCTTGCTTCTATAAGTACAAAAAACACAGACCCACCATATCAAAACATTTTGAGAGATAACAGTTGTTCGCATGCTATTACCAAAGTGCCATTTGTTCCTTTTGGATTTTTCTAGTGGTTCAGAGAGGAAAGAGATGCTTTGATCCAGTGCTTAGCGCCCTTCCTCTGCATTTTCATATAATCCTGGTGGCTAAAGCCAGAGGCCCTTTTATCTGATACTGCCAGTGCAGGTGGGATCGATAACGCCTTGGCCTGCGACAGTTCCTGGATCACAGCCCTCTTCCATCCTAACTCCTATTGATCTTCATTACTTCCACAGGACCTCGATGCCTTTCCCAAACCCTGACCAGCCCTAGCAAACCAGCCCAGTGTCTGCATCCCACATAGCTACATCCATAATACACTACAGATTCAGAGGTCATAAAGTAAGATGCCACTTTTGACAGTGTGTAACATAATGCTCCATAGAATTTGTCAGTCTGTGAAGTTTCAGCTTAAAAATACCTCACATTAGGGCTCAGAAATGAATCTAGCAATTATGAAAAAACATTAATCAAGATAAAATGATGATTGTGTCATATTTCCGCGTCTTTCGGATGAGACGTTAAACCGAGGTCCTGACTCCCTGTGGTCGTTAAAAATCCCAGGATGTCCTTCGAAAAAGAGTAGGGGTTTAACCCCGGCATCCTGGCCAAATTTGCCCACTGGCCTTGGTCCATCATGGCCTCCTAACCATCCCCATATGATAATTGGCTTCATCACTCGGTCTCCTCTCCACCAATCAGCTGGTGTGTGGTGTGCGGTCTGACGCAATATGGCTGCCGTCGCGTCATCCAGGTGGATGCTGCACACTGGTGGTGGATGAGGAGATTCCCCCTAATGTGTAAAAGCGCTTTGAGTGCCCAGAAAAGCGCTATATAAATGTAAGGAATTATTATTATATCCCCGTTCCTTTCTAGCAGTCTGCATTTGTTCCTCCACAACACCCAGTTTCACTTGGAAATCAGTGAAATCAGGTAACATGACTTTTTTGCAGCATGGATGCTTCACTTCATTCATTTTCCTTTGGTTTAGTCCCTTTATTCACCAAGGGTCGTCACTGCGAATGAACTGCCAACTTATCCAGCATATATTTTACACAGTTCTGGGAAACATCCATACAAACTTATTCACACACATACACTACGGCCAATTTAGTTTATTCAATTAACCTGTGAGGGAAACCGGAGCACCCAGAGAAAACCCACGCCAACACGGGGAGAACATGCAAACTCATGCAAACTCCACACAGAAATTTCAACTGGCCCAGTTGGGGCTCGAACCATGGAACTTCTTGCTGTGAGGCGACAGTGCTAACCACTGAGCCACCGTGTCGCCCGGATGCTTCATTTATTGAAGTGTATTCAATTAATTCATCTTTTTAAAAGTGTGAAAAAGAGCTTGTGCCTTGTTTTTGCCTTGTATCTAGCCCAAAAAACAAAAAAATCTTAAATCAAGAAGCATTTTCAAGACAAGTAAAATAATCTAATTTTCGCTTTGAAATAAGATTATTTTGCTAACCCCATTGGCATTAATGATTATTTTGATTGTTTTAAAGAAAAACCTGAAAACAAGAAAATGTTTGCATGTCTAGAAAATGCTTCTTGATTTAAGAATCTTTAGCTATTTGGATTAGATACAAGGCAAAAATCTCTAAGTAAAAAAAGCATTTTTTGCATGTGCACTCAGCCTCAGAGACGAGCAGAACACACAGATGTAAAATCATATTTTATCTCAAGCTGTGCCTAAATGGTCAAATACATGCAAAAATTGTCAAAAAAAACAGCATTTAGTGATTATTCACATACACTCTCATTTGGTATGTAATAAATTAACAAAGAGTTCAGAATGAAAATGCATGTGTAAATATAAAATTGAAACCGTGCACCTTTTAAAGTGACAGTGCGCTATACTGCTCCTATTCAGATCGCACAGCCAAAGAATGAGATGCTAAAATTGAAATGGTGATCCCAAGAATAGAAAGTTAGGGAGTTTCTCAAAAATGAAAAACAATTCTATGAATGCAATAATATATAAAAAGAAAATATTTCTTTTTAAATATGTAGTGCTTATATTAGAAATATAATAATATAAGACACTCGCTGATGTTGCTCATGTTGGAATCAACATTCTAAATTTGACATATTTAGAGCATTAAACAATTACTATATTTAATACATTTTAATTACTTTTAAAAGTTTGCCTTAGGTCCATGTTCTGAACGAGAAACAGTATGGACTTTATGTCACTATTTTTTGTTATGACAAATAAAGTTGAAGAAGACTAATGTACTAATGTGTATCAAGTGTATCACCAATATGAAAGCAACTTTACCACAGCCAATTTTGGAAAGCCAAATAAAGTGCTTTTGCTTTCACAAAGAAACTCATGGCAGCAACATCAGCAATACCTCAAACCAAGATTTCTTTCTTTTTGTAGACATTTGGGCAGCTCTAAAAATATTTCAACATAGTGATATAGATTTTTCAGCAGATCTGGATCAGCTCCATCTTTGAGAAAGTTAGTGGGCGCCTGGGCTTTGAAATTTTGCAGATCTTATACATACATAAACAGCTACATAACATGCCAAATAAAAAGAAAAGCATGTCATCTCTCAGTCTTTTTAATAGAGTATTAGTAGATTAGAGGTCCATTCACACCAAGCATGATTAACTAAAGATAACAATAAATAGATCGTTCTAAAAATAATTCTGGGGCCTCACGGTGGCGCAGTGGGTAGCACAATCACCTCACAGCAAGAAGGTCGCTGGTTCGAGCCTCGGCTGGGTCAGTTGGCATTTCTGTGTGGAGTTTGCATGTTCTCCCCGTGTTGGCGTGGGTTTCCTCCGGGTGCTCCGGTTTCCCCCACAGTCCAAAGACATGTGGTATAGGTGAATTGGGTAAGTTAAATTGTCCGTAGTGAATGAGTGTGTATGGATGTTTCCCAGTGGATGGGTTGCGGCTGGAAGGGCATCCGCTGCGTAAAACATATGCTGGATAAGTTGGCGGTTCATTCCGCTGTGGCGACCCCAGATTAATAAAGGGACTAAGCCGAAAAGAAAATGAATGAATGAATGAAAAAGAAATATTAATGTAAAACTGAAGATTTTAGACCACAGTAAAGTTGTAGAGAAACGATTTCAGTGGGATCACTTTCAGAATGATTTTCTTCTCAGTTGATAAATGATAAAACACTGACAGCCAATCAGAATCTATTGATATGTAAAGTGCTTGCACAATTTAAAGCTACAGATGACATTGTGAAGAAGCTCACTGTTTGATGTTAAAGCCTCTTTTTAAAGATTATTTAAAGATAATGACTATCTTGGAAACAATTGTTTATACCATGGGAAATAATGATAAAAAATACTTAAGCTATGCAAGCCAGGCAAGCAAACTGAAGCATAAAAATAAAGGTACCTCAGGTATCTAGTTCTAGTTTTTGTTTTGGCTCCTTTGAAAGCACTGGGGAAAAATACTTTGTGCTGTTTTTATTTCACTACAGCGACTGATCACTAAATTCACTGTTTGATTAGATTGATTACACGAGTTACATTCACTGGTCAGATGTGCTAGTCGAACACTGATTTCTACTGGTTACAAGGAGGTAATGTCAAATGAAAAGCATAAACTACATAGTAAAAATGGTTAAAAAAAAAATGTAAAAATACGACAGTAAAAATCCGTAACCTACAGTAAGTTTCCTTAACATTTACAGTGAATAACAGTAAATTGACTTTCCCAGAATTTCCTGCAAGCCACTTCTCTTTTTATGCTTTTTGTTGACATCACTATGGTTCTTTTTACTTTTTCCCCATCGGTTACGTACATTAGAGCTTTATGTTACATCTAATGTTGATAAATATTTTTTATTACATTACTTAATTATGGTGTGTTACCATGATGGTGTTTAGTAGTTGTGTGGTTTACTAACACTATAAATGAATGAAATACAGTAGTTTATCGTAAAAATTACAAATTACTTTTACACTTTGTACAATATTTTTAAGTATGGTAAAATACTGGCAACCACAGCTTTCATTTTTTTACTGTAAATTTTACAGATTTGTTTTTACAGTGTTAAAATAAACAGATCGGTATCGTTCATTAGTGTGGATGCAAATATATTTATCATTATATTTACATTTAGAGCTACAATGCTTGTGGACTGGCCTTTACACCAGACCGGAACAACACGATTCAATCACAAATCACGCTAAATACAATAGAACCCGCTATATTCAGTGATAATATCAACAATGATTGCAACACTACAAATCCCTGACAATGGACTGATGCCTCATTCTAATTCTGACAAACTAAAAAGGTAATGCTAAAACAAATGGCAAAATGTATATTTGCAACACTTTACCATCCAATGTAGACAGCTTCCAGTTATGGTGGTGCGACACAAAGGTCTCGACAGAGACTGTGTGCGTTGTAGATACAGTATTCATTTGGTCAATCTATTTCACCATACCACTTCTGCGGCGATGTAAATAGGATGTCTCCTCGATATTACCATTTCACCAAGGTGACTTTCAATACTTGAAATTATTTATGCATTCGCACGCTGAGCCAAATATGAGATGGTGCTGCACATAAATCTTGCTTAGTGAGCCATGACTGTCTGGATTATCGCACTCATTCCTTTTTTCAATGCTCATTCAATTCACCGGACCCACATAAGTTCAAAAGCGACCTCATAGTTCTATCAAGCCATGATGTATCGCCAAAGAACCAACACGACGTGATTTGGTCAGCAGCATTATCCAGATGATAGCAAGAATGGCACCTCACTTCCATGTGGCACCTGGACACCCTGATAAAATTATGATGACCCGCAGCTAATAATTGATGATAAACTAGTCCACAGCATCTTTATGTATTAGCCAACGACTGGGGCTGTATGTTATTCCCATTCCTCTTTCTCTCTCATTCCTCGACTGCAGCTGCGAATGCACAAGGTGAAATAAAAAGGCCGGTTAAAAGAGAGTGTGATAAACAGAAGGCACAGCAAGTAAATGAGAGCGGTTTATTGAATGGCAAAGCTCTAAGGTGCCACTCTTCCTCACTGAGTAAGGCTAATTCAATTCCCTCCCATGTCCCATCAAAGAGTGCTTAAGAGTGCGCCGGCATCAAAGCCGTGCCGGAAAATGCAGAATGATTGTAACTCAATTGTTGCCGGCCCGTCATTGATTGCACACTGGCATAAAGTCGAGTGCAAGACAAAAGACTTTCCTGTCCTTCCCTGGACTTTGTAATCACCTTTCTGATGTTTCAAGACTGTGAATCATCCACTAATGGTAATAAAGCCTGAGGGGAACCCAGCACAGGTCAAAAACGCCTCTCAGATAGAAAAAGTAACTAGGCATACTTAAAAAGCCCTCAGCTACTGTGAATGGATATGGAGAAGTAAGGCAGCACTGTAGTAAAGAAACGCTCCACTTTTTAGGAAATAGGTTCATTTTACAACTCCCCTAACGTTTTTGAATGCATTCAGCTGATCTCTGGGTCTGGTAGGCAGCACTTTTAACTTACCTTAGCACAAATCATTCATTCATTTTCCTTCGGATTAGTCCCTTATTTATCAGGGGTTGCCAAAGCGGAATGAACCGCCAACTATTCCAGCATATGTTTTAAGTAGGGGATGCCCTTCCAGCCACAACCCAGTACTGGGAAACATCCATTTACACATACACTCATACACTATGGCCAATGTTGTTTACTCAATTCACTTATAGCATGTCTTTGTGCTGTGGGGGAAACCTGAGCACCAGGAAGAAAACCCAAGTAAACATGGGCAGAACATGCAAACTCCACACAGAAATGCAAACTGGCCCAGCAGGAACTCGAACCAGCGACCTTCTTGCTGTGAGGTGACAGTGCTAACCACTGAGCCACTGTGCCATCCCTTAGCATAAATTACTGAATCGGATTACACCATTAACATCAAAAAATTCAAAAGAGAGTTTCAATAATTTTGCTATTTAAAGCTTGACTCTTCTGTAGTTACATTGTGTGCTAAGACCGACGGAAAATGAAAAGTTCTTATTTTCTAGATTGAAATGGATAGGAACTATACTCTTTTTCTGATGCTATAATTAAAAAAAACTTTGCTGAGGTACCATGGCTGCAGCAGGAGCAATGATATTATGCAGTGATGTTACTTAGTTACTTGGGGACTATTTTCAGGTGCTGCAAAATATCATTATACATGCTGCAATAAAAGTGCAGGGTTCCATTAATAGTACTGTAGTAGCATATATTTTATAGTAAGGAGTACTATTGCATTACTTTAGTGGTTGATCCATACTGTATATCACCAAGATAGATTGATAGATTATTGATAGAATTTTGTCTTTTTATTATTATTATTATCTGCATTGGAAGATAATTTTATAGTTTGGCCAATAGGTGTCATTTAGTTTTAAAAGCACTATTTTCCCATTTATTTATTTTTTCATTCCATTGGTTTAAGCATTTTAAGCTACAGTATGAATTAAATTAACCAGGTATTAGGCGAATAACAAAGAAGTATATTAAAATGCAAAATGTAAAAAAATCCAAGAGCTTCCATTTTCTTTCATGAAGGAAAGAACAAAAATCCAATGAAGCGCTCCAAATGACACAAATGAATAAAACAGAGAAAAATAAAATGGTTAATTTAAAGAGGTTGTTTTGTATTTAAGTATTTTTAAAGCATAAAGAGAGACATTTACAGTGCTTCATGGGAGTGGGCGGAGCTAAAGAAGCTTTTCTCTTTCCACTTCTCTGATTGGTGAAATTTCCTGTAGCACCTTGGCTGATGTAGTATTTTATACAAAATTCAAAGACTACACAAAAGTGAACACTTTATAAACTTGCATCGCTAAATGACTACCTGTTAGTTAAATAAAATTAATTAAACTCTTGCTCTCAAAAATATAAAAAAAAAACAAGTCAATGTTGATTTGGATCTCTGACATGTTCTCTTTTTACGTGTTGGTTCTGCTTATTTTTAATTATTTGAAAATGATCTGTAAATGATAAAAGAACTTTACCTTTTGGTTAGCCCAATGGGTTTCCTTTTCCCATTAAAATTAGTCTAATATATAACTTTAAGATGCTGGCAACTGCATTGGCCAACAGGCTGCAATTATTATAATAGTTTCATTATTTTCATCTTCTTCAAACATTTCGAGTTACTCAAGAGGCACACTTTTTTTTTTGGAACATAAGACTACATTTCTTTACTAAGCCCTAATGTGGTATCCAGTTAATACCAGCTTACAAAATCCCAGTAAGGCTTAGTAGTTCCGACTCTTAAATTCCCACTTCCCACTGATCTGCTTGGAGTTTTCTATTACTTAAGAAATAAGTGTGCTTCTATGTATGTCCACAGACCTACATACATATTGTATCCAATGTGTCTAATTCTGGAATCAATGGCAACAATGCTTTAATGAGGATCATTATGTGTCTATTAACGTAGTCAATTATCGGGTATGCTAGCTGTAATGCATGCACTGAAGGGCATGTATAAAACAGGTCAGGAGCAACTAGAACTCTCTAAGGGCCCATAGTGCATTAATAGTCATAGTCTATGTGAGGGATTTTCCACAGGTTGCATCAGGCAGTGTGTTGGCAGGTGGGGGGTAATTAGGAAGGAAGACAGGAATTTCTTTCTATGAATTTAAATTCTTCACTCTAGACTGTTTTTTGAGACACAGAGTCCCATTAGCATTCGTTAAAAATATGATTTTCACTTACACATATGCATGCACTGCTGTTCAACATTTTGAGGTTGGAATGACTTTTTAAATGTTTTTGAAATATTCTTTTTATATTTTGAAATATATTTTGAAATAATGTTTTATGAAAAAAATACAGTACAACAATATTGTAAAATGTTATTTTCTATTTGAATATATTTGATTTGCAGTTATTTACATCAGTTAATATTCATATGATTTGGTGCTAAAGTTTGTTATTATTATTATTATTATTATTATTATTATTATTAAAAATAATAATAATTTAGTATCAGTATTATTTAGATTTCATCAAATAGAGTTGGAAAGAATACTAGATTTAACAATAATAAATCTATGTGATAATATTTATAATAGATCATACAGTTGAAGTCACAATTATTAGCCTTCCTGTGAATTATTTTTTTCTTTTTCAAATATTTCCCAAATGATGTTTAACAGAACAAGGGTTTTTTCACAGTATTTCCCATAATATTTCATCTTCTGGCGAAAGTCTAATTTGTTTTATTTCTAATTTTGCCCCCTTAAGCAATATTTTTTAGTCTGTCTACAGAACAAACCATTGTTACAATGACTTGCCTAATTACCCTAACCTGCCTAATTAACCCAATTAACCTAGTTAAGTCTTTAAATTGCACTTTAAGCTGAATACTAGTATCTTGAAAAATAAATATTATGTACTGTCATCATGGCAAAGATAAAGTTATTAAAAATTAGTTATTAAAACTACAGTATTACATTTAGAAATTCTTCTCTCCGTTAATTTGATCTTGGGGAAAAAATCTAAAAGAATTCAAGTTTAACATGAGGGTTAATATTTCTGACCTCAACTGTACTTTTTACAGGAGGTTGTGCTTAACTATTATCTACCATTGATCTAAAATCATTTCTAAGCAAGCTTTTTTCACTTCCAGCCTCTTTTGTTCCATGTCTGAAGAATAAGAATGCTGGTATGAAGTGAGAAATCCTATAAGTTCACACTCTCCAAGCACACATGCTGTTTGTGGCTCTCTGTCTGTGTCCTCACTTTGACAGCTGAACCTAGAAGACTGCAGACATACTGAAGTTCTCTAATCAGCTGATTTGGCTGAGCGTGTCGCTCTGATTGCCACGGCAATTAGAAGTCTGGCCACAGATTGCCGCCTGCCGGTGGAGACCATATCGAAAATGAGGATAGAGGAGATATACAAGATATAGATCATAGAGATTAGACACAAATCCACACAGCAATAACAAACCACCTCAGATAGATGCTTGCTACATTTTTGCAATGATGCCTGCAACATCTGGTACCATTTAACGTGTGTGTGTCATTTTTTTAACATATCTTATTTTACAGGCACCAGTTCACACTGACAGATATTTGAATGAATAGAATATGTATATTTGGCGTGCTGTGCTCTTATTCGTGTTATTCCCCTTGTCAGGAGAGAGAGAGAGATACACTCAAAATTATTAGTTCTGCTGCTTGTTCAAACTACTTATTTAAAATGAGCTGAAACAACACTATTCTTGAGATTGTTTTGGGACTACTTAATTGTTTTTTGTTCAATCTACTTACATTTGTAAAAAGATAAAGTTAACTTAATCGATTTGTGTTGGGACAACATGAAGGAATTGTGTGGAACCCAGAATTTTATTTGTAGTGTAGGGGTCCAAGTGCAGTGTCTAGCCTGGCCTCATTACGCACTCCCCACTCTGATTTAAGTAGGAATCGGGTTTAAAGGTGAGAAGCTAGGGTGTTGGAGGGACGCTGAAAGTCAAGAGACAATGAAGGTAGGACATGCTTGGTTATTTATAGGGGTTTGGTCTTAAGATGATTGGATAACATAATTGGAATGATTGTCAACAATGAATTAGTCTTGTCAAAACATCCGTGCATGCTCCCCCCGAACATCACTAAATTTGACATCTTTTCATGATCACTGTTAGAATGTGGGACACTTGGGTTTCACAGATGAAAAAGTGAAATAAAGTTACAACTGTGGCAGTTGTTTGACATTTATTAAATTTTGAGATTTAATGTTGAATTTGTCGCTATGATATTATTATGTTATTATTATGTTTCTTTATTTAACCAGGTAAAAAAACATTGAGATCGAGATCTAATTTACAAGGGTGACCTGGCCAAAAGGTCTGCAGCACATGACTTATGAAAAAAATAAAAGTAAAATAAAATGAAATAAAAATATTTGATGCTATTTTATCTTTTAGGAAATCAGTTATATGCACAAGAGCCTTGTGAAATATTAATAATAATAATAATAATAATAATAATAATAATGGGCAGCCCGGTGGTGCAGTGGGTAGCGCTGTCGCCTCACAGCAAGAAGGTCGCTGGTTCGAACCTCGGCTGGGTCATTTGGCATTTCTGTGTGGAGTTTGCATGCTCTCCCCGTGTTCACGTGGGTTTCCTCCAGGTGCTCCGGTTTCCCCCACAAGTCCAAAGACATGCGCTATAGGTGAATCGGTTAAGCTTAATTGTCCGTAGTGTATATGTGTGAATGGGAGTGTATGGTTGTTTCCCAGTGATGGGTTGCAGCTGGAAGAGCATTCGCTGCGTAAAACATATGCTGGATAAGTTGGCGGTTCATTCCGCTGTGGCGACCCCAGATTAATAAAGGGACTACGACGAAGAAAAAAAATGAATGAATGAATGAATGAATTAATAATAATAATAATAGTGAAATAAAGCGAAAATATTTTTCTAAATAAGTTTTGTGGCTTCATTTAAAAAAACTAAAACAATATATAAAAAAGAAATATATACGTCAACAGTGAAATATGAAATATCATATAAATTGTGATTTACTTATTTAAGTAAGCATTATGAGATACAAAATAATTATATTTATTTTACCGTTACAAGTCTCATAACTGAAATAAAAAGGAGAAAGTCAGAATAAGATAAATTTTGTATAACTATCCATCATAACTATGGCTTTTCTTATCCAACGATGTAATAACTTATCAAATAGATAAATAGATATACAGGTATACACAGATATAAGTTCTTAATTAAATTCTGCACCTACCACCCAAAACAAAACAAAAAACAATGTCAGTCAATGAGAGATTATCAAACTTAACTTTTATTTGTGTTTGGTTTAAAGTTTATATACACTGTAAAAAGATGCTGGGTTCCACACAATCTATTTGTGTTGGGACAACATGAAGGAGTTAATTTAGCTTATTAGTTTTTACAAATTGAAATAGATTGAACAAAACAATTAAGTTGTCCCCCTAAAAACTCAATCAAAAAAATGATTAATTGGATTTTTAAGGTAAGTGCTTGCAAACAATTTATTTGGGCTGCATTTAAACAAACTAAGTGGAACATTACTAAATTTAATTTGTTTGTTTAAATTCAGCCCATATAAATAGTTTGCAACAATTTTGCATAAATAATTTTTTCAGTGTGTGTTGTTTCTGCTTATTTTGAATAAGTAGTTTGCAGTAGATTTTTTGAGTGTAGCAAAGTCTGTGTGGAACAGTTTTGTATTCGATTTAGTATTTTTTTAAAGCTTGTTTTTTTATTTAGAGGTTCAGAATGGACCATAACCAGGACGTCTGAAGAAAATCAATACAGAGATGCCACTGCTCACATTTTAACTTCTACATTTGTATCGAAAACCACCCAATCGAAACATGCCGCTTCGGCTTCAACCATCAAAACTCTCATAGAGTGAAACAAAAACTCGGCATAACTGGAGTCGAGTCCAAGCATTCAGTCTAGGTGATGTCCTGAAGGCTAGAGCAAAACACACTCTCAGTCCATGCCTCCTGCAAAAAGTGAGCCACAGATCTGTCACAACACAAGTCTGCAGAGACATTACCCCTTTGTCATAGTGGTTCGAGAACAGCTCTGTGTTCCAGCTGGCATCTGAGTTGCCAGGTATGACAAGCGGAAGCTTCGGCTACAGCAGGACACATCTACATTCACCCGAAGTCTGGCTGAGAAGCTTCGTGACAGCTCTCCTTTCCTCGCCCCCTCGATACAAACCCCATCCTTCCTCCGGTTCAGAAGAGCACAAGTCCTGACTGCTAAGTCACCGTCTCTTTCTCTCGCTCACACACACACAGCCTGTTTGCCAGGTTTCCTTTCATATCTAGCCCCTTTATAGTATATTCTTGTCCATCTTGGTCTCAAGGTCTTAACACTTTTACCCACTGCAACATTTTGTCTCGGTGACCTCTGGTAAACCTCTTGGGTGATGCAGACAGGGATTGAGGACTCGTTATATAGAGCCAGACTTGCGGTCTTTGAAATAGTGACCATAGTTTGCAATGTGCTGCTTCTCCAGCAAGTATGTGCAGAGGTGATTTGAGTACTCAATTCCTTTATTCAATAAAATGCAGCGCACTCTTAACAATTAAAATAAATGTTTAAAGTGCATGTGTGTGTGTGTGTGTGTGATTTTGGCGTTTGGGGCAATGTCATAGAAGAAATGTTTTGTGATTCCGCAAAAAGCCTTGACCCTGGACCACAAAAATCAGCCACAGTGTTTGGAAATTGAGATTTATACATCATATGAAAACTGAATAAATAAGCTTTTCATTTATGTATGGTTTGTTTTGATAAAACTAGTTTTGGTTAAGATGCAACTATTTGAAAATCTGGAATCTGACAGTTCAAAAAATCTAAATTTTGAGACAATTTCCTATAAAGCTGTCTAAATTAAGTTCTTAGCAATGCATTTTACTAATCAAAAATTAGTTTTGATAAAATAAAAATTGATCACTTTGACTCATACCATGTATTTTTGGGCTTTTCCTACAAATATATTTTGTTGTATTCATTCATTCATTTCCTTTTCGGCTTAGTCCCTTTATTAATCTGGGGTCGCCAAAGCAGATTGAACCGCCAACTTGTCCAGCATATGTTTTACACAGCAGATGCCCTTCCAGCCACAACCCATCACTGGGAAACACCCATACACACTCATTCACACACATACATACACTAATGACAATTTTAGCTTACCCAATTCACCTATAGCGCATGTCTTTGGACTGTGAGGGAAACCGGAGCACCCGGAGGAAACCCACACCAACACGGGGAGAACATGCAAACTCTACACAGAAATTCCAACTGACCCAGCCGAGGCTTGAACCAGCGACCTTCTTGCTGTGAGGCGACAGCGCTACCCATTGCACCACCGCATCGCCCCATATTTTTATATATACCAAATATATTATTAAAATCTAAATATTTTGCACTGTAAGGAACTTTTTGTGGAATGTATAAAGGTTCTTAGATGTTAAAGTTTCTTTACAGAAACCTTTAAAAATAAAGAGCCTTTAGTTTGAGTAGTATTTTTATAATCTCTCTCTCTCTCTCTCTCTCTCTTGCTCTCGCTTAGTGTAAAAAAAATGTCCATGTGGAATAGAGAGGTGCCAACAGAAATAACGTATTTTTAGAGTGTAGAATCATAACTAATAAAACAGCATTTATCAAATAATAATAACTTCAAAAGGAAATAGGTCAATCTCCATGTTTATGTATGCTGTGAGTGAGGTCTCGAGAATCATAAAATGCTAGCGTTGATATTGAGGGAGCATATACTGCGATTGCAAATACAGCTGTTTTGAAGGTTTGTGCTATACCAACTCAAATTGTTTAGCACATCACGATAACAAAATATGCTACCCCATCAGATTATTTGTGCCATAGTTTTGATGTGCTATGGGTGATGGGAGGCCATCATATCGCCACAACCCCAACCTTATGCTAACTCACTGCATATTGAACACTTAAGCTGGATTTGTTAGTAGGGCTGTAAAATATATAGTTTCAGTATCGATATTGCAATGTGCAAGTCTGCAATCCAAGGATCTGCAATGTGAAGTTGGGATTAATATAACATGACCTAATCTAGTATTGTGAACTATTGTTTTATTTGGATGTGGTTTTAAGGACTGTAATATTTCAAATGAATTTAAACCATTTGGGAACAAGAAATGACAAAGTTTCCCACTTTATCAGAGATTCAATGTGTTTAATTATGTATACAGTGAAGACTATATGGTGTTATTTCACATTTGATTATTGAGTCTCTGAACCTCAATGCTGTTAGACTCCACCGAAGTCCATGAAGCGCTGTTTATTTCATTTGTATCTTCTTCTATTGTTTTCATCTGTGCTTTAATTTATTTAGTATAATTTTGTATATTTTATGAAGATGCACTAGCCTACAAAATCATTCCAATCCATTTTAAATTCTGAATTCTTTCTAAACAGAGTTACTCAAGTAGTCTTATGAATTTATGCTCATATCGCAATGCATATAGCAGAAAAGTAGAAAAATCGCAATGCATGTTTGTTTTCCAATATCGTGCAGCCCTAAGCCTACTTATTTTTGAAAGGACATACGTTGGTATAGGCCTAAAAAATGGGGTAACATTGGGGAGAAAAATGTATTTGCAATATAGTGCATATACTCAACAAACACATATATTATAAGCACATATAATTTCTCCAGTTGACTAAAGTGTTTTGCATGCTCAACGGCTTTCCTGAAGTAAATGCAAGTGTTACGTGTTAAATTAACTGGCGTCGTTCCGCGGTTAAAACACTGGGTTTGCGATTATTTGAGATGCGGAACATTTTAGAAAGGTGTACTGTGTCTGTCAACATACCTTCTAATGTTTATTCAAGTTTTTATCTTGCCAGAACCATAGTAAATTGCTTCCATGTCCAATTTCATCTCCTCGTTCTCTCTAGGCACTGTAGATCCGCGCTGACGCCTAACTGTGCGTTCACACCGAAAGCGGCGAGAGCGTCAAAGTAGCCGGAAGTCATTCATTTTCAATGGGAGTCGGCGGCTATAGGCGGCGAGGAGCAGAGCAGCGCGTCTTCGCCGGGCGTGAAAGAGAGTTGAAATCAAGTCAACTTTATGGTAATGAGCAATGACGCGGTTCGGCGGCAAGCAATCAGACTGTAGAAGTCCACCGCTTGAGAGGAGTCCAGAGAACACAGTCACTGTGAACTTTGGTTCCGACCACAGTTGTTCCCAAGGGTTTGATTATTGCGGTCGCCGGATTTCCAATTATTTACGATGTTTTCTTACAGGGATATACATTAAAAAAAGTTACTGCCGAGTTACTGATGTGCATTAATGGTATATATGTTTTTTTTTCTCATGCAACAATACAAAACAGTATTGCTGCTTCAGAATATTTCAGACATGATCTTCCGTAGTTAAATGAATTTGATAAAAAGTGCGCAACATTTTCACACTAGAAAGCTTGTTTTTATGTGGGAATATAACGGATTTGTGGATATGCTGCAACGGCTCCTTTAAATATGAGATCAATGTAGCGAACTTTGACGCTCTCGCCGGCGAAGTTGTACAGGCAGACAGCGTTGTTGCCAGGGCAACCAGAGCAAACTTTGACGCTCTCGCCGCCTCTGGTGTGAACGCACAGGGCGCCGTCCCGCCTTCACCTACTGCTACTTGATCTATGTTGAAATGGGATTGGCTGGTATTTTTTTTATCTTCACAATATACTATGACATCATTGGCTACCTTTGATTAGGCTATTATCTTGTCACAGAAGATGAATATTTTTAAGAGTGGGGACAAACCCATAACCGCAGTATTTATCTATTATTTTATTTTCATTCATTCATCATTTACTCTCCAGACAGGAAAATGTTGGTGAAATACTTCTTCTGCGGTAACAGGACGTCTGGCCTAACATTAATGAAGTTGATATATTTCCGGACACAAGTTTGGTTTTACGTTTCATCAGTTAAAGACTAAATCCATCTAAATCCAAGATGCCAAACAAAAATAAACAACAAAAAGATTTGATGAAAAAATCAGCAAAAAGGGGCAGTTTCTAGCCTATATCAACAATCAACACGAGTTTATCTTGATTGGTTGCAAAAATGCGTTCGACATAAGTTAACATTTATGCTGCTTTCTTCATCAACGATTCTTATAAAGTAGCCTATAACGTGGTCTATCGTGGGCATTTCCGCGTTTGAGAGAAATCCACAGGTAGAATTAAGGTGGGTTTAGTTCCGAAGACCCGATTGGGTTACTAATTTACGCCTAGTTGACAGTTTAATTAAAAAACCGAGTAACAAATATAGAATTACTCAGCATCTGTGTTGCTTCTCTTCTCAGCGTGAGGTTGAGTTTGAGTAAAGCGCTTTTCCAGAGCTTCAGAAAAACCTGCTGGTGTCTGCAGCGAGGAGCAGCTGATGGAGGACAGTGGAGCTTCAGCGCGCTCTAGTGGCGCCTCGGTGAAATGATCTGCGGCTGAGTTTATATAGGCTTTTCTCTCGATCCTCATTCATTCAGTAGTACCACGATCTTCATGACGAAGAAAGACTCAGTGTCCTTAATGGATCTTCATTCTGTTGCCAAGAATATTCTTAGAAAACCAGTCAGGAAACAAATTTGAACACTTGACAAAAAAAGAACATAAATCTATAGGCTATTTATCTATCTATCTATCTATCTATCTATCTATCTATCTATCTATCTATCTATCT
>CAIGQV010016734.1:11816866-11835788 GCA_903798115.1 Danio jaintianensis
TCTATCTATCTATCTATCTATCTATCTATCTATCTATCTATCTATCTGTCTGTCTGTCTGTCTGTCTGTCTGTCTGTCTGTCTGTCTGTCTGTCTGTGAAAATATGAAATATCAAAGCAAAAAAAACTGTATTATATTATATTATACTGTATGTATTATTATTATTATATTAGTCAATTAAATAATTTAAATATATTATTTTCATGGCAATAAAATAGAAATGTTAAATGTAAATGACTCATTCATTAGATATTAATAATTTGTTACATAAACTACATAAAATGTTAAAATTAACCATTTTAGATATTTTGGGTATGAATGCAATTATTTGTATTACATTATATTAGATATGTTTACATGTAATATCCATTCAAGAGTTTGAGATTTAATAGTTAGAAGTTAAATAAATAAATAAATAAATAAGTAAATACATACATACTGCACATACATACAAGTATTTAATGAGAGGAATTTAGAGAAATGTAATTTTTTTTAAATATTTCAATTGTGGCATTATTTCCATTTAGATTACATTATATTAATACCTTATGCTTTAAAAAAAAAAAAACATGTAATTGGTATTTTAAGAACTTTGGTGAGCATAAGAGAATTCTGAACTCTTTTATGAATATTTGTAATTACCAACTCCAAAATTCTGAACAGTAGTGCATGTAATAAGGTTTTTAACAATGCTACTTATTCAAGTAATGAGAATCTAAAGAGAATCACCACTGAGAATAATGAGAAACATAACAGGAACTAGCAATAAATGAATAATTAGATTTCCTTGAGTGTCTGAACACATTGCGGTAATGAGAATTGGTCATTGGGGAATGAGCTTAATTATCATAAAAATACATCAATAAATAAACAAGCACGCAAGCAAAAATACTGACTTTACACTTTAAAGTAAAATGTGACCAGGACATATTTTTGCGAGATTTGATTTCTGTCAATCAGTGAGAAGGAGCGGCAGACACTGTTTATAATACAATGTTTTATGCATCAGTGTGCGAAACAGACATTAAAGACACTTCCTAACAATGTTTATACCTGGGTTATAAAAAAGTCACGCCAAACCCTGCTCTGTATTCAACATGTTAGAGGTTTAATCAAAAATATTTCACATTTCATGGGATTATCCTGCACTGCACAAGGATATCCATTTGAATCCCTTTGCTGTGGACAAATTTGGGGCAGGAAGGAGGTGGGAAGAAATAAGCACCAGTTTGGAAATACATGCAAACATGCCAAATCAGCGAGGACTTCCAGAAACATGTTCTGCATAAGCTGTTATGTGTTACAGGTAAACAAACTTGCAGTACTGTATATCTGCATGCAAACTCTCACAGATGGACACGGCGTAGACAAGCTGACAGCCTGAGGCATTATATTTGAAAACAAACTCCTTTTGACAGTGCAGGGGTGAGAGTTGTATCCAATTACTCTCGGAGAGCCTCGCAGAAGCAACATGACAAATATCCGCGCATATTCACCAACAGACAGGCTAAGCTGTAACCATGGCACCAGCAGCCGCTTCAGCCTATACTGCACCTTCAGAGATTTTGTCCACAGATCCATTGAGTCTTTGAACTAGATACTTCTTCTTTTTCTTTTTTTATGGCATGTTGTTTTTATGCTGGGTGGCTCAGTAGCACTGTCGTCAGTCCTGGCTGGACCAGGGGGTCTTTCTGTGTGGAGTTTGCAAATTCTCCCCGTGTCTGTGTGGGTTTCCTCCAGGTGCTCCAGTTTCCCCCACAGTCCAAAGACATGCAGTAAGGGAATTGCATTAACTAAATTGGCCGTAGTTTGTGAATGAGAGAGTGTATGGGTGTTTCCCAGTACTAAGGGTTGTAATGGAATGGCATCCACCACATAAAACTTATGCCAGAGTAATTGGTGGTTCATTCCACTGTGGCGACCCATGATAAACATTATGACCAGTCAAAGGTATATTGTTTGGGATTTTAACAATACCAGGGTCAAATCAATCCTTCACCACAGTGTTTTTATGGGTCATGGAATTTATGGAATATGTCATTTTAAAAGGTTTATTGCAGACGTTGAAATAATTTTTTGATATATTTTTGGTCATGGAATATCAGGGATTTTTGATTGTCGCTTAAATTTTTTTATACCATGTACTTTTTTTATTACTGCATTGTTTCATGTCTGTTGTTAGGATTAAACTTTTTTCAGCTCCATTTTATTCTTTTGACACTAATCAGCTTGTTATCACTTCAGTCAAATGCAGTCATCAAACTGGGACTAAGATGTCAGGACAATATATGTTTAAGGAGCTTTGGCTTCAAAATGACCACTTCAAAACTGGGTGTTAAAAAGTAGACAGCAGAAAAGCTAAATGCAAAGTTTGTAAAACTACTATCAAGTTATCAGATATGAGAGAGGGAGCACTTCAGCCATGCAAACAGTAAGTACCTCAGATTTTTTATTTTTCAAAAAAATCTGAGGTTAATTGTCCATTGTTGTTGTCTTTGGGGCTATTAAATTCATGCAAAAAGAAATTCAACTAAAATCATTTTAATTTTATAATGCGAAGCACAACAACAGGCTTAGAGTGGGAGCTCTGTTATCAACAGTGCCTGAGGGTAAATTTGACACAAACATTGTTAAAGAATGGCTTATTTATTGAAAAAAATCTTTACATTGAAGAACTTATTAAAAGTTAAAATTATAGTAAAAAAAAGTTTAATGCAGATTTTATACAACAAATTTATATAATTTATAATTCACAATTCACAGGGCGGGCGGCGCGGTGGCGCAATGTGTAGTGCTGTCACCTCACATCAAGAACTCTGGTTCGAGCCTCGGCTGGGTGCATGTTCTCCCCGTGTTGGCGTGGGTTTCCTCCGGGTGCTCCTGTTTACCCCACAAATCCAAAGATATGTGCTATAGGTGAATTAGGTAAGCTAAATTGTCCATAGTGTATGTGTGTAAATGGGAGTGTATGGGTGTTTCCCAGTGATGGGTTGCAGCTGGAAGGGCATCCGCTGTGTAAAACATATGCTGGATAAGTTGGCGGTTTGTTCCGCTGTGGTGAGCCCTGATGAATAAAGGGACTAAGCCGAAGGAAAATGAATGAATGAATAATTCACATCAAAACCTAAGCCACATATAACCCAACTACAATTTAACAATATTGTAGTTTTATTCAATTTGCTTGGTCAGCTTCATATGTATGCAATCCTTTTCCAGAACTACATCCTTTTTCTAACTATGCTTGTTTAAAATGCAGTAAACATACATTCCAGTATAAATATTACCTTCTACATACTAGGCATGGGACGATAACTGTTTTCAAGGTATACCGCGGTTTGGAAAAGTCAAGGTTTTAAAACTGCCAACATTTTCTGCTATACCGTTCCTATGGTATATGTAATTTCTTTTACGTTTTGTTTTAAGTTTTTTAGGAAAACAGTATCTCCAGCAGAAAAGATCTCCAAAGATGTCGTTTTAAATTGTGATGAAATCTGTGTTTTTGAAACTAATAGAGACAGCAGAAGTCAATGATTCATTTGAATTATTTAGCCTGAAGTGTTTACTGTTCCAAAATATAAAAAAAAAAATGAATGAAATAAAAATAAAATATATTGTGTTCAAAAAAAGTTTTTTTTTTACCCAGACATTTAAAAAGAACTTATTTTAGAGCAGTAATCACAATACCGTAAAACCGTGATATTTTTATCCAAGGTTATCATACCGTCAGAATCTTATACCGGCCCATGCCTACTACATACCAGTAAGCAAGTTGAACAATAATTACTATATATATATATATATATATATATATATATATATATATATATATATATATATACATATACAGTTGTTACTTACAGATTACTGATTAAAAATGTCGATTTCTTCATATCTAATTGATTTCCTTATATAACGAATCATGCTTTCAATCATCTACTTCTGCCTCTTATTTCAATCGACAGCTCAAATATCTGTGTTCTGATTTGGACCAGTTAAATACTGTACATACTGTACCAGTTATACAGGTATAGCACCAGGTTTCAGTACCCAACCCTAGTCAAAGACAATGCAAATATCTGGTCTGACTTTGGTACAAGTCCCACAAAATTATAATGGTGCTGTATATAAGAGGAATGTATCTCACACTCTTTTGTGTATATGGGTATTTGCAGCTTCAGAAGAATCAGAATGCATTTTAGGACCCTTAACCTCTACTGAAAATGCCTATGATTGGGAAAGTCTGGCCATGTACATGAACAATGTTTTCCTGAAGAAGTGATGGCCCCAGGAACTGTTAAACTTTCAAAATATTCCAGATTTCCAAATTGAGCTTGGGTGGGATGTTCTGGGCATCAAGTTCCAACAAGCTTTATTACAGCTCCACCTTACAACCTAAAAGGCCGTTTCTGCTGTTAATGCCTTGGTGCCAGAAACCAAAGGTCTTGTAGAATCCATGATTCAGTGCTGTTTTGGGAGCAACCAACTGCATATTTTATGTAAGTTGTCATAATCTTCTCATTTATATAATGGCTAATTGGTGTACATTTATTGGAGCAAAACTTTATAAGAGAAAAGATCTGTACACTGTTATTTTTATTTAGAAAATATTCATGAATTAATTTATTAATTGATGAGTTCTTTGACCCGAGCATACAGGGTAAATTAGTGTGAAACAATATATCCATATAACTGCTGATGGGTGTGTAATGGGATGGGAATGCAGACAGATGAGCTTATTCCCATAATTGCCAGTAATGGTGCACAAACAGGAAACTGACTAATGCAAAACATAAAATACTTTTACTTTAAATCAAATTGCATGATGCATTTCTCCATAGATTTTGCATCTGAAAGGGAAACTCCTAAATGCAATAAGCAATATTCACTGTGTCTTTTAGTAAATTCTGAGCTTTTTAAGAGCAAAACAGGGTTTGCACTGGTGCAAACTGTTAGTAAATTTGACCCAAAGTGTGAACAGAAATTGGGATTTTTCACTTAAAAAATAACTACGTACATAAAGAGACAAGTTAAAATAAAATAAAAATAATGCATTCAAATTTATTATTCAAGGATTTTTTTTCATATGGACCAAGATATATAAATATATTTTCATAAAAATATAAAAATAATTATAATAATGAAATATTTTTTTCAAAATCCATAAAAAAGATCATGAGGTATCTTCATGTTAATGATTTGATATATTATCTCCAGCAGCCTATCTTTGCCCAGAAACAACTTACTCTACAGTTCAACATACAATGGAATAAAACCCTTCCTATTGTGTTCTTATAATACACTTCTCTATTTGTTTTTATTGACATGTTCCCCTTTAGAACGGGAACTTCTACATTGTGTCCTTGACACATCGGGAATTGCCAGATGACCAATCACTCTAAGGAGTAAGAAAACAGGGCAATTAAGAAATCAAGTTTCATGTATTCAGTGCTGGTGACGACGCAGACAGTGGCGGTCGAGCTGAGTGATTCTTCCGTCTCTGGGCATTTCGCTGGGTACTTTTAAAAGAGCAGATTTCCCAAAGAGAGCAACACGTTCAGGCAACACATTTTTTCAAGATGTTGTTCCAACTGTGAATTTCTGGATGAGGTGGTTCCCATCTCCAGATGATGGGCACGGGTTCTGCATCACATGTTGGGGGTCCATTATGCCAATGTGTTGCACGTGGACAGCTCATGCCCTCACTCCGAGGTCATGTCTGTTATGCAGCTGAGATTGCGCTCACATTAGCAATAGCGGAGGAGCTGGGTGCTTGGCCCAGTACGTTGTATGATATGCCCGCTTGGTCAACCTGAATTCTGTGGATCTGTGCCAGCTATGCGTTTTCCCAGTTGGCGATCCCATATGTTTCATTCAGCCATGGTCCAAGTTCCCTCTTCCTAGGCAGACCCTTGTCTTCCCTACCCGCTAACCATCTTATCATATGTAGCACTCCCCCTGGACAGGGCTAGCCCATATGCTTATATTATTACCAAGCACGCTTTCCCAACGTACTGTCGTATCTCTAAAATCTGTAGTCTACAGTTAGGTAGGTAAAAGAACTCGTACAACCCCCTAAAAATTCTAAAATTTTGGTAATTAAGGGCCTGGAGACGTTGGAAGGTTGCGCTTTTGGTGATGCTTATGCGCTCACGCAATGCTTGGCAAACTTCTCACCAAACGTGTAAACCGTCCAGCTGCTGTGGCGCTTTGCTTAGACATTCCCAATATGTCAAAGACACAACATAGAAGTTCCCGTTCTGAAGGGGAACATCCTGGTTACGACTGTAACCCATGTTCCCTTAAGGAGGGAATGGAGACGTTGTGTTTTTTTGCCATAGCAGCTGGGTCTCCAGCTGATAGCTGACTGTTTGGCTTCTTCAGGGATTAAAGCCTGGCTTGCTCTCTTTCAGGTGCTGGCTACAGTATATACTTGCCTAATTATGATCAGTCGCACCTGTGGGAGCTGAGCTTTGCCAACTTATAGGCATTCATTGGCCCGTTTTCTTAATCTTCAGAGTGATTGGTCATCTGGCATCAAGGACACAGTGACTACGTTTACATGGACATCAGTAATCGAATTATTTGCCTTAATCTAAATAAGACAATAATATGATTAAGGTGTTTACATGAGTTGCTTTTTGAATGTTCCTTTCATGATCCCGTTTTACATGTTATAGCACATAATTCGATTAACGTCATTGCGTCACCCCACTATCCACGTTTTCTTCGGAGTTTCATGTAATTTCTGGTGTTACATTATTACTTAAATTAAAACTGCTGTTTGGCACTTTCACTTTCATTCGGGAACATTTCATGCATGCCCCCCGTGACAAACGAGATATTGGATGCTAGGAACTGCTGGAAGAGTGTAGTTTTAATGGAATTTGGAACCGCACACCATATGGGAAAAAAAACCCTCCGTATTTCGCGATGCAGGTGTCTGTGGTCCTTCTCTGAGGTAGGTGCAGAGAATAGTGTCAAACAGCCGTGTGTGTATAGGCTGTCCTGTCACAAAATGCAGCAAAAGTCCTACACGACGGTAATAGTATGATTAAGGTGTTTAAATGTCTGTACTGCACTTCAATAATGCGACTAAAATCGTTATACTCCACATGTCTTAATCCGATTTCTGTTTACTTCGATTATGACCTTATTCGGATTAAATTATTCAAAATTCGCTGTTTACATGGTAGACTCTTAATCAGAGTATTGTCTTAATCGTAGTAATATCGGAGTATTGGTGTCCATGTAAACGTACTCAATGTCTCCTTTCCTTCTGTCGGGGAACGTGGGTTACAGTCATAACCAGGATGTTCTCTCATTTTTTATGAAAATGTCACATACGTAAAATATTCCACCCAGGTTTCTAAATATTGTATAGGCACTTTCAGTTTGACTGCAATTGCTTTGAATGTTTTGAACCAGAAAGATAACAAATTTCTTTAAATATATAAATTACATTGTAAAATGCATTCTGAGGGAGCTTATATGTGAAATACAGGAACATGTCTCCAAAGTAATGCAAATTGTCAGTTGTGTCTATTGTCTAACAAATGGCTAGTGAACACTTTCAAGCTGGTCAAGTGGCAGGATGGGTTCTGACTCCAGTACTTCATTTGTACGCTTTGTTTTCATGCTAAAATACTTCATGAATGGGTACTTATATGCTGATGAGATCGGGGCTGGAGATGCAATTTACCCTGCTGACAAACAACACTTTCATTTGCATGCTTTGTTTAGGTTTGTCCCCACCTATATGTATCACTGTCTGTAAAAATGTATTTAAACTGAGTGCCTAGCCTACTAGAACTATGTTAAGCTGCTTTGACACAATCTACATTGTGAAAAGCACTATGTAAATAAACTTGACTTGACTTGACTAGCTGCGCTAGTGAGAGATCTTTCGATGAACGCCACAGCTACGCCAAGTTCTTATTAAATGATTCTGCTTTGAAGATACCCGAAAGCCTCCCTGGTTTTGTCTCGTCTTAGAAATTCACAACAAACCTTTTAAACTTTTTTCATATAATGCTGCTCATTATCTTTACACTACAGTATTTTGTGACAACATAAAGAAGAATAACCAACTGTATTCATAATTCACTAAAATGTGATGTCACACATCCAGGAAAAAAAAGATTGATAAGATTGTATAATTTTACGAGAACTCAGTTATTACCACTATATAAGATTATGTCTTTAGATATAAAACAATGTTATTTTAATGCTAGCACTCCTCATAGAGTACAGTAGTCAGCAAAACACACACACACACACACGCACACACACCCATATAAACACACACAACCTACAGTATATAAACAAAGAATTGCCATCCTATGAAGGTTTGCTTAGTTTTAAACAACCTTGGCTACCAGCTTAATGAAATGCCCCTGGCGATAGGCGTTACAAAAACTGATTACCATAGTAAATCTCCCACAGCTTAGTGGAAGCAGAAGTTAGAAAGTTTTATTTTTGTTTCGATTCATTTCATCCAAACTCAGGTGGTTGTCATAGATAAAATCAGGCACTTTTCACCAGTCAGGTCTTTCTTGATTGTCAGCCAAAGGAAAAGCTTTTGCTCTTCCTCACAACAGCCGGAATCCCAAAAGGTAAGGACAGATCACTTAGATTTCATCAAAATAAAGCTTTTAAAAAACAGTTTATACTCAAATCGGTTTGCACTGTACATATTGTATTGTCTCAGTACAGTATGTACAGTAATAATATTGACCGTTAACAAAGATTAAATTGGATATGTTGATTTGTTTGGGGCATTTTGTACACTTTCTCATAAATTTCAGGCTAAATTAAAGCACATTTTATGCTTTGTTTACACATATCTGCTGTAGATCTAAATAATAACACTCATGGCTAGCTTCTTGTATGTTTGATTACGGTTTGTGTCAAACTAATGACAGGCTACAGTATACTAAATATGTGACCTAGTTTGTTGTCTTTCCAAATGCTATTTCTAATGAAAACAAACAAGAGCACATTCAATACTATAGTAAAAGCTATATGCAGACCTATACTGGCAAACAATAAACATTTACTAAAATATACTTAGATACGTAAGTTGCAAATGTATTGATTTCTTTGTAAACAAAAGTGAAAAGAAATGAAAGCCGCCAAAAATGGATCACTGCTGCCTTTAGAAACAATTTAACTGCATGTTGCAACATGTTGACATGACATTCTTGAAAAGTGACGCCATCAATATCTTTCCTCTTTTTTTTGAGGAGGAAATTGTCTTTAAAATGTAAGGAAGACAAAAAAGCTTATTGAATTTAATCATTGAAAAGCAGAACAACAGTGTTGCCCAATGGCCATTCTGTTATCAACAAAATAATTCTCATTGTGAAACTGAAAGTATTTAGATTTCAGAAAGTGGATTTCTGGGCGTTATATGTCATAACAGTATTAATAATTACAATTTTTTTTTTAACAAATTCATAAATAAATACAAAGGTTGTACTTTTTACTGTACTTTTAATCAGGTACTTTCAGCTACTTGTGTGTGTGCGTGTGTGTGTGTGTGTGTGTGTGTGCGTGCGTGCGTGCGTGCGTGCGTGCGTGCGTGTGTGTGTGTGTGCGTGCGTGTGTGTGTGTGCGTGTGTGTCTATTGTGTAATATAATGTCTATTTGCTTTCATTAAAACGTATTATGTACAGTACACAGCTGCATTAAAATATTATGTCTATAATATAATGTATTTATGTATTATGTATTTATTTTATTATATCTAATAAATGGATATTTATTTAAATTATTACTAAAACATGAAAGGTTTAAATCATTTTAAATGCCTTGTGAGTTTAAAAAAAAGGAACATTGCAATACTCATTTTGAAAACTTTGGATATTCATTCAGGAGTATTAATAAATTAATGTTGTTTTCAAAGATTACCTATATATTATTTATATAATAGATTATATTATTATTACCTAATATACCTATACGTATATTACCCAATATTCTCATAGCACTCATACTCATAGTCATTTAGGGGTAAAAAAAAATAAAAAGTTTAAAAGCAACATATACTTTTACCAAACATCTTGATGCCATTCATGCTGCTAAGAGCAATGTTTAGATGAACATAACTAAAATTACAGCAGTTTTAAATTCCCAGAACATACTTCATTTTAGCCTGACTTTGTTAACAATTTGATTATACCAATTCACTTTTTGTTAAAATTTAAGTATATTGGAGCTTTTAGTATTATATGAAGGCAAAAGTAATCTAAATGTACAAACAGAGAAAATGAGCATGCCCAATTGAATATTAAATGACAAAAAACATAGATAAATAAACACTTATTATAAAAAAAATGAATTAAATATACTATTTTAATGTAATTAAAAACATATTAATACATTTTTATTGATTTATGTATTTATTTTATGTATTTATTTTCTAGGGCTAATATCCTGGAATGAGTAAGACGCCTGTTTGCAGTAGCAGACATGAACTGGTTGTCCCTAGAGGTCCTGCTTGGCGGAGTTAGCCAATACTCCACCGTGTTTGGCCGCGTCTATCTCTCCGTGGTGTTCATCTTCCGAATCCTGGTGTTTGTGGTGTCTGTCCAGCAAGTGTGGAGCGATGAACAGAAAGACTTCATCTGCAACACGGCCCAGCCAGGCTGCACCAACGTCTGCTATGACCAGTTCTTCCCCATATCCCACACCCGTCTATGGGCTCTCCAGCTCATTTGCGTCACTTGTCCGTCTCTCATGGTGGTCGCTCATGTCAAATATCGAGAAATGAAGAATGTGAAGTACAACACTGCCCGCAATGGCCAAAACATGTATGCAAACCCAGGAAGAAAGCGCGGAGGCCTGTGGTACACCTATGTACTCAGCCTGATATTCAAAGCTGGCTTTGATGCAGCATTCCTGTATATTTTGTACTATCTTTATAAATTCGACATGCCAAATGTTACCAAATGCACTGCGGCACCTTGTCCGAATACAGTTGACTGCTACCTCTCCCGTCCCACAGAGAAGAAAATCTTCACTCTTTTTATGGTGGTCTCCTCTTCTGTGTGCATCTTCATGTGTATCTGTGAGATGGTGTATCTGATTACAAAGAAAGCTGGCAAATTTCTGCACAAAAAGAGAGAGGACAATAGACACCACATAAGCAGAAGGGTGGATCCGACAGCCATGTCCAACCAGAATCTCAACAATCTTAAAACGGCAAAGGCTGCAGAAGGAGAAATAAATTTAGAGATGATCCATTCAGAGATGACCAAATTATATTCTGAACTCTGATTTTGTAATAAACTATAATAGGACACATTGGCACTTGGATAATAATGTAGATAATACAATTAATTCATACATTAAATGGGATATTTTCATTTTGAAGGTAACTAATATATATCTTTTTTTTTTTGTATACAGTATGTTATAATTGTGATGAAATTAGAAGGTCATCTTGTGTCTCATTTACTCATTTAAGATGCACACTGCCACCTAGTGTACTAGTGTGTAGAATTGTTCACAAAATATTGATTTTAAGCATGGAGCACTTAAACCCTTGAAAACGGAACTGTACTAACTGTGGTATTTACATTGTGGACATAAATACCTTCCTTATTTTCTTAAATAGCTGTGTTTGTTCCATATAATGTAATAGTCTGTGTATAAGTAAATGCACTGTGTATTAATGTTTGTTTACAGGAATCATGCTGTGAAATATCCCAATGCGGCAGAGTTATCGGGTATATTTTTGAACACAAATCATTAGATATTAATATTATTAATACTATTTAATAAACCACTTATACCACTTAATATGATGATGATGATTATTTATTATTATTATGGGGTGACACCATGGCTCAGTGGTTAGCACTGTCTCAAGTTCTTTCGAGGTATACTAGAAACTTCCAGGGAGGTGTGTTGAAGGAAGTTGGAGTTAAACTATGCAGGACACTGGCCCTCCAGGACCGAGTTTCCTAGACTAAGCCGAAGGAAAGTGAATGAATTAATTATTATGATGATGATGATTATTATTATTATTATTACATTTAATTTTAAGTGGACACAAAAATAGCATGTTCATAGTACTAATGCTGATGTCAAGCCAAGCCAGGGCAAATTTGTAGTCACAGGCAGGGGCGTAGCAGACATTTTAAAAGTGGGGGGGGACACCTGAATGAGATCCAAAATTTAACATTCATTTTATTATTAATCAGCTGTTTCTAAATGGTCTGTCTCTAAAAGTGAGGGGGACGTACCCCCCCGTCCCCATAACATATTATATTCATCCTCTTCCATAAATATAGTTACTACAACAAAACTTTACATTATGTACACAGTATGACCAGTCTATGAGTGTGACTCACAGTCTCAGCAATTTTCCATTGCTTTAACCAAAGCAATTTTCTCAGCAATTTTTCATTGCTTTAACCAATCAGATTGAAAATATGAGGCTTCTCTGTTGACAAACGTGAAAACGCACCAATCAGCGTGAGGAGGCGGGCCTTCTTAAATACACCCCAGTCGCTCCATTTGCTAAAGATTTCCGCGGAATGAGTTATCAATACGGACAGGTAAAGTTTGTCTTCCGGGTTTAACTATTTTACATTAATATATGTATGTTTTCTGTTTATGTGATTGTCCGGTTTGTGTCTTAGAATCTGAACTTAATGTACAGAGAAATTATGCATAATTTATTCGCACAATCGCGTAAATATTTGTAGAAACAGCGTTTTAGGCTAATCAGTTAGCCCTGTTGCTACTGTGATGTTAAGTACAATACGATGGTTTTTGTTTGAACAAACCAGTTAATCGCGTGCCTCACAGTAGTTTTTAACGTAAGTGAACATATGCATATTTTTAATGAATGTCATATGACAAAGATGAACAATAGAAATGTGTCTCTTGAATCTAGCCATGGTGTCCTTTACCTTCATCCGTCAGTATACCGTAATTTCACATGTATTTCTAGGTCTACAATCATAATATAACAACGTGAGTGTACCAGTATAACTTCGTGTATCAATGTTGTCGCTTTTCTTGCGCAAAACACAAGAGTAGATGCTAGACAGTCACTTTCATTGTATGGAAAAAATGCAGTGACGTGAGTGAATATTAAATACGTAAATATGAGCTCTCATGTTATTCGCGAAGACTTTATAAATTATGGTGTTGATTGGAATGTCTATTTCGTATTCCGTTTACTGCTATACTGACAATTTATAATTGAGGTAAAGTTGGTTTTCCATTCACTTTCACCTTCTTAATATAATTTCAGAAAGTACTCCTGTCAAATTCTAAATAGGGAAATTATATTAACAGCCAGTGACTATCAAAGTACAACATTGTTCTGTCAATTAAATAGTGGTAATGTTGTGTCATTCTGACCTGTGATTTCAGACCCAATATTCAAGGTAGCATGGTAAACTATATGCACTTTATCACAAGTTGTGCTTATGAACTTGTGCTTATGAACTATGAAAGTATGCCATTATAATTAATCTGTATTAGCCTTTTTAAATTCTGCTTTAGTATTTTATTGAATGATAAAGTCAGAATGTGTGAATATAAAACCAACCTTACCTCAATACAATTATATAATATTAACATTTGAGATATTTAAATTTATTTATTGTTTGGTCATGGAGTTGTATTGTCTTGTTGTCTTGTCATGTTATAGACGTTTAGGGAAAGTTGGTTTTATGTTCACACATTCGGACTTTCTGCTTAATAATATAATCTCAGAAAGTATTCTTTGCAAATTCTAAATAGGGAAATCATATTAGCAGCCAATGAATATCAAAGTACAACATTTTTCACATTCAATTAAATAGTGCTAATTTTGTTTTGAAGTCATATTTGTGTGTGATTTCAGTTGCATATTCAAAGCACCATGGTAAAGAATATAGAGAGCATGTCACTGAACGAATGTGCAAATATAAAACCAACTTTACCTCTGTGTTATAGACCACAACTGACAACCATTTCATTGCTGTTCAAACAACAGTTTATTTCAATACACTCTTTTCTTTACATGTTTTCAAAGGGTTATTCGGGACCAGGGGGTAATGCTCCCCAGTGGCAGCAGCCTCCAAAGGCGCCATATGGAGGTGGTCCCGCTGCTGGACAGTATGGTTCACCTTATGGCGGTGCCCCTCCAGGGCAACAGTACGGTGGAGGGTCTCCATATGGATCTTATGGTCAACCTGGTCCAAAAGCACCATACGGTGGGGGTCAAGCTCCAGGTGGTCATTACGGGGGTTATGGACAACCTCAGGGAGGACCATACAGTCAGCAGGGACCAGCAGGTTAGAGATGTGTAACTCTGCTATGTTTTAGTTGGGCTGAGTATTAAATTGGTAGAATACGTATATAAATGTATTATTTAATTATTTATATATGCATATTTGTGTCGTTACAGTGGCCCTAAAATGTACTCTTAGGCTAAACTTGGATTGATGCCATTATGATAACTTAAGTTTTTGATATACAAGCAAAGTTGTCCTAAAAATATTAAACAACACTCATTATTGTCTTAGGACAATTTTGAAAAACTTATTTGGTAAACTTGAAATGTTGACTACTGTGTTCAGCGTTACCCAATATAGATATATTAACAACTGAAACAAAAGCAATGTATGATCTGTAAGTAAAAACTCAATATTGTAAGCAGAACTTTTAAAGTGAATTAATATAAATAATCACAGATATTCATCTTGCTCACCTGTGTTTGAAAAGTAAATGATCACATAACAGAATGGAAAATCCAATAAAAAGCTGAACATGAACTTGTAAAAATGTTATTATATTTGTACGAGTATTGAAACAGTGACTGTTATTGTCAAGTATTCATTCATACTGTTTGTACTTGAAATCAGTATAAAATTCTGCTATTGTCCTTTATAACCAGTAGTATAACAAAACTTTTAGGAAAGCTTAAAGGTCCCGTGAAGTGCTTTGAAATGTGCATTTTTATTTGATGTTTGACGTAATCTCAACCGGAACACGAAGAGAGGGTGGGAGTGTAATTCCTCCCCTTTTTAAAAATAGCCAATAGCATTTTGTTTTATCACCGCTCTTCCAGTGAGAGTGGTTGAGCTCAAGCACATCAAATGTGAAGCGTCTTGAAGGGGGCAGGGCTTGTCAGATACTAGAGAGCATTTGATTGGTCACGATTTGATGAGAAACTGAAGTATGAGGTGACGTGAATAAAAGCGTTGATCCATTTAGGCTGAAGTGACTAACTGCATACTTTACATGTTTATATCTGTTTTATATTTCCGCAAAATGCAAATTTTGTCACTTTTTTTGGTGTGCACTAGCTTATAGATATCCTAAAAATGGACAAAACTGATACTAATATATAAAAACTTTCAATGACAGTCTACACAAAGCAGCATTTTATTTTGAGTCAAAATACTACCTCACCTTGTTTTCTCTGAGTGGAAGTTTCTCTAAACCTGCCATGAGTCGCCACTCAATCCATGAAAAAAATTAAACCGGTTAAGCGAATGGGTAAAGTAAAATATTGTTATGTGCTCCAATAAATGCACTTTTTAGACTAATTTCTTGTCTATGATAGGACAAGAAATTTAATAATCAAAAGTGCATAATCTCACACAGAGACTATTGTAACAGACAAAAACACAATGTAGTTTTTAAAGCATTTAATAATCTTAATCTTACCAGCCACAATCTTTAGAACTGTAATCTACATCATGTTTATGTCTAACCTATTGATTAATAGACGTAACCCCTTTTTTACTTGCAATAATTACTTGGTGATAGATCACCCAAAAATGAAAATTGTGTCATCATTTACTCACTCTTGACTTGTTTCAAACCATTTTGAGTTCTTTTTTCTATTTCTGTTGAGCACAAAAGAAGATATATACTGTAAAAAATGCTGGGTTCCACACAATTCCTTCATGTTGTCACAACACAAATCGATTAACTTAATTTGTTTTTACAAATTTAAGTGGACTGAACATAAAACAGTTAAATTGTCCCAAAAAAACCTTAATAATTGTGTTATTTAAACACATTTTAAATAAGTAGTTTGAACAAGAAGCAAAGTCATTTTTTGAGTGTATTGAAAATGTTGGAAACGTGTAACCATTGACTTCCATAGTAGGAAAAACAAACATTCTTTAATATATCTTATTTTGTGTTCACTAGAACAAAAAAAACAAAAAAAAAAACTAAAAACCTAACTGGTTTGGAACGAGTGAGCAAATAATGACAGAATTTTCATTTTTGGGTGAATTAAAGTTATGGAGCATGTGGAATTGGAACATGGAATGCTAGGAATGTGGTTGCAATCTATCACTTTTAACCGAATGTTTTCCACAGCTTCATACATCTGCAAATGCAGCGTAATAGATGTTGCTCCAGCTTGTGAATTTTTCAGCGTGGTCTCAGGAGTGGTCGGCAGCAGCTCTAGGCTGCTTTGACTGATGATGTCTGAGTGTCAGGGTTGGCAGCTAAGAGACCGCGAACCGCTGCTGTTCCATCAGGCATGCAGTGGCCGAGGGCTGTGAATAAAAGACGAAAGATAGGAATTTATGAAGGCGCTGCAGACAAGGTCCTTGATCCTCCTGCAGCTGTGTCATATGCCCCTCACCGAATGACGGATGCTGATACACTGCAGGATGGCACAAGCATCTTGTACTGATCTGGTACAGAATGTGCCCAGGGGAGAATTAGAGTGATGAGTGTGGTAATTCCGAGAGAAAAGGTTCACGCGGTTGTGTCTGCCTGCGTTTATGTCCATAAGTATTCTATAATGTCCTGTGGGAATGGCTGTCAGATTCGAAGACTGTCCTCTGAACAGTGCTTATTCTTCCCGAGGGATACAGTGACCGTCTGCGCTTCACCAAATTGCACAACTTATTCTTGTCCCTCTTGGGACTGAGACGACATATCACTGACAGCCTAGGCTTGTTCATGTTCAACCCATTTCCAATATGTTTTTTTTTTTCTCAAATCCGACCTGTAGGACTGCTTGTCCTCATCATCAACATCCTTCTGCTCATTTTGCAGAGTAATGAACAATTTCTTTTGCACATTTATGCATATGCTGTAGCAAAATGACTCTATTAAGTATATAAGAGATGCAACATGATAATATAAGTGAGTTAATTTAGTTCCAGCTGTATACACAAGGGTTATTTTTTATTTAAAACTAAAACTATCTGTCTATTTGTCTTTCTGTCTGTCATTTCTCTTTTTTTTGTTTAGTTTGTTGAAATATAGTAGTTTAGTATTTAAATCTATAACTAAAACTAAATAAACTAAAACTACCTACATAAAGCTAATACACTATATAGACATATTTTAAAAAAACATAAAAAACACACATAATTACTAAAATAAAAAAATAAAAAATTTGCTATCAAAATGTAAATACTATCTATTTAATTAAAACAAATAATAAAATAATGCTGACATAATTATTATGTTAATGATAATTAACATTTCAAACCACACTTTATTTATTTATTTCATTTATTTATTTGTTTCATTCATTCATTCATTCATTCATTCATTTAAAGAGCCAAACAACCATAAACAACCAAAGAGGTTTAAGTCAAACTGTCAAAAAACGAATAAATGAAATAATGTTCTGCTTCTCTAATTAATGTATAAGTATCACCTTTTTTTCTTTCATTACAAAATAAAAGAAAATGCCTTTATTTATTCAATTTGAAAGTTTTGAATGGAGTAATTTACCTTAAATGAAAGAATAAAAATGAATCAGACTGACTAATGTATTTTTTTTTTTGGTTTCATTAATTCAATTTAAAGGTTTTGAATGGACTAATTCACCTTAAATGAATAAATAAAAATGAATCAGACTGACTAATGTAAGTTTTTTTGTTTCATTAATTCATGGTTTCATTAATTCAATTTAAAAGTTTTGAATGGACTAATTTACCTTAAATGAATCAGACTCACTAATGTAGTCCTCTTTTGATTTCATTAATTCGTGGTTGCATTAATTAAATTTAAAAGTTTTGAATGGGCTAATTTACCCTAAATTAATGACTCACTAACATAGTCCTTTTTATCCCTCTATTGCAGGTAGCATTCCACCCGGTGTGAACCCTGAAGCCTACCAGTGGTTTTCCACAGTGGATTCAGACCAGAGTGGCTACATTAATGCGAAAGAACTGAAGCAGGCACTCATGAACTTCAACAACTCCTCTTTCAATGACGAAACCTGCATTTTGATGCTCAGTGAGTGCCTCCGTTGTTAACATAAACCTCCTGACAGCATTACATTATCGAGTGGATGCTTATATCACCATATAACTGAATTTAGAGCACCGCAATGTCAAGCAAACAATGCAAAAATAGAAATCATCTGATGACACCCGCCAAAGGAAATTGAAGTAGGAATCTGTGCTTTGTCTTCATTCCCAGATATGTTTGACAAGACTAAATCGGGCCGTGTGGATGTGTTTGGTTTCTCCGCATTGTGGACATTTCTGCAGCAGTGGAGGGCAGCGTTCCAGCAGTTCGACCGTGACCGATCCGGATCAATTAACACCAATGAGATGCACCAGGGTGAGTCTGTTTAGAGGTCAATAGAGATGACCGTTTGCTGTTATGGACACATGTTCACACTGTTATGATGACAGTTACAGCGAGTAATCACAGATTCCAACATCACCTTGCTATTCTGTGTTCAGGGGCCAAATGCACTGGGGTGACATGCTTGACAGTCATGGATGAAATTGGCTGGCTATTATATTATATTATATTATATTATATTATATTATATTATATTATATTATATTATATTATATTATATTATATTATATTATATTACTGTATATTTTATTATAATTTTATATTTCATTATATTATATTATATTATATTACATTATATTTTATTATAATTTTATATTTCATTATATTATATTATATT
>CAIGQV010016734.1:11858545-11870913 GCA_903798115.1 Danio jaintianensis
GATTTATCAGGGGTCACCACAGCAGAATGAACTGCCAACTATTCCAGCATATGTTTTACGCAGCAGATGCCCTTCCAGCCGCAACCCAATACTGGGAAACACCCAAACACTCTCACATTCACACACACTCATTCACTATACGGCCAATTTAGTTCATCCAATTCATTTATAGCGCATGTCTTTGGACTGGAGGGGAAACCCCTGAGCCACCGTGTCGCCCTTCAAAAAACATATACAGAAAAAAATACTCCTGATGATATACTGAGATTTTATGAAGCAAAATGACATGCACATGCAGTATATTAAAAGTTGTCTTGCACAGACTAAATATTTCACTTCATAAAAACTATGTATGCTTTTTTCCCTATTAAAGTGCTGGCAGTCATTGTCTCACATTTAAAAAATCACCAAGAATCATAGTTTCAGCTAAAAATCTTCCATAGTGTTGTACAATACAATGAAGAAAAAAGTCACCTTGGATGACCAAAGGGTGAGAAAATTAATAGCAAATGGAAATTTCTGTTTGAACTATTCATTTAAGACCACCTCCAAGAATCATTAAAAATGAACAGATTAATGGAGAACAGACCGATTCTGTTCTAGACTCCTCCTTTTTCCCTGCAGTAAAAGGGTCCATCTGATAACATACTTGTGCTGTTTGGTCATTTCTAATTTTGCATGGGTAATTTGTACATTTGATGAGGTGAGACCATTTTATGATCTGCTGTAATAGGAAAGGATTCCAAAAGCAGTGGAGGATTGTGACCTATATAAAAAAATCCTCACTTGCTTTTATTTATATATATTTATTTACCATTATATACAGTTAAAGTCAAAATAATTAGCCCTCCTGTGATTTTTTTTTTCTTCTCCTTTTTCAAATATTTCTCAAATGATGTGAGCAAGGAAGGAAAGCAAGGAAATTTTCACAGTATTTCCTATAGTATTTTTTCCTTCTGGAGAAAGTTTTGTTTTATTACGGCTGGAATAAAAGCAGTTTTTAATTTTTTTAAAGCCACTTTAAAACCACTTTAAGGTCAATATTATTAGCCCCCCTCCTTTTTTTTCCTCGATTGTCTACAGAACAAACCACTGTTATACAATGACTTGCCAGTTACCCTAAACTTGCCTAATTAAACTAATTAACCTAGTTAAGCCTTTAAATTGCACTTTAAGCTGAATACTAAATATCTAGTAAAATATTATGTACTGTCATCATGGCAAAGATAAAATAAATCCATTATTATATTATGCAAACTATTATGTTTAGAAATGTGTTGAAATATTTTTCTCTCCATTAAACATACATTATTAGGGGGGCTAATAACTTCAACTGTATATAAAGCTGTAATCAAAAAGGGGTTTATCATATGCCATTGACGAGCCTTGTTTTGATTCCCCATAAAAACATTTTTAACATTATTTAGAACCTTCTTTGGAATTTATTATGGAGGCATATATTCCAATAAAGAGCCTTTGTTTTTAATTTCTTTAGTTTTTTTTGTATTTCATTACGTTTTTAAAGAAAAAAATGCATCACAAAGCAATTCATAATTCAAAATATAGGAAAAACATCTGTATGAAATTATAATGGAAAATTCCTTCATATTAACACAGCACATAGGGGCATATCTATGGCTTTTTTTTTTGTGTAGTGTTTGTTTTACACTATAGCTACACCAGTAATAGGCTCTCTAGTCTAAATGACCCTCAAAACAATGAGTACAAAGCATGGATGAACGACCTTGGCCTCTGCAGTGAGAGTTAGTTATCAAGGACAGAGAGTTTGATAATGCGTAATCAAGCGTGTACTTTTAACGAGAAAGCCTGTCTCTTTTCACAGAAAGCCCACTGGGACTCTGGCCACTGAATTCCCTCTTAAAATGATCCGCATTTGTGTAAACATCCCAGTAGTGCTGTTTGATAGCAAACTTCTCTTATCTGTTTGCTTATTTATTAATTTTGGCTGTAGGCCTAGTTTGTTTGCATTCGCTTAAATGCACACCAGGCAGATCTGTTCTGAACTTCTGAAATTGCTCTAAAAAGTACTTTTGTGTCTTGGCTAAAGGGGGGGTTCTTAACTAGATTTTGCTCTTTTAATGTTCAGCCCAAGGAACTGTCTGAAGCCGTTATGTCAGTTCTGTAATAAAGAAATATGAATTCTCGGAAAGTTTAGTGCGTATGTATATTTAATGCTACCAGAAATGTGGTTATCAGAGTTTATCTTTATCAAACAGCACTAAACAGTTTTCATAAATGCCTTTTAAGAATTAGGTACAGCTCTTTCTGTCTGTCTTTCTTTCTTTCTTATTCTTTTTGTTAATCAATATGAGATATATACAAAATATATCTGCTTTTTTAAATCATAGTTAAAATCACTTTCCAAAACCAACAAACTTCAATCATATTCAATAAAAAGTCAAAATAAACATGATTTTGATGAATGCATATATGGGGGGAGAACGAATCGTCCCATTTTGGTGTTTGCTTGAAGTTAAACTTACAAAAATGATTATGAAAACATTTTACACGCAAGTAGATTGTCTCCTTTAATGTTTCAAATAACTCATGTGAAAATAAAATGTAAATATATAGGTTAAATACTGTTCCATTATCAGTCTGTGTAAAACAAAACATGTAAAAATGAAGCAAATGTTTATTCTGACTGATACTAAAAAATATTACAAAGAACACGTGATTATACACACTTATTTTAGATTCTATTCAATTAAAAACAGCTTGCTGACAAATGGGTGAAACCTAGTTTGAATGAGTGGCGATTTAAAAATAAAATGAGTCAATGTTTTGTGGGTGGGAAATCCTCAAATTGTTCCAAATATGGCTGGCAAGGTTTTTTTGTATATGAAATAATTAAACTAAACTAACTTCTTAATGGGTGATTTGGTAGATCATGGTAAAAAATGTATCTTAAAAATCATATTAATAACAACAATCAAACAGAATTCTAATTCTGATGTATGGAGAAATACAAGGAAACAAAAGTTAAAGCCCACTAAACAAAAGTATTATTGTTTTGATGCCTTAAAGCCCCTTTTAGTCTTTGATACAACTACATCCAACTATTAAATAATGGAATACCATATTAAGATATTGCATTAGAGATAAAAATTAAGTAAGTTCTCTTATTATTATGTGGTATGGTAAACTGAACTCAAAAACACAGTTTATCAAATATGAGTGGTCTTACCTGTCAACCCTGTTTTTTGTTTATCTTCTATTATTATCCGTGTGAGGAGATTCTGGCGCTGAGAGCTTTACAAGCACTTGTGGTCGAAGCACAGCCGCTTTAACAGAAAAAAATGAAACAAGTGAGGGAAAGGAAACTTTCCCATGCCTTATAGTGGCCCTCCCACAGGAACTCTGTGCAGGAAAAGGAATGGATGAATTCAAAAATAGACTTTCTGTGCTGAGCCTTTCAAAGGCCAATTTCGTCATGGAGAATTACAGTGTTTAAACATGCAGTCTGGCCTGTTTGGAACTTATTCATTCATTCATTTTCTTTTCGGCTTAGTCCCTTTATTAATCTGGGGTCGCCACCGCAGAATGAACCGCCAACTTATCCAGCACTTTTTACGCAGCGGATGCCCTTCCAGCTGCAACCCATCGCTGGGAAACTGTTTGGAACTTACATTAACTATTTTTTTTTCTACTTTTATGTTTTTTTTATATTTTACAAATGGATGAATGCTAGTGCAAAGTTTTGAAAAATGTGTTAAACTATTTAACCCTGTGTTTCAGAGCTGAACGTATGGCCTCATTTCTTATCGTCATGTCAAAGGATCATTCAGATATCATGCTGATTTGCTGCTGAATAAACATTATTAATACATTACATTTTAAAATATATTTACATAGGAAGCAGTAATTTTAAAATGAAATAATATTTCTATATTGTTGTTTTTTAATCAAATAAATATAGCCTAGGTGAGCAGAAGAGACTTCTTTCTTTCAGAAATATACATTTTTAAAAATATAGTGTACATTCACACCTAAATATATTTATTTTTCATAACCACTGTCTGATTTAAAATAAATAACTAAAATAAAAGTACTTCTAGAAGACTAAAAGCACGGGCTGTGGGCAAACAGTTAGTGCATTATCTGCATTGACCACAGGGAGGCCCTATAGACTAGCGGCCAAGAGGCTAATGGATGCATAGAGAAATGCAAACACTAAAAACAACTTAAACACTATGTACTGTAATTTAGTTATTAATTTTAGCATTACCTGATCTCCAGCCATCTCCCCTTCCTTAGACAGGATAAACCTGAAATGAGATGATGCACATCCTTTGCTTGAAAAGGCATAATACATTCGTGGGAGTTTCCAGATGGTGTAAATAACAGCACAGCATTGTCATACATTGTCATTGCCTACCGCAAGATTCAAACTAACGATAATTTTTCTAGCACGCAGTGTTCGTCTGTTTTTAGAATAGCTAAAAAGCCTGCATTATAGGCTTGAGCAGCCTTCTGATGGCCTTCATCAATGTCAAAATGATTTAGATGGCCAATTAGATTAAAGTAGCCTGGCCTTATGATTCACAAAAGCAGAAGGCCTCCTTCCGTAAAATGTGTGTCATGTTTAAATGAACATTAGAACTAAAGTTAACATCAACATAGGCTACTAGCGAACAGAACGCTCCCATAACGTTCCTATGTTTCCGTTTGGTTAATTTTGGAGAACCAAATACGAACGTTTTGGAGACATTTTTCCACCCGAATTTTATTGTTAGTAATAATCACTTTTTGTTGTTGCATAATATGCTTTTTATTATTATAATCAAAAGAAAGGAAGAAACAGTGCACTTAACACTAATAAATAAATAAATACATAAAGAAGTGTACCAGCGATGGCAAGAAAATACCCATAATGCACTGTGAGAGTTCGCGCGCCGATTTAATTTCCACGTCCGACCACAAGATGGCATCCACAGCGGATTATCGTAGTAAGTTTCCTTTGTAGTTAATTATTTAATTGTTAAATTAACATTTGCATAGCCTACATGACAGAGATTGAAATACTTAGTTTTACTAAAAGACAGCTCGCTATGTGTAAAATAGCTATCACAGTGCTTGACCAAGAAGTTAAAAATCAAATCTGTTTCAGCCAGCAAAGCATAAACAAAACGACATCTGTTCCGGTGAAATCAGTGCTCAAATTCACTCATTTGTTCATTCACTCCTTTAAGTTGACTATTTTAGTGGAGTAATGTATGGAATGGGTATGAGCTATTTCGGACACAGTAGTTACTCTTTGTTTCTATTACTTTTCTGTAATAATTTGCTACTACCTCCCGACACAATTTCATTAACGTTAGGCCTAACGTTATTTGTTATCTCCACACGTCAAAGAGTACGCATAGCCTATTTGAAAACCTACCAAAACCGACCCACTGTAAAATGGCGCTAACTGACAAAACATTGGTCAATTATTTGTTATATTTGTTGGGTAAGAGAGCTAGTGAGTGATTGCCATGGAAATGTGAAAATTGAAAACAATGGGTGTTGTTCAGTATACAGTTTTAGGACAACTTTGAATAAAGGTTTTGATCCACTTGAAATGCTGATAAACTTATCTCATTTAATTTTAAATAACTCTGCATAAGTTGCTACAAGAACCTTAACATAACCTGTATCTTAAACACAACTGTACAGTAAAAAAGGGCGCAGGACACATGTACATTTTTTTAAAAAGAAAATTTCTTATTCTACACCCTTGCTTTCCCCAAAACACTGCAGCGTTGTTGCTGTTTTTTAGGAACCAGAAACTCTGTTGGTCAGAGAGGAAAGTACAGTAAATAGCTGGGATAGTCTATTTCAGCAAAGCCATGTTTCCCAAATCATTTGCAAACAGCATCACACACTTGTGTGGTTCTCAGCTCCTAATCTTTGGTTAGAAGCAGAATTTTCAACTAATACAACAATGGATCATGAACATGACCAAAAAAGCAAGCTAACATGCAGCACAATCTCTATCCTTAATTCCATATTTAATTTGCAACGAGATTTGTAGCACTGTTTTGAAGAGTGCACAAATATCATAGTCGAACCCACATAATAAAGCAAAATAAGAGAGAATGAAAATGCAAAGATATACAGTAGACTCTGTCTTTGTTATTTAAAAAAGGTTTGACATTATATAGTCTGGGCTGCACGGTGGCGCAGTGAGTAGCACGTTCGCCTCACAGCAAGAAGGTCGCTGGTTCGAGCCTCGGCTGGGTCAGTTGGCATTTCTGTGTGGAGTTTGCATGTTCTCCCCGTGTTCGCGTGGGTTTCCTCCGTGTGCTCCGGTTTCCCCCACAAGTCCAAAGACATGCGCTATAGGTGAATTGGGTAGGCTAAATTGTCCGTAGTGAATGTGTTTGTATGGATGTTTCCCAGTGATGGGTTGCAGCTGGAAGGGCATCCGCTTTGTAAAACATATGCTGGATAAGTTGGCGGTTCATTCCGCTGTGGCGACCCCAGATTAATAAAGGAACTAAGCCGAAAAGAAAATGAATGAATTATATAGTCTGAAATGTTTTAATTAGCAGAAGTTATCACTGCGTCATACCATAACCAATCTAGCCCAAACAATGAATCCGTGCCACACAGGTGACTAGTTTCTCCAACAATTCACTATTTGTTTATAAAACTAATTGGTTATGCCCTTGACATACAGTATCAATTGTAATCTGGATCCAGTCCACCTTTTTCTAAAACTGTAGTGTTTTTGTTATAAAAGAACAGTTTATCCTTTCACTGAGGTTACTATCATTCCCTCATGGATTTATTTTCCTTTTTCTTTTTCTTGGCTTAGTTTATGCTAGGAATAGAAAAGAAGAAGAAGAAAACTGTTAAAAGTATTTATTTAATTTAAAGCAAAGAGCTTGTTGTGGAAATTTTGGAGGGATAACATTAATAATTCATGCGTATATATAAAATATTCATTGTTATAATGCTTTTCATCCTCTTCCTTTGTTTACCACCTTTTGAAAACATTTAGTAGGGTACAGTTCATCTGCTTCTTAAGCTTGATGAACTCCTTTGGTAATTCCTAGATAACCCTGGTGAAATATTGCCCCCTTTTTACCGTATTTTTGAGTCCCGCAATTTTTTATATCAACTAACGACCTCATTGTTTATTCCCCACGGTCGTCTTTTCCTTGTACTCAGCATCGCAGGGAGCAGAAACAGTTTTCCAGTGAACCATTCCAATCAGTGCTGCACCATAAAAACTGTCAATATGCTGATAGGTTACTGACATAAAGACTTCTGTTTAATCTGCCGGCAGGTTACTGGCAAGAAAGCATTTCTAAAAGCCGGTTAAACTGACGGTGAATCACCCTGACGAGCCAAGCTCTCAGTGTCGGATTGTTATTATACTCATAAATGTTTGCCTCCAGCTGTAAAAGGTGCCAACATTTATGATAGCCAACAATTATACTGGAACACATTATTTATTACATAATTCTGCATAGTCTGCAGTTTGGCACTAAAGGTGTCCTAAAGAATACTCCTAATAATGCTTAATAATCATTTTTATTGTTAACATAAATATTATTTTAGAATGCTGATTGGAAACACTTTAGTTGACGTTGTCATTGTTACATGTTACACATGCTTACTTTTTTGTAAATTATGCAAAAACTCTTAACCCTATTGTAATTAATCAATAATACTTGCTCATGGTAAAATAAAGTGTAAACTAATAATTTATTGTTGACATTACATGTTGTTTCAAAACTGAAGATTTAAATTTACTTAATTATTCAATGAAAATGTTAATTTATTATTAATAAATTAGAAAAAAACAGAAAAGTTGTCATTTTAAATTTAAAGAAACTATTTATAAAATGTCAAATTATGTAAATAATAATAATAATAATAATAATATATTATTATTATTATTATTATTGTTTGTTCATTTGTTTTTATTTGTTTTATTCTATTTCTTTAGTCTAAACTTTCAGTAATTAATTTTTAAGTCAGACTTAACCAGTTGTCTTTTGACTTGTTAACAAAAGCATTTTTATATTTTTATAACTCTTTACCCTATTGTGATGGCATGGTAATAATTAATACTTGTATTGAATACTGAAACATGCTGGTAATATAAAATGTAAACTATTAATTTATTGTTGTCATTACATGTTGTTTCAAACCTGGCGATTTAAATGTACTTAATTATTCAATGAAAATGTTAATTTAATATACACATTGATGAGAAAAGTTGTCATGTCTAATTTTAAATTGATAGAAATTATTTAATAAAATATAATATAAAGTTGGCTGCACGGTGGCGCAGTGAGTAGCACAATCGCCTCACAGCAAGAAGGTCGCTGGTTCGAGCCTCGGCTGGGTCAGTTGGCGTTTCTGTGTGGAGTGTGCATGTTCTCCCCGTGTTGGCGTGGGTTTCCTCCGGGTGCTCCGGTTTCCCCCACAAGTCCAAAGACATGTGGTATAGGTGAATTAGGTAGGCTAAATTGTCCGTAGTGTATGTGTGTGAATGGGTGTGTATGGGTGTTTCCCAGTGATGGGTTGCAGCTGGAAGGGCATCCATATGCTGGATAAGTTGGCAGTTAAAGGGACTAAGCCAAAAAGAAAATGAATGAATGAGTAATAATAATAATTCATTATGTTAATTTATTTTTATTTAATTTATTCTATTTTTGTATAAAGTTTCAGTAATAAATTTTTAAGTCAGACTGAACCAGTCATTTGACTTATTAAAATAAGTACTTTTATCATGCTTTCTTTTGAAAGTTTATACTCATAAAAGAAATACAGCTTTAGAATGACATATACACTAGTAAATTAAGTTCCAATAGTGTAAGTATTATTTAATGTTTTAAATAACCAATGTTTTTGTTTTTTGGTAAATCATTTAGGCCGAGGTAAGAGAGGCAGAGGACAGCTGTATGGGGCACATTTACGGGATTGATCACATTTTTCATGTCCTCTGATTCAGACGACACATGGGAGGTGGAGGCTGTGACCGCACACTAAATTCAGAGGTGACCTTTAGCTGTGATTTGACACAAGTCTCAGTGGAAATTTGATTTCGGTTTTGCCCTGTCCTGCAATTGCCATGGACACACTGTGTGATGGAGACGTGTTGTGATGTGCCTTGTGTATTACACAGCCATGTCATAGCTTGAGTAAATATCACTGTTCCTGCTGCCTGGCCCAGACTGTGCCATTTATGGATGCATGAAACAAACATGCGAACATGACATGAAATCATAAGCAATTTATATAAAAAAGGTTTACATTATTAGAAATAATGGTTTTAAATTGGATTTCACAGTGATGCTAAAAAAGAACCATTATTGGTTCTTCAAAAAACCTTTCAGTCAACAGTTCTTAAAGGTGTCATAGTGTGCACTAATTCAATATGTTACATTTTTTTCTGATATCTACATAGTAGGTTTGTGGCTAAAGTAAGTTCAAAAAGTCTCCGGAAATGGTTTTATATGCTCATTTATAACCACAGCAATTACCCCTAGAACTAAAAGTTTGGTTTTGACCATATTTGGTATGGTTGTGAATATTATTGAACTCACTATGCATAAGTGTACTTTAAACATTTACTGTATACTCAGCAGTTTACATGTTTTTGTTGCCTCATTACAAACATGGCAAACTTCACAATATACACATTAAACTAAAAAAAGGTGCAGTACATTTAATGGAATGTAATGTAATGTGTGTATTGATGTAGCGCATTTATCGTGTATGGCCATACACCCAAAGTGCTTCACAATCATGAGGGGGGTCTCTCCACACTACTACCAGTGTGCAGCATCCACTTGGATGATGCGTCGGCAGCCACAGGACAACGACGCCAGTGCGCTCACCACGCACCAGCTATAGGTGCCTGCTTCAGAAAAAAATATCCCTTTTAGTCTCCCTGCCTTTTGCGTTTTCAAAATAAGAGACCACAGTATGTTTAATAAAAACGTAGATAAACGTTTTGGCCAATCAAACACAGCATTGGCCGTACATATTAATGATCCCATGTGGATCATCAGAGTCTGTGTTTTGTTCCGATTGCCCTGTTTATAGCTGGGATTTTGCACTCATTTGAGTTACAAGAGAAAGAGGAAACAATGGTGTTTGAGGCTCACAATATGTCATTTCAGTGTACTGAACACTTATTATCCAGCTATGCCTAGGTTTATCCAGATTTTCATTACATGACACCTTTGACCTAATCGTGTTTTTCTTGAGTTTAAAGAACTTACGGTAATTAATTAATCCCTTTTTTCCAATAAAACAACGTTTTGTTCAAAAATGTTACATTAATGTTTAAGACGACATGTCCATCCATGTGTTAAATAGAGTGTGTTAATATCCACCCACTTTTTTGTAATTCCTTAAAATATTCTTACCATGTTTTTTCTTATTTATTTTAATTTACAATATTATTTTTTTATGGTAAAGATCTGGCAACCACCTCTGCAAAATGCTAGAAACCACAAAGATACCAAACTAACACTGAATACCTGCGATACTTTTATTATGTTTTTTTTGCTGTTTGCTAGCCTAGCTTGCATATTAGCTTCTGTTATACTCTATGTTGTCCACTAAATGTGCAAGTCTTTTATAATCAAATGCAATCTGACTGCCTGTCATTGTTTTATTCTTTGAAATCACTTAGAAGTCGTTATCGTTTCTACATTTTTATTGCTATGGCTGTGGTCTGAACCTTGAATGATGTCTTGTCCTTATAGTTATAGTGCATGGTGAAAATGGGTAAATAAGTTGAGTTAATGCGAATATATGGGTACAACAAAAGCATATATACAATCAGTTAACAACCTCTGAGCTCACAATAGGTCTGTTTTTAAAGATTGATCAGTAATTTTTAAAATCAATTTACAGTTGGGCTCTATTGGGCTGATTTATGAAATAGGAATTCTGAAGGTGTGACGTTGAAAGCTTTTTATGTTATTACTAAGCAGTCATTCCTCAACCATATAATGTGGCTTCTGTAATTATGGCTCTGCTCTATCCACTCACTATCATATTCCACTACAAACCTGTATAAAGGAGAAATTAAAGTCAATATCGCACAATACGTTTCTAAATGATCATTTGCTTCAGTGTACTAAAATTACTCTCCACCAGATGTGTCGTGCTCATCACAAATCACTACTTTTGTCCATAGCTGATATCAATGTCATCTACAATTATAGTGCACAATGGCAGAGGACTGTCTCTCAGCTGCTTAATTGAATCTGTACAGAGAGAATAATGCAGAAATATTTAGTTATATTGTATTATTAAAGCTGTTATGGTTTCAGCACGGTTGCTGAACCTTACATCAAAGATTCATAGGAAGCACGCATAATAAAGTTTTCACTATGAAATATAATCTCTTATAAATGATATGATTGTATAAAGTTCCTGTATTTATCAGAGAAGATTTTTATTTGGTTGAGTGAAATTACAACTTTGAGATTTTGAATAATGCTAAGGTTATGTTTAGTGGCTATGGAAGCTCAAAATATATAATATAATATATAATATAATATAATATAATATAATATAGGCGACGCGGTGGCGCAGTGGGTAGCACGTTCGCCTCACAGCAAGAAGGTCGCTGGTTCGAGCCTCGGCTGGGTCAGTTGGCATTTCTGTGTGGAGTTTGCATGTTCTCCCTGTGTTCGCGTGGGTTTCCTCCGGGTGCTCCGGTTTCCCCCACAAGTCCAAAGACATGCGGTATAGGTGAATTGGGTAAGCTAAAATTGTCCGTAGTATATGTGTGTGTATGAGTGTGTATGAATGTTTCCCAGTGATGGGTTGCAGCTGGAAGGGCATCCGCTGCGTAAAACATATGCTGGATAAGTTGGCGGTTCATCCCGCTGTGGCGACCCCAGATTAATAAAGAGACTAAGCCGAAAAGAAAATGAATTAATAATATAATATAATATAATATAATATAGGCTGCACGGTGGCGCAGTGGGTAGCACGTTCGCCTCACAGCAAGAAGGTCGCTGGTTCGAGCCTCTGCTGGGTCAGTTGGCATTTCTGTGTGGAGTTTGCATGTTCTCCCTGTGTTTGCGTGAGTTTCCTCCGGGTGCTCCGGTTTCCCCCACAAGTCCAAAGACATGCGGTATAGGTGAATTGGGTAAGCTAAATTGTCCGTAGTGTATGTGTGTGAATAAGTGTGTATGGATGTTTCCCAGTGATGGGTTGCAGCTGGAAGGGCATCCGCTGCGTAAAACATATGCTGGATAAGTTGGCGGTTCATTCCGCTGTGGTGACCCCAGATTAATAAAGGGACTAAGCTGAAAAGAAAAGGAATGAATGTATAATATAATATAATATAATATAATATAATATAATATAATATAATA
>CAIGQV010016734.1:11870923-11888192 GCA_903798115.1 Danio jaintianensis
TATAATATAATATAATATAATATAATATAATATAATATAATATAATATAATATAATATAATATAATATAATATAATAGTAATTTTTGTCTAATCACCATGTATTTGTAAAGATAAAATTAATTAATTAATTCATTCATTTTCCTTCATCTTAGTCCTTTTATTCATCAGGGGTCACAGCAAAATGAACCGCTGAAGATAAAATGATAAAACAAAATTATGTAAAACCATATTTATATTTATTTATTACTTATACCTTCTTGCTACTATTATTGTTGTTTTAGACAAGTAAGACTTGCACTGAAAAGAAGGGCAAACACAAATTTAATTTTATTTTGTAAGACAATATTGTTTAATCTATTCATTCAAAAAAGAGTTTCTGTTTATGTAAAATACACATCTTGTTCAAAAAAGTTTAATAATCCATTAATTACAATAATTCTATTAAAATCATTGTTTATAATAAAATAATAATTTTATTCAATGAGGATGCACACTAAATTGATCAGAATTGACAGTTAATACGTTTACATTGTCACATTAGGAAAAGCATTTTGAATAATAATAATAATATAACAACTTGGTCTTAATATTAGAATTATTTTTTAAGGATTGTGTGACATTGATGACTTAAATAATAACTTAAAATTCCACTAAAATAATAATAATAATAATCATTATTTTATCTGTGTACATCCACAGGTCTTGCTTTGTAATTTGGTTGCTTAAGCTGGTCTGAGATCTGTTACAGCTCAGTTTCTTTTTAATGGTTCTTGTGGTCGCTGGCCAAGGTGCTGAACATGATTAAATCATCTAATGCAGCAGAAACATAAATTCACACCTATATTGTCCCCCTTTTGAGCCTTTGTGTAATTGTTCCCATGTATGTGTAGCAGTTTATTACTTTAGACTTGGATTTGGAGAGGCAAACATGTTTTTTATGCATTTTTTTTGATGAAGTCATATTCCCGTAGGCCTGCTTACTAATGTGTCTGCAAAGTCTGCAAAGTTACGCTGCATTCATTTGCACAGAATCCGAGTTGACACCAGAGGCTGTGAAAATCACACTCATGGCTGCCAAAACGGTGCCTTAGCCAGATAAAAAAGAAACACCAAAAGCGTGATATTCTTTTTTTTTTTTTGTGAATATTAAATGAATAGTGACAATGTGTTAGTGACACTATAGAACCACAAGGTTGAAAGCATAAAATTAGGACCAGTGATTATTTTTTCTGGGTTTTAATGAATGACTATGATTAAATAAATGAAACTAAATAAATTAATAAATCATTTTGCATCATTAAATGTGTTGACCTCTAAGATTTCAGGGTGAATATATCCCTCCCTTGTTTATTATAATTAAGTTTGTAATGTGAATAATTGATAAGAATCACTGTAGAGAAGAGTAATGGTTATTTATGATGGCCTACAGACAGTTAATATATTCTTACATTATTACAATATATTATATGTATTGGTTGACGCTTTTGTTCCCAGCATACACTTTGGTATGAATCAGTGTTGTTTACCATTGCCACTGTTGCTTTTAACCTCTTTTAGTTTTGTGATGTTAATATTCTGAATTCAAAGGCATAATCTACCTGCCTGGGTATACCAGAAATAACAACAGTTACTGCTCACCATTCCAATCATGAGTAATAAAGTCAATTTAAATTTAATTCTCATATAATGTGTTCAAAAAGGGGTAAGTGCAGTAATAACAGGGTAAACCTTCAAAAAATGCTGGGTTCCACACAATTCCTTCATGTTATCCCAACACAAATCGATTAAGTTAACATAATTGTTTTTTTGTTTTTTTTTACAAATTTAAGTGGATTGAACAGAAAACAATTAAGTTGTCCCCACAAAAAACTCAATAATTGTGTTGATTCGGCTCATTTTAAAAATGTAGTTTGAACAAGCAGCAAAAATCTTTTTTTTTTGAATGATGGTAAGATTAAAAACTTTTTAAACATTCTCTAATTAACGAGATGTCGCTGATTAGAAAAAACAGGTCATAGGTCATATAGATTTTTTTCAAAATAAATAAATATTACAAATATTATAGTATATTATATTAGATGGGCGACGCGGTGGCGCAGTGGGTAGCACTTTCGCCTCACAGCAAGAAGGTCGCTGGTTCGAGCCTCGGCTGGGTCAGTTGGCATTTCTGTGTGGAGTTTGCATGTTCTCCCCGTGTTCGCGTGGGTTTCCTCCGGGTGCTCCGGTTTCCCCCACAAGTCCAAAGACATGCAGTACAGGTGAATTGGGTAAGCTAAAATTGTCCGTAGTGTATGTGTGTGAATTAGTGTGTATGAATGTTTCCCAGTGATGGGTTGCAGCTGGAAGGGCATCCGCTGCGTAAAACACATGCTGGATAAGTTGGCGGTTCATCCCGCTGTGGCGACCCCAGATTAATAAAGGGACTAAGCCGAAAAGAAAATGAATGAATGAATGAATTATATTAGATATTATATACAATATCATTTACATATTATATTACATATTATATATTATATACAATTATATAAGATTATGTAAATTATATTACACCATGGATGGCATTTTTTAATCCTCATATCATATTAAATTGGCGATCACTGCATTACTTATTTTCTCCCTTTGTATTACTCAGCATATTAGAAGCTTTATCCGTCTGTTTTACGAATGCACAGGCCTCCATTCCAGTAAAGTCGTTTGTGTCATGTTGATTTGACCCCAAAATGCACTGTACAGAAAAAAAGAAAGAAACATTAACTAGCAGCAGTGCTCCTTTGTTTAAAAGCCTTGCAAATGCCACCGAATCCCGCATTATTCCTCCTGACGCGAAGATTATATTCCTTACATTCCATAATTTTACAACTCATAAACCTCTTTAATCACCACCACCAGCATATTCATTCATTAACAAGCAGATTTGTTCTTCGGATGTGTTTGCATGTCGTCGCGTGTACGACCGCATCTCTCTCCGCCCCTCCTCCCGTATAGGAGCGGGGTGCTGCGGGGAGCTCCGCCGACCAATGGAAGCGCGAGGCACGGGCAGAGGGAATCCTGAGCGCCGCTGTCAGGATCTCAAACAGCGGCGAGTAACAGACCGTCCGCACGCGCACCAATCCCTCTCACCCGGAGGAATATTCACTATTATCTGTACGGGAATGCAAGTCTGAACTCCTAACTTAAACGCAAGGTAAGCAAAAATACGGATGCGTTTATTCTTGAATTGCGTGGTTTCATTGTTTATTTTGAGACTTGTGATGAGTAGAAATAAAATGCACGTATGTTTACAGTTCACAGTGGCGTTCACACATTGATTTTGCGCCTACAGTAGGAAGCACATCCTGATGGATAATTCCTGCATGACAGTAAATTAATTTTTGAAGATGACTAGTAGGTGCACCTGTACTGAATGAGCAGGGCTTTGATAAATGACAGAGACACTTGCAACTTGACAGCACTTGGAAGTTTTGTCACGGAGAATCAGAGCACGTTGAGGACTGATCAGGGACCTCTGAACCTTGGAGCAACTTAAGTTAATAAATAATTGATTGCTGACCATGAAAGCATGTCCTGGATGTGGATGCAGCTCACTGTTCAACTGCATTAAGGTTCGAGATGGATGTTAGGGGTCCGTAGATTGAAGTAGACTGTCAAAGCACATCTGAAAAAAGGCTGTAGAGCTATTGGTTTGTGGTTTTGTCCTAAAAATGAGGGTAGCTCTCTTGTGATTCTGTGAGAAAGTATTGATTAAAATTGGTCCCTCGTCCAGTTTATTGCATGAGAGATCACTGACATGGGCTGTGTAAGTGCTAATGAACTTACTTCATATATAAGAGGGTGTGTTTTTTTTTTTTTAGTTAGGGTCTTCAAGGCATGTTATGCAGGATCATTCTAGTAGTGAGATACTGATTTATGTCTATTTTTCATATCACAGGTACATATACTGCAACATCAGAGAAGAAGGGTGAAATATAAACGTGGCACGAGATCATTTGCATTGATCTTGATGTTGTTTGATGTATTGATGTTGCTGGCTTTCCAGTTTCTGCACATGCAGCTTGAGCAGAAGTGAAATGAATAAGTAGGTTAACTAACTGCTCATTGACTCAATTATATTCCGCCCTTATTTAGAATTTTTTTTACACGTGAACCAGTGTTTGATTCATTTCGCTTCTTCTGGCATAGGGATTTGTGCTTGGGGGGAAAATAGAAGATATAACTAATTGTTGGGATTGAAAAAAGGATCAGGGCTAATTATGCCATGATAAATGCTTATGTTATTTATATCCTCCAAATCCGTTTAATTCTACTCATTGTCACAAAAGGACTGAGATAATGGAAGCATATTTATGTGTACATGATGATGTCTTTTACCTAATGTTTTACCTAAATTGTGACTGGTGGGATTTTTGTGGGTGTCAGTTACAATTCTAATTTAAATTTACAATTCAATTTTATTGTAGACAAATGAGAGCGAAATGTTTTAAAGGTGCTACATGAAACTATAAGTTTCATGTAATTTGTATTGTCAATGAGTGAATAGCTTGTAAAAAAAACGTAATAGACATTCCTTTACTTCTTAGGTTGTCTGTGAAAGCCTGTTTACTAATTGTAAATGAAAAGTTTGCTTGAAAGCCTCATTTCCGCTCTATGGCACTTGAAACAAATGTTTAAATCATAAAAAGAGAAATCAAATCTGATCTTTTGACATATAAGAAGTCGTTGGATTATAAAAAAAAACACTGTAAGTTTGAGTTTGACTCAAAACTTTCTTGTTAGTCTAAAAACTGCTCATGTTAAAGATTTTGAAGGTCACATTTAAGACCCTTAAAGAAGTATGTATTTTTTGCAATTAAAGCACTTTGTATGGGTCAAAAATATAGATTTGTCTTTTTTTTCATTAGAATATTAAGTAAAGATTATGTTCCATGAAGATATTTTTTAAATTTCTCACTATAAATATATAAAAACTACATTTTACAATTAGTAATATGCATTGCTAAGCATTTACTTCAGACAGTTTTAAATGCTTTTCTCAATATCTTGATTTTTATTGAAGATAACAAAATACAGATTTTCAAATATTGTCCTATCCTGACAAACCACATCAACTTTCAGATGATGTGTAAATATTTCTTTTTTTAAATTACCCTTACGGTAAGAAAGATGGAGAATTGCAGAGCTTGTGCAAACTGCAAACATTACTATAAGATGCTTTCTGAACTTCTGTTAACTCACCGCTGTGCCCTGTTGTTAGAAAAGCACGTATTTACATATTCATCTAAATGTTGATTTTAGGAGTGGCATCTGGATGTTCGTAATATTCGGTATATGGCTGCAAAATTGTTTCTAACTCCTACTAATCACAGAACGATTACGCAAATTGCAGGCTGCAATTCGCATAACAGGCCACCGGTGTTCCTAATACCAGGAGGATCTAAATTCTACCTACAGCCTCTTTCAAGTTCAAGGCTGGCGCAGAGCAAGTAAATGCCTTTTCCTCCCTCCACAAAAGACCATTGGCTTAACACTATTTATAAGAGAAGCCTTTGGGGAGTTACACTGCAGGCTGTCGGCCTGTCCATTTTTATTCTGACCACCACTGTGAAGTTTGTAGTAGCTAAACACACAGTCCCATCATGCTCTCAAGGCACAGAACGGTTGCTTCAGCATTTTCACACATATACATGTAAGACCACGTCTTTACTCGGGTTCAGAGAGTACTTATCCCCTCTGAGATTCCTCCTTCAGCTCCTGATTCCTCTTGATTTAACTCAAGCACAGTGCTGTATAGCTTTATCCAGACACACTGATTAGGAAGCTTCTGTGAGACGAGGCCCTGGATTTACACATCGGGCCTCATTTATGAGCAGTATGGATCCTTCGAAATGACGTACATTTTCATATTCTTAGAACGTTTGTATTCTAAAAATGTTCACTAAAAGGAAGAAAATGTACCTGGTCTCAACTATGTGCAAATGTAGCATTAAACGTCTTTTGGGAAGGGCTGTTTTATGCACAATTTTGTTTAAAGGGGGTGATCTGTTCTCATTGTGATGCATTAAAAAAACACTTTTAATCTGACACGCGATAAACCACATTGAGCATCCCGTAATAAAAAGGCCATTTTGCATTTTGCTTCTTTTATCAATAAAGGAGTTTATTGTTCTGAGTGCTTCCTGGAAGTTTATGTTCAGAGTCGTGTCTTTGGTTTATATTTGGTTCTTTAATGGCTCTTAGGTTCAGTAAAGAATGCTCTACTTCTCAAGCACTATTTTTAGCAGAATGGGTTTTTTATAGTTACTATAAGGTTCTTTAGAGATCTTTGATGTTGTAGGTTTCTGGGTTATTTAAAGCATTAGATTATTCTCTAAAGTAGGAGTTTTCAAGATTTTGGATCCTTACAGTTGATTATGATGATGATGATAATAATAATAATAATTCAGTTCAATAGTACATGACTTATATATCTTATATATATTTTCATTCATTTTCCTTCCGCTTAGTCCCTGATTTATCAAAGGTTGCCACAGTGGAATGAACCGTCAACTATTCCAGCATATGTTTTATGTAGCGAATGCCCTTCCAGCCGCAACCCAGTACTGGGAAACACCCATACACTTTTACATTCACACACACACTCATACAGCCAATTTAGTGTATTCAATTCACCTATATCACATTTGTTTGGCCTGTGGGGGAAACCGTAGCACCCGGAGGAAAGTATTGGTACTGGAAAATGCTAATACCAATAATTTAAATAAAACACACAGTTTTCTTTTATAGTTTAAAAGTTTTCATAATTTTTAATGCTAAATATTGTGTTTTTTATTTATTTATTTACTTTTGTTAATTAATTATTATTATATTTGATGTCAGACACCAGAACAGCTTTGGATCCAGTCAATATTTTTAAGAGTGCATATGAGAACGTATTAACATTTGAAGCAAAGGTGCTGCCATTTTGCCAGATGATTTAGTTGTATTTGCTTATGATTAAGACTTGCTATTCTTAGATGGTGGGTATAGCTCTGATCAGCTTTGCCAATGACTAAGTGCCATTCATAAACACACAAGGAGTTGGCAGGCATTGTTTGAGTCGTAAGTAATTATTATAATCATGCCAATGGTCCGTTATAAGGGTCTGTCAGGATAAGACAGAATAAAATTACTTTGATTCCTCCACAGAAACCCATAAAAAAAAATGAGCAAAACTCTAAGCAGCGCTCCTTGGTTTCTTAAAAACATTAATGGATGATCTCTAATTGAAATGGTCACGTATAACAGTTTGATAGTCTTCAAAACCTATTCGTCCAAATAAATAAATAAATAAAAAGGAAAAATGAAGCACATATGAGCCGCTGGAGGGGGAAGAAATGATGTAATATGTGGAAAGATCAGATTTTAAGCAAGCATCAAACGAGTCCAATACATCAGGGTACATCAATACATGGCTCCAAGCTTAAAGATGCAGAAGATAATTGGCACAAATGTATCTGCATGTAGAAAACAAATGACATTTTGTCCATTAGTTTGCCTATTCTCTGTGATCCTGTTCTGCATCAGCCCTTTTTCGCCCCTCCGACCCCAGTTCCAGAAAAGCGATGGATGTTTCTGAGCAAAAACCAGCAGCCTTTAGCTAGACTAACTGAGTACTGCAGTGAAGCACAGTGCAGAGAAACAGGCACATCAGAGGGAAAGCGAAGAGCAAAGTGAATGGAGAACGAGTGCAGAGGGTGTGTAGAAGGCAGGAATGGGAGGATGGGGAAAAAAGCAGAAGAGTAAAACATGGACGTGCATGATTGCTGTTGCTGTTGCACATGCTCTAAACATATTAACATATTTGCATTACCATAATTATGAAGATTGAGAGTGATTATGTGTGCTTTGTGTACTGTACACCTTCTCTTTTTTGGCTCTGCAAATGGTCTGGGCTTTATAAATGGTTTTAATCATGGATCAATGGACTTATGAGATGATATGCTCATCGCTCTAATTATGTTGTGATTATGAGCTCTGCCCTGCGCTCGTGGTCTGAACCCTTCTTCACCTGAATCTCAGATTGCAGCTTGGAAATATGATTATTGGCTGTCTCAAAGGGCTCTCTGACGTCTGTGTGATGCACTTCGACAATCGACAATCAGAAATCTGAGACCTCTAGTGAAGATGCTTGTTTTGGATTTGTTTTAATTACATTACAAAGGATGTACATGAATGTTCTGATCAGATATAGCATGATGCAAATGCTAAAAGGGATACACAAAGGTTTTTTTTGTATAATGACATGGTTATGACCTAGTTGTACTCTATTACGGTGGTTTACGAGGACATGCCTGATGTCCTTGTAAATTAAAACACTTAAAAATCATACTCAACGGGGTCTTTTGACATTCAAATTTTGACTCAGATTTCCTGTAAAGCTTGGGTTCAGGGGTAGGGCCATATCATAAGTGTTTTTTTACAGTATAAAATAAATTATGTCTATAGAGAGTCCCAGTTATCCACCAACACCAACATGCGTGTGTTTTATCAAAGACTGTAGAATACACAAGACATGTCACTCGTATAGTTTTGAATGGGGAAAAGTGTAACAGTCAATATGGTGAATGAAGCCGCGCCTTCATTGAATGTTTAGAAATTAAACTAAAGAGACAGTTGTTGTTTAATTTTATTGGTGATTCCTAATATGAAATGTAATATTGAGTTTGGCTTACCCCATTAAAACAGAATGCCTGAGCATACTGCCAGAGAGGCATTTCAAACATGGCCGCCAAGTGAAATGACTTGCCTTAAAGGGACTGTGGTTATATGTGTAAGAATGATGTTTTAAAAAACTTATTATTAACATAATTATTAACATAATTACCATTTACCATAACTAGGACCCCAAATCAAATGGAACTGAACTGTGAAGTTACATTGGACTAAAAACAAATACAAAGAGAAAATGTAGTCTGCTCTTTTCAGAAGTCCACTGAACGCCACTGTCCTTGTTACGTTAAAGCACCTTAAGCAAGCCGTGGCTTAACAATCAGCAACAGTCAGCATCACTCCTGCTCCTGCAGACCCTCCAGCAGTGCAGGTACACACTGAAGATGTCGGTCCACTTGGAGAAGGCAGAATTCGCTTCACAGCAGATCAAAGTAGGCAAGGTGGCAGGCACCAGGCAGCAAACAGCCCCTCCTTTCCCAGGCTCCTCTGTGAGCGTGAATTGCATTGACTGGCTGTATCTCCCCGGGCATCGGGGCTCAGTGCATTACTGCATCATCCCTGCCCCCATGACTCGGCCTAATGGAAGATTTTCCATGCATGCACGCATATATAAACCAACTCCAGCTTCAAATGCTTAACACGCTTATACACACACACCAAAAACTTGTCCTCTTGCCATCATCTAACTGATTCACTTGATGCTTTCTTGAACTGGGGTGTAAAATGCATTGGTGCAGTTGATCTGAATGGAGATAATCAACTGATTGTGCGTTATGCAATTTACTTAGCTATGTTAGACCTAGTTATTCATCTGCTACACACACACACACACACGCATGCACACGCACACACACACACACTATCCTATACTATATATCTGTATATATCTAACACTGTGTATTAATATTGATGTAGACCAGTTTAAAAAGTAATTAAGTAAAACATACTCTAATAATCATTCAACAACAACTTAACTTCAATTGGGGTTTTTTGTGTGCTACATCCTTTAGTTTGTGATTTTTTTATACAGTAAATGATCCTTCATATGATCATTCATAAATTATTCTAACATGCTTATATGGTAAAATATGTGCATTAACTAAACACTCGATAGCTTTTTTGTTCTTGTTGCATCACACAAAATGCACTGCTATCTGCTTTTAGTTATTAATTTGATACTCACTACTTGAGGTTTACAGTGGAATTCTCTGTATGAATTGTCTTGGCTCTCAAAGAACTGTAAAAAGCTTTGCTCTGAGAAATACAGGAAGGTCACGGCAGCAGACTTTTGACCCACATATGCAGGTGTAACTGCTGCTCCCTTAAACACATCACTTAACCTGCCTTGGCCCCTTTGAAAATAGAAATGAAAAAATAAAGTGGTTGCTCTCATGAAGTGAATGCGATGTAAAGACTACTTCAGGTCAGATCTGTTTTGAAATTCAGACCTGTATTTTAAACTTTAGCATGTGAAGAGATTCCGACACATCAAAATCAACACTTTTCTTATGCAGTTGTTGTTACATAATTTTGAAATCATTCAAGTACAGCTTGTACCAAACTGCAGAATATGTGTGCTAAAACATTTCTCTTCCTTTTACTTTTTCAAAATGATACAGAGAGAGAACACTGGGGGGGGAAATGTGTAGAAAGAGTTTCTGGATTTCTTTTTTGTTCAGAACAGCAGGTAGCACACTGAATGAAACCTGTAACTTTTTTCTTGTAAAACATGCTACAGTACTCTTGGTTTAATTTAGAATGTTGAGAAATCAGTTCAGTGTTCGACTTAGGTTTAGATTTATTGTTGCCCTTTGTGGTCTGGAGCAGTTTGCATTACCTCAGAGTAAACAAATGAGAGTGTGTGTGTGTTCAAAAAGTTGTGTGTATAGGCTACCTCATTTTCAAAGTAATCCCTATTCACATGAATCAGCAAAAACAACTAAACACTCTCTATTATGCATGCTAGGTCATTTAAAGGTACAAAATCTAAGATTTTTTTCATTAAAATATCCCCAAAACACTATAATCGTTATATAATTTGCTGACTTATGTACTTACATTATCCCAATTTTTCAGAGTAAAGAGAAATAACTAGTGGCATGGTAAATGTCCTGTGCCACCATACTAATAACGTAATACACGCTCAATATCCGGGTTGGTTTTATAGAAAACAGGAAAACACCAAAGATGCTTACTATGTTGTGCATTTTATTGGACTGCGCAGAGCAGCATTATAATAGAAGCCTAAAATGTATTTAGTATGACAAAAAAGTGCTGCTTCTTCACATGATCACGAGTGGTCAACTTTGGCATAATAAAAGCTTTGCTGTTTCGCTAATCTCTCATGAGATATTGTTTCAGAACTTATTTTAATTCGACAGCTTTCAGATTTACTCTGCTTCATACTTTCATGATAATAAATTTTATATTCTTTAGCACATCCATGAACATGATTTCTACAGGAGTCTCATAGGAAGTAATGAAGATGACAACTCCCATGATTCCACACTCAGTCTCGGCATCATCAAATTATGCCTTTGTTTGTAGTGAATACACACCCTCTAGCTGTGAAAAATACATACTGTGCCTTTAACTTTGTAAGGAAAAACATTGCACCCGTGAACATACAGTCCTGATTGTGACTACCTGATTGCAATGTGACTTATTTCTCTCAAATGCAACTTGAGCAACTGTTTTTCATAACCATGGATTTATTTGACACATAATCATCCAACTATATATTATGTTATGTTTCTTATAATTGTGACTTGACCTTAGTGATTTTTTTCTCATTTACAACTTGAAGAAAAGCCAGGCAAATGAGTATGTTTGAGTGAAAGGGGAGGGGAGTAATTAGAAGAGTACTAAACAACAGCAGCAGCAGCAAACATTTCGGCTTTACCAAATCCCCTTGAGAGAATGTGAAGGACACAGATCCCTTGCAATCATGTGGAGTGTGAGACAGTGAGGAAGAATGTGTGTGATTGTAAGATGGGGAGATGATCACAACTGAGTGCTTATCATAACTGTTCCAGTTAGATCTCTTGAAATCAGTCTGTGCTACTTACTGGTGTTCAGTTGCCGAACGACCAGTCGTGTGTAAGCTGTCCCACTGTGACTCAGCATCTATCCTAATCAAACAGCAATCATACACACACACACAAATGTAGTCCTCTCATCCCTCTCACTCTTAACTGTCTGACAGAAAAGCCCAACAGCGCACAAAACAACAAGAAAGTGGCCCCAGGGGCCCTTTCTTAAAAAGTCTGCCAGGCACAGATAGAAAAGCAAAGCAAACCGTCTATCTGCTTTTGCTTCTCCATTTGAACTAGGAAAACAGCTTTGAGAGGTTGGACAGGCTCCATGAATCTTGGGTTTTCTTACCAATTCAGAATGGCCAACGGACTTGCGAACTTTATGTTTCCAGAGCACACATCTTATATTCTTTATTTGCCTTCTTGACAGGTCGAATTAGCTTCTGTGTGCAACCTTCCTGAAGGTGAGGTCCCATTAGTTCCATCATTGGCTATTCATGTAGAACCTCAGCTTCAATCAGCTGGCTGGTAAACAGAGCTGCCGCAACCCATATTGGGATTGACAGGCCCCTCGCCCCATGGGGAAGGTCATGCTGGTTTTCAGGTTATTTTGTTTTCAGATCACACGGCTCTGGGTGCCTGTTAGTAATGGGGACGTCATTTTATATGACCTCAGCATTCACTTAAGCACCAAGGCTGGAAGTAATAAACATAATCTTGGTTATAGTATACATGTGTAACAGTGCAATAATGCATGTTTTCCTGTAAACGAGTGTTGTTCAACCAAGCATTAAAATGACCAACGACGAGTTAAATAGGTTTACTTGAGCCCTATACTAAACTTCTCTGGGAAGTAGAAAGAATGGCTGCTCTTTGAGTCCATTTTTCTCTTTGGTTTAATGGTGGGTTCAGATACTTGACAACTGCCATACTGAGGAGAAAAAAGTGAAAACTATCCTTAGCATTGTCTGGTAAGCTGGCTGCCAGCTAAAGTGTCTGAAGCAGGAGTAAATTGTGAAAAATCACATCCCTGACAGGTTGCTGAAAAGGAAAGTCTCGTTGTCCATTCTGGATAAATGTGGTGACATTTCATTTCTGCCTTTAGAGCTTTGTAGTCCTTTAGTCTTAGTCTTGGAGTATATTAAAAGAAAAAAAAAAGGTTCTGTTACACTAAAGTTGAAGCAGAGAACATTCTGAACCAAAGAGTATAATTCAGAAGGATATAAAAGCAAACTTTGTACTTTATTTAGTAAGTGTTCCAAAGTGTGGGGTGGCGCTGTGGGTAGCGCTGTCGCCTCACAGCAAGAAGGTCGCTGGTTCGAAGCCTCGGCTGGGTGAGTTGGCATTTCTGTGTGGAGTTTGCATGTTCTCCCTGTGTTCGCATGGGACAAAAACAAACAAACAAAAAAAGTACAGCAGACTCTGTCATTAGGACAGACCCAGTGGAGGTAGTAGGCGAGGGTAGAATCATGTCCAAATTAATTTGACCATCATGGACAGCATCTCCCTCCATGACAAGCCCCGTTGGAAGAAATAACAGGCTGATCCAACAACACAGAGAACAACAGAATGGTGTTTGTGTCTACTGCCAGAACAGTCTGTAAAATGCATTGTTAGTTGAATGTTTAATTTTGATGTTCTTTAACCATGGTTATTTTTTTACATTTTCTAATATTTTCTATAAATGTGTGTACTATCAAGTAAACATGATCTCTTAATTAAATAACACATTTAATACCTTATGTCATTGCAACACTCGAGATAGATACATTTTGTTTTGTGAATTAAGTCCTGTCTACAATTATGGTTACAATTATCATATTTTGTTTGCTATGTAGCACACAATAAAACCACACAAACATTTAAAATGTAACATTTTAACAAGCAACATTACTATATACAGTAACAACGGCAGAGAAAATAGATGGCAACATTTTGAGGGAGAATTTAAGAAGTTTAAAATGCAAATCCTTACATGTCATTAGTTGTAGGTTTTTCATAAACCCTTTTTCCTGTTTCATGAGATTTTTGTTTAATATTTTTGGATTTATTGACTAAATTGTAATAATGTCAATTTTGTCAAATTGTGACCATTTATCTGTGCGATCTATAAACATGCCCTGACTAATGTTGTTATAGTTTTTAAATGGTTAAAACACAAAAAAATGGGGGGAAAATGGAAATTTAAATGGTTAAAATAGTAATTAATTGAAATGAGAGTAAAATAACAAGATGATTAAAAAAACGTGTTGTGCAGGCAAGAAACCTAAATAAAATATAATTTTAATACAAGTACAGGTATTTTTATTCAGTTTAAGTGCTAAAACTTCAAGAAATGTTTTAATTAAATTAATTAAACAAGAAATTATATTATATAAAATTATAATTATTAAAAATTCTCAACTGTTTTAATAATGAGTCTAGAAAAATATTTAAAATGATAAAAGCACATGACAATATTTCTAAAACTAAATAGACAATTTTTAAAGGTCCAATAAAATAGTATAATATAAATTAAAAGTTCATTCAAAATAGTAATAAACACTATAATAGTATTTTTATAACATTGAAATAAATGATTAAAGTACAAATGAAATCAAAACTAACCATTTCGTTAGCTCACATTGCTAGTTTTGTGGTAAACAATTCATATGTGATGTCATTAAGACAAAACAAATGTTTGCCCGTGTATTTCAATCTTTAATTGAAATCTGAAAATGCACTTCCTGTTTTGTTTTGTTTTTTCAGTTAAATTGTCAGATTACATCTGTCTGAGGTATTGGGCGTGTCTAACATATTTCACCATGCCCCTCCAACTGTCAGTTTTGACAAGTAACAGAAATGGTAAGTAGGAGGTGTCTGTTAGATGGTAATAACTCTGAATGAAATGCCTATACTTTAATACGTCATTCAGCTCGCAGTAGAAACAAGCCACGCCCACTCTTTTCTCATTTAATATTCCGTTTCTCTAGGAACTGCATCACAATATGAAAAAAAAACAGTCACAGCTTCCGGTTCATACTGACTTTTTAAAGCATTTTTACATAAAGACTGTTAGGCATGTACAAGCATTTCAAAAGTAAACCTTTTTAAAAAGTGACAACTAGCCTCAGTTATGCAAGGCAAAACAGATGCAGGAAGGAAGAGGGACCTCAAGGAATAGGTATTGAAAAACAGCTTATTCAAGAAATACTCCACCGCTTCAATCCCCCAACCTTCATGCTTCATTCCCACTTCCTAATCGGCCCAGTGGCTGTTTAAAACCTCATCATCACATCTCCATGTGGCTGTCAGTAACTGCCAGTATTAATTACCAAGGAGCTCTCATTAGTGAAAGAAACAACATGCTCACGGCCACTACAGAGTGATCAACACCCTTATTACCAACACATCTTTCACCTGAGAAAATAGAGAGAGATAAAAAAACCAGCCACCACCATTTTCATATCCGAGCTGCTGAAAATCAAAAATGGCGGAATCTTCCATGGCATCAATATTGCAAACCTGAGAGTTGCCGTATGTCACCAGCTATGCCGCACAACAATGTCTTGAGGTTCCAGTGAATAATTCATCAGCGAACAAGCGTTAGGCCGCCATTATCTATTTAAATCCCAATGCAAACTCATCCCAAAACCTGCATGTGGTGCTGTCATGGCCTGGTTAGGAAACGGGGAGGGAGGCCAAGGGAACAGACAGGAAATTAAACTGCGGCAGGACCATCTCGGGTCTGCTCCTTTCCATCATTTTTCCCATCTCTCTTAGTGCTCTCGCTCCCTCCGCGACTCAGTCATTCATTCATCTACTTCAGTGTGTCATTCCTTCATCCTGAGTCATTCAGGCAATCTTTCCCCGTCTCAATCCATCCATATCCAGCCCTGTTTTATATTTCATCTTCCCTTTTGTTTCCGCTTGCCTTTCTTCCTCTGATCTTTCCAGTCATCCCTGCGACTGTGGCAGGGCCAAGATGTGACCAAGCAGGGGCAGCAATGCAGCTACCAGTCTGGGATGGCACCGAAATTATAATTTTTGAAAATAGAAATGAATTTGACTATGAAGTAATGGACTGTTTCATTTCATTACAGTTCATTTGTTTTTATGCTATGAGGCTGTTGGATGTTTGATTCTGATTGGCTGATGAAAAGCTCTGTATCACTATCAAAGTCTATATAATACCCAAGACGTGTCACTTGTACAGTTTTGAATGGGGAAAGATGCAATGGTCGCCCAGCTTTCTATTAAAGAAGTCAAGTCATCGATTTCTATTGACCTTATTCTGTAATGCGGAAGTGCCCTAATTTTTGCAATTGTTTCAGAATTTCGTTTCAGCTGCCTATGGAAGCAATGACCAATAAACGGCAGAAAACAGTCAGACTACTTGCTCTGCAAACAACTGTGTTCATGACTATATGCAAAAAGTAGAATAATATAATAAGAAAATGTCAGTTTCTGCAGCTTCATTGTTATGAATCCTCTGGGGTCGGCAAATGTACTGGAATCTCAGCAAATACTTGCCTCACAGCATGAGAAATATGTCTACATTGACCTTGGAATGTACTTTAAACGAACCAATGAAAGTTGAAAACAAATGTTCTCTGGTTTTGTAATCTGTATTAAATGAATGCGTCTTTTCATCTGACCTTATTGTTTTAAATGAATTCCTGCCTCCACCATTCAAATACAAATTACATGATGGCAACCACTTGAATGCCATCACAAGACACAAACTTGTAAACAAACAGGTCGCTGTCATTTTTTGAGAAGATCTGTGATCAGGAATAAGTTGGAAATGACCTCTGAAGACCAGCGTAATAAGAGGATGATATTGTATAACACGTAAGTTATTGATTCTTACGGTAGTTACAGTACACAGTTTTATTGGCAGGATACATCTCATCACGTCTTCCAGAAGCATTTATAAAGGAGGCGTGTGTTACAAACCTGTACCCTTTAGGGTGCACATGTGCAGTAGCATGAGCATCCTGAAAAAAGACGATTTTGTCCAAAGCGACTTACAATTGAGGAGGCATTCAGTGATTCAATAAGAAGAGGCAATACACACAAGAAGTGCTAGTTATACAAAGGGACTGTTTGTGCGCAGAGAATTTAGTGAGAGAGAGAGTGTTTCTACAGTTGGTTTGTCGAGCCCACTCACCGGTATGAAGCACACTTCATAAATGCACAATGTTTTTTTTTTTGTTGTTTTTTTTAAATATGGAGCGATTGTAAAAATGTGTCTGGTGCAAATGTGCAAAACAAATGCTGTTTTTTGTTTGATTTGAATGTTTAGACCCAACTTAAGAGACAGTTGTTTTCACATTTCATTTGGGATTCCAAATATGAAATTTAATAAGCTTGGCAACCGGTTTTTGGAGAATTTAATTTTTTCATATTCAAAGAGGTAGGGCAATAGAAATTACAGGTTGTACAGTATAAAAAACAAATGGAAACCTATGGAATGTCCCCACAATTCACAAAACGTGCACACACACACACACACACACACACACACACACACACACACACACAC
>CAIGQV010016734.1:11914018-11929261 GCA_903798115.1 Danio jaintianensis
TGAGGTGCAGTCATTTGTGTACAGGGAGAAGAGCAGAGGGGAGAGGAAACACCCCTGTTCCTCAAAGTTACTGCAAGAAAGTTAGATAAAAGTTACTGAAAAGTAACTGCAATTCATGTGCAAATTTCCAATTGTAAGATACAACAAATAACCACTTTTTACAACTCCCATAACAATAACAAGATAAACTTTTAACAAAAGCACAAATCCATATACTGAGATTATTATTTGGCCATCTCCGGTCATAATGAGCCTGCTGAGAGAGCGCTTTCTGGAGTCAGAAAGGAGCGTGTTGTGGCCCTTCAGATGAACACAATCATGCTGACTGCTGCTTTTGCTGCATTGGTTATGCTTTGGCGCAGGTTATCAGGGCGAGCTCCTGTGAAGCTCCTTCTCTCTTTAATCCACATATCATTGCCCGTGGGTTTTAGGCCCGCTGTGAGTGAAGAAACGGGAGAGGAGGGACAATGCATCACAAGCACAAAAATGAACAAGCAGACTCTTTTAAAAGCCTGAGTTCACCTCGACAAACCTGTGACCAGCAGACACTTAATCCGAAGATTATGCAGAGCGGAGTTTACTGCATACATTGCTTTAGTCATGCCAACTCACCTGTGTGAGGCACACTCAGAATTGCACAATGTTTGTCTAAAAACATTGGCTGTTTCTCAATATGCGTTTTTAAGCGATCTTGCATCAAAGTGTTCTCGTCCAATGCCATCAACCACCAAATTTTTAATTCCAGTCCTCAAGATGCCAGAACAGAGAACGCATGAAAAAACCCAGATGTGTTCTTGATTTCGAGGATGCATTGAATGAAGACTTGTTGAGCGCCGCAGTTTTTCCAAATCTATTTGTCTCAGGAGTTTCCCCAAATAAGAGGGTGAACGTAAACATTCAAATGAAAACTGTAATAAAAGCAAGAACACATGGAAAGGTGTTTCTTTGCTCAAATTTATATGAAAATCTGTTTTACTTGTATTGTGCAAAGGATCTTTGTAAGGCTTTTATGCATGTTACATACAGTTGAATACAGCAGCATCTAATGTCTCACAGGATACGTTCTGTGTTCTCTTGGTCTTTGAAGTTCGTTTTTCCCAAGTCTGTTATCTGCATTCTTGGCATTGAGAAACAGCCTTGGAGTGTTGATAAAGTGTCTGGTGCATACTGAGAGGAGAGAGTGTGTCCTATGTGTGATTTGTCGAGCTCACTCACCTGTGTGGAGCATACTCAGAATTGCACAATATTTCCAGGAAGTAAAGGGTCCTTATAAAAAGGTGTCTGGTGCATATGGAGAGGAACACTGACATTGACATCCACAGTAGGAAAAAAATAATAATATGGAAGTCAGTGGCTACCAATTTCCAACATTCTTTAAAATATTTTCTCTTGTCTTCAAGTCTCAAAGTGGTTCGTACACTGAAAAAAAGATTAATTGGATTTACTACATTATTTTAAGGTAAGTTGTTGCAAACAATTTATATGCGCTGAATTTAAACAAAAAATTAATTTAGTTACTTTGCAAACTTAATTTGTTTGTATGAATTCAGCACATATAAATTGTTTGCAACCACTTACCTTAAAAAAATTTGAGTAAATTCAATTAATCTTTTTTTTTTTCAGTGTAACAGATGGACGTTGAATAAATGACACAGACTCTTCATTTCGGGGTGATTTACCACTTTAACACCTCCTGCACCTATGAGATCTTGCTTACTGTAGCTTGTACAGCATTTATTCCTCTCCTTCATCCACTGTGTGTGCAGATTTGTGTGTTGCTGTTTGTGTGTTCATGCACTTTGTTTTGATTGTGTGTGCGTTTTGCACCCCCATTGTCCAATTAAAGTGGAAGCATCAGTGAGTTTAGCTGAAGCTGGAGGAGGGAGCACCATTCTCCTTCAGTCCAGCCTTATTACCGCAGAGCCGGGGCCGCATGAGTCCCCCAGGGGCCCAGTCTCTCCCGGCATCCCACCGACACCAGGCCTTCATTAACTCCCATCCAAACAGCCCAGAAACAACTGGATCATTCTGGAGCTTCTCAGCAAAAACACGCGTCATTTAAATGTCGAGGACAAGAAAAACAGCAGCAAGTCATTAGAGCAGCAGTTTTACAGCAGTTTGGAGCTCATTCGTGCCCATCAGGTTTCTAGACTCTGAAGTTAAGGAAAGGCAATTGGCTTGTTTTTGATGTTAGTTGCTGGATCTGGAATATTCCATCACTTTGAAGGGTCTGATTTGATGAGTTGATTTGTCTCCAGTGTCTTGAGGGAGATTGGGGGTTATGACGATTTTGAAACAATAGTAAGCAACATTAAGGAATATTATCACAATTTAAAATTACCTATTGTATTTAAAATGCTTCAAATTGTAATTTTCCCTGTTTCAATGCTGTGTTTTCAGCATCATTACGCCAGTGTCACAGAATCTTTTATTTCAGAAATCATTCTAATATGCTGAATTGATGCTCAAGAAATGTATTATTATTTTTATTATTATTATTATTATTTAAAAAAATATATATATTATGCTTTTAAAATCAGATTTTTCCGATTCTTTTTATTTTTTTCCAGGATTGTTTAATGAATGTAATGGTCAAACAGCCTCTCAAAAAAATGTATAATAATAATATATATTTATTATTTAAACATTTATTTAAAATATATACATTTTGTAATTTTTCTATATTTTTAAGCAATTTAATGCATGCCTTAGCTAAAAATCAAACAATTAAAAAAAATAATTTAGAATATTCATTCATTCATTTTCTTTTCGGCTTAGTCCCTTTATTAATCTGGGGTCGCCACAGCGGAATGAACCGCCAACTTATCCAGCATGTTTTACGCAGCGGATGCCCTTCCAGCTGCAACCCATCACTGGGAAACATCCATACACACTCACCCACACACATACACTACGGACAATTTAGCCTACCCAATTCACCTTTACCGCATGTCTTTGGACTGTGGGGGAAACCGGAGCACCCAGAGGAAACCCACGCGAACACGGGGAGAACATGTAAACTCCACACAGAAACGCCAACTGACCCAGCCGAGGCTCGAACCAGCGACCTTCTTGCTGTGAGGCCAACATGCTACCCACTGCGCCACCGTGCAGCCCTAATTTAGAATAATCTAGAAAAATTTTTATTATGATATTGATATCAATACATATAAAGTATAAATATATTCTATTTTATATCATAAATATATTATTATAAATAATATAATTATAAAATAATGCAAATGTATTATAAATATATAACTATATTATTATAAATATATAAATATATGTATTATATTTGTATTAATTATATTTGCATACTACGTATGTACTTATAAAATTAAACAAATATAATTAATACAAATACAAAAATATTTAATATATTTTGCTAAATTAATAACTTAATATATTAATATATTTTAATAAATTAATAAAATTAATGGCCTTTTTTTTGCAGCAGGGTAGTTAGAAATTGCTCTAGTCATTTTCATTTTGGTCCATCAGGCAGGAATGTGTTATTGCTTTCATTGAGGAATGAAATGCTCTTCCTCTTCTCTGGCAGCTCCTGGATCCAATATTCCAGTTTGCCAGCAGGATTTAGCTGACTGACATCAGGCACACTCATCTCTCACAGACCCTCAGTATTTCATAATTCGTTCTCTTGAACACAGTTAGAGGTTAGGAAATTTCGTTCACTTGAACACAGGCCTGTTTCTGTATGTAGTGTGATAATCTATACATGCCGCAGTAAAATCCTGACGAGTTGGAGATTCGTTAAGTGCTTTGAGTTCAATCCCAACATGAATAATCCGCATCCGAGCAGCAGTGCCATGCTCAATTTGAGGAGAACTTAAGTGCTGTCAATATTAAAGTAAATCTTCAGGCATAAAATTGAAATGTGGTAGTGATTATGAATTTTAGCAGTACAGTAACAGTAAGAATTTGACAGTTTGGCTTTAAAGAAATCTATTCTGCATATATTTGATCCAAAAAACAGCCAAAACAGTTACATTTTGTAATAATTTTACCTCATAAAAAATTGTTTTCTATATGAATATATTTTAAAATGTAATATTTCAAAGCTGATTTTTTTTTAATCATCCTTACTCCAGTTACAAGATCCTTCATAAATCATTATAATATTCTGATTTGCTGCACAAAACATTTATTATTTATTTTTTATTTCATTGAAAATTGCAAAATTTAACTCCAAAAACTACTGTTAAAAAGCGTACTTATTTTATTATGTATTTTATTTTATTATTTTTATTATGTATGTTTTTTTATTTTGTTATATATTTTGTATTATTTATTTAATTATTGATATCTCTGCCATCAGCAACAATCAAATAATACAAAAATTTTTTTATCTATTAATTAATCTCATGATTACCAACCTTCCTCTGAAGGCAGAATAAAACAAAAATGACCCTTGAGCGAAAGCAAAGCAAATATAAAACCAAGATGTACAAATAAAGATTTGTGTAGAGCATACAAGGAAGTCAAGAGCAAAATAATATGATTAGTGCAGAAGATTTGAAGCATATAGGCTTTATGGTTCAGTCTGTTGAGACCAGCACTTTCCGTTTTCTTAGAAATAGAATGAATCTGCATTGCTTCAGCGCTGTGGGAGGGAAGGATCGCAGCCTAGCTGTAGATTTAAGCTGTTAACATTAAGAGCTCTGTCTTCTGAACACATTGTGTGAGCCAGTGTGTCATCCATCAGAGCCGCTGAAAGTTGCTTCTACTTCAGCCTGAGTCCTGCTAGAAGCCTGTTTTTCCCCAGTCGCCGCGTCCCAAAGTCCCAGCTAAAATCACCAAAAAATGACCTGCCCTCGGCTCAGGACTAGGAAGAATATTCCAGTTTTTTGGACTGGAATTATGCATGATATATTTTAAAACAGCTATATTTACACTCTTAGTTTAGAGCACCATTTTGGATGACTAGTTGATTACTAAATTTATGTTTAAGTAACCCCCCCCCATAAAAAAACCAGGAAATACGGTTTTAGTCTTTCTACTTCAAATTGTTATTTGGAAATGCTTTAAAATGAACAGTGAAATCTGCTAGCGATTTCTGAAATCTTTTTGTATATATTTTGTATTCATTTACATTAAATAGTTGCGAATGTAATACCTTTGTCAGGATGCATGATAGCATTTTAATATATCATTTAATAAAAAATAGAAATGCTGCACACTTATGCAAATTTAAATTAATTATGTAAAAGACTGAAGGGCTTTATTGACTGAGTGGATGTACATTATCCTGGTTATTACAAGATTTCTTGCCACAAAAATAAATAATTAGACACAAAACACTGAGGTATAATAGATTATTTGTGCTTTAATTAAATTTAAAGCTTGAATAAAAGCTGAAACTAAAAAAGCTTTGAAACTAAATTGTACGAATGAGATCATATGAATTCACACGAATTAGCCACTAAATCAAAAAGTACGAAATGCCATGAGATTGTGTTGAATAATCCCAGATAACAACAGCTGAAACTAATAACACAGGCTCATCTGGGTATTACGAATCATCTTGACCATTACAGTGAGTATATTCATACTCATAACCATAATTGTATGCTTATCGTTTATGCCGCTGTTCTTGAATATTAGGCACCATCTTGTGACTGACGTCAGAACAGCAGAAGCTGTTACGAATTCACCAACGTCACTTTAGAGCTAGTATTTGAATGATTCTCTAGCGTAATATCTAAAGTGAAGACAAAACAGATGATTTTGCTGACATTTTAAGATTAGTATCAGTCTACAGAGATATCTCCCTACATTATTACAGTCTATTACAGTCTACTACAGTATTTCGCTGTTGCAATTGGGATATCACAATAATTAACCCCGAAAAAAAGCTACTACCAGATTGCTGTTGTGTTTGGGATAAGGAAAAACGCTAAACACATGCGGGCATTTCTTCTTTCTTTCTGCCAACACAACACACATTCCTGATATGCGAGTCCCATCTCACACTTAATACACTACAATTATATGGTATAAATACAGCAGTACAACATACAAAAGAGAGAGATCGACATAGAATATCACTTGCCTGTTTAATAATGATTTGATCAGCTGTAGTTTAAAAGTACGCTGTATTTTTCCTCCTCTAAGGGCTTATGTCTTTGTCGCCATCTTGTGGATTGGTCAGTATGAAGGTCTAATGGCCGCCGACGCGCTGCCTCTCAGAAATTATAAATATTTAAAAATAGGCACTATCCTTATAAATAAACTGCATAGTTGCAATCTAAACAACTACATTCTCAACTAAAAAAGCCTCAAAAGCACATTATGTTGCCCAACAGTAGCAATATTTGTCAAACTGTAGAGTGTCCTCTGGTTGTTGCTGTAATACACAAGGGTGAAGGGTGAAGAGGCGGTACGAGGGCTGTTACTGGCAGAATATCACACGGCTATCAACCAATCAGATTCAAGAACCAGACAGAACTGTTATATATTTATTAGTTATATATATTACCTGCTTATTGCAATATGTTTAATATTAGTGCATCCTTGGTATTTTTAAGTCCAACTTGCATTGTGTTCTATTTAATTTCCCACTGAATACAGTTTAATTACTGCAAACTGTGCCTGCCTAATGTGTATTAGTCAATTATTCATTGATTTTGAATGTAGTACTTCACAGTCCTTATTAACATAAGACTATTTTGCACACTCCTAGAAGAGCCCTGCACATTATTTATGACCAAATCAAAGTAAATCCAAAGAGAAAAAGATGTTCCCTCACTCGTGTCCGCATGTGACCTGCAGAATATTTGAGGTCTATCTTCAAAAGACGAGTTTCTTTGACAAAACAACCTAATTTGTACCTCCTAGCAGGTGCGCTTGTCTGTCAACCGAGAGACTAGTTTGTATGTAGCCTAACATCGCTTCTCGCTAATGACAGCAACAGGCAATAACTTTTCATTCTCCAGACAAAAGCACTTTGTGCACGAAGCGATTAGCAGCCATATTAGAGCGCTACTGTAGACGACCGGCGCATACTGTAGTCACCAGTGTATTATAGACTATCATAATTGGATTACAGCACCAGGCTTTATTACAGAACCTTTAGTAAGATAGCACTATGGAACAGCAAGTGAGCCTCTCAAGAACCGTTTTCAACCAGCAACACCAGGATAAATCAATTGCTATTTGACATCTGCCACCTGGAGGTAAACAGATATGATTAAAGGATGTTTAAATGGTAAGTTCAGTTAGAGGTTAGGACTTTGTGGGATGCTGGGATGACGTTTGTGTATGCGTCAGTGTTTGATATGGTCCAGCAGGGCTTCATGTGATTATCCACAGGGCAGAACAGACAGAACGGGCATCGTACTGTGAGGTTAAACATCCAAGCGCTAGTGCTAGCAATGGTAGGAGATATAATGGGGCTCCTGATACCCATGTTGGCAACAGTGAGCTCGCTTCCAAGCCTCCAGCTCTATCATCTGCTGTATTTGTCGCTTGTATAATTTCACTCTTGTGCTCAGCGTCTTCCTCATTGAGTGTCTCTAAAACTGTACTATACTTTTCTCTTTCTATTCATGCTAACGTTTTATTCTGTCATTAGCTTCAGTAGTCCAGTTTGGCATTTCCAATATAAAAATTAACCATGGCTTTATGATAAATACATCTTGAAGTCTTTGGTTATTGTATTTAAACCTTGTAACTAGGGCTGCACGATATTGGAAAAATCTGACATTGTGATATTTTGTTTTGCTGCAATATATATTGCGATATGAGTATAATTTCACTAGATGATTTAAATAGCTCTGTTCTGAAAGGGCATCCGCTGCGTAAAACATATGCTGGATAAGTTGGCGGTTCATTCCGTTGTGGCGACCCCAGATTAATAAAGGGATTAAGCCGAAAAGAAAATGAATGAATGAATGAATATCAAAACAATATTTAATAATATCTCTGTCTTTTAATCTTTAATAAATAAGCTAATCCTGTGATGTGACTATTGCGGATACACACACTGCGATATCGATTCTCAAACGATATATTGTTCAGCCCTACTTGTAACCACAAATCAAACATGATTTTGCTACACTGACCATATTGTTTAACCATAGTATTTGGTGTAAAACTGTGGTTACGCTAGTGTTAATCAGTCTGCCAAAAAAACATGGCTACTACTTTTACTGTATTAAAACCATGGTTTATTTTTAAAAGGGTTAGGATTGTTTTTCTCAAATTTTAGCTTAATTTCTTAAAACTATTCCCTCTAGGACATTTTTTCCCTACTTTTTAAAGGTGAAGATGTTTATCTAAAAACAAATTCCCAAGGGTGTGATTTTTCATATTTTTTATTAAACAAATAGTACTACTTTTCAATTGTGTCTTGCAGTTTGTTCATTCTATCTCTATATAGAGTGTATTAGAATAAGTGTTAGAATAAGATTTTAAGAATCTGTAAGAATCTATTAAGATCTTACAGGGCAAATAAATAAATAAATTCTAAAAATTCTAAGATTAAAAAAACTCCAACCCAGGGTCATTCTGAAAACGTACCTCTATATACATTTCTGGACACCACCAAATACGTCCCAGGAGCTACGTTTTTTTGCAGTTTTTATTTTCGCAAATCCACCAGAGGCCGCTGTGTACGCTTTTTAAAGTCTCAAATTTCTCTCGTGAGTGGCAATCGCACCTGATCTCACGTAAATCCACCACAGGCCGCTGTTGACTGACTGTTTGACTGACTGTTTGACTGACTGACTGACTGACTGACCGATCTACTGACTAACCCACCCTCCTCCTTCCCTAAACCCAACCAATAGTATTTTTAAAAGCACCGATTGACCCGCCCACCCACTTCCCTAAACCCAACGGACAATTTTAAAAAGCAATCCAGAAAAAGAAAAGCCCTTGCCTAATTTTTACCACGTTTTCAGATTTACCACATTTTTACCCTGTTATTTACTTGTGTATTTTATTTTTTGGATTCTGTTTTTTGTCTTACCCGCTTTCTGGAACCGTTCTTTGCCGGACTCGAACCCGTCATCATGGTCAACTCCTCTCTGCATCTCAAGTCCACCGACGTACACGGCGAGCTAACTGGACAAACTGGTAACAGCGGGAAAGCTGTCCATATGGAGGTAAGCGGTTAGCTGGTAAGCAAGGAAAGGAACGGCATCATACCGCCCCGTAGCGTTCGTTTTAAAGACGAAATGCAGCCATATGTACTTCTGGCTATATAATTATGTATATGTATAAATGTATATAGGGCTACGTTTTCAGAATGAGCCTGTGTTGAAAAAACCCCCAGCAAATTAGATGCCACCGCATGTTTTTAGGCTTTCTTTATGTTGTTATCGGTTTCTTAGCTACCATTTTTTTTGCTAGAGCAGCTAGTTCTGCGTTTTCATTTTTCTTCCCTATTACTTGTTTTTGGAGCAGGGCCCTGTTGCCAGAATTTGGGATTCACCCAGAGTCCTCATTAATCTCAAAGGCAGGCATGCTGGGTAATTGAAAGGTGTGCGGCTGGCAGGAGTCAAGCGCTTTTGGATTTATCAGTCCCACACTATGGCTGGACGCTAACAGATGCCAGCTTTCCTCCTTCTCCTTTACTTTATTGCTTCCTTTTCATCTGTCTCTTTCTGCCTTCCCACCCAGTCTCGCTTCTGTAAATGGAGGGATGTGCAAGAAACATGACGGTAGAGCCAAGTCCGACTTGTCTCATGTTCTGCTGGGCTGAAGGCTGGTCCTAACGTCTGGTGTGGAGGGAAAGGCAGGAGTTGAACAGACTTGTGTGAAAGGAGATATTTTTTTATTTTATTTTATATCGCTAAGTAAAAAAGAGCAAATCTGAGCTATTCTGACAGCACACTGCAGGTGTACACTGGAAACATATGTCAGACTTCTGAGGAACCGCAAGACAGATAAAAACATGACGGGGAGGAATATTTTTGCTTTAGTTGGAGACTTATAAGGAAATATATCTATAAAAGTTGGATTTAAATATCATATTCTCTTTGTGTTTAGGAACATCACAATCTCTTGGCAATTTATAGCGACAGTATGTTGTATTGATGAATTAGTGACTAAATCTTATGAATTTGTATTATTTGTACCTTTTTTATAGTATAATAGTATATCTTTTCATCGTACAAAGTGTAAGGTTGGGGCAGACCATTGTGCTTACATTGTTTTCTAAAAATAATTCATTATTTTTTTACAAAGGATATTATGCAAATTAGCATCTAATTTACCAAAATATAAAAGCAGTTTTTCTGTGAAACGGGGTTGGAAAGAACTATATTCACATTTCTCATCCATGATGCGTAGTTTGTGTTTAAACATTCATTCGTTCATTTTCCTTCATCCCTTATTTATCAGGGGTTGCCACAGAGGAATGAACCACCAACTATTCCAGCATATGTTTTACGCAGCGGATGCCCTTCCAGCCAGAACCCAGTACTGGGAAATACCCATACACTCTCACATTCACACACACACTCATACATTCATTCATTCATTCATTTTCTTTTCGGCTTAGTCCCTTTATTAATCTGGGGTCACCAAAGCGGAATAAACCGCCAACTATTCCAGCATATGTTTTACGCAGATGATGCCCTTCCAGCCAGAACCCAGTAATGGGAAACACCCATACACTCTCACATTCACACACACACTCATACACTATGGCCAATTTAGTTCATCCAATTCACCTATAGCGCATGTCTTTGGACTGTGGGGGAAACCGGAGCACCCGGAGGAATCCCACGCCAACATAGGGAGAACATGCAAACTCCACGCAGAAATGCCAATTGGCCCAGCCGGGACTCGAACCAGCGACCTTCTTGCTATGAGGCGACAGTGCTAACCACTGAGCCAACGTGCCGCCCATGTGTTTAAACACATCTTCTATAATACATGAGTCATATAAAGTCACTTACAATGTTTATTTTGCTAGTGCAGATTGTTAATCTTTGGTTAGATAATCCACACTGTAAAAAGCGATTAGTTACTTTTCTTTCTTTCTTACTTTTATTTTTAAGTTGATTTTACTTAGAAAATATCAGTAAACCCATTGACTTAACTTTTATAATTATGCACATTGTTTGTTTACTTAATAATTATAAGGCAACAAGTTTACTCTCTTTTTTAAATAAAGTCAACTAATCGCTCTTTACAGTGCACTGAAAAAAAAAATTGTTTTGGTAATCGTCAATCAAAGTGTGAGCATTTGCGTCCATGTTTGGAGTGTTGGTCCTTCTCTGTTGATGTCAGTTTGATGGCTTGAGCCACAACACTCTTAGCCACGCCCCTCTTATTGTTAGTTTGCTATGAGGGAGTGATGTGCAAAAAGAAAGCTCCGCCCCCTACTCAATATTCCATTTCAGTTGGAAGTGCATCAACCTACTGAAATAAAAGTCTCAGTAACTTATGGTTTATGCAGACTTACAGTATAAATAATGTAAGACATTCATAACAGTCTGAATCAAACTGTATTACACAAGATTAAAGTATACGAAAGGTTGTATATCTGAGCGCCTAAAGGGTTTTCTTGAGACTATTCTTTGATATTTCTGACAATCAAACCATTTTCTCAACCATAAAGCACTGATGTAAAACTCGGTCTACTTCTTGGAAAACTGAATCACCCACTTGATTTATGAGGGACCAAATAGGCCCTTCATCCAACAATGTGAAAAGGCTTGTGTGGATCATACACTGAGCAGTGATCCCTGAATTGCAGTAAAGAGACTTTGTTGTCTTGTCTGATATAGACTGCAGTCTATTTCAGCAGTTTATACTGTAGTGATGGATTCCTTACGAAGCAAAAATGTGATTACGGTGATAAAAGTCTTGACAGTAGATAGATGGCTTGTATGATGGGTCAATTCTCTCCTGGTTTGTTCTGCTATCAGGATCCAAATTGAACTTTCTGCCAATCCTGCAAATAATGTTTGGACTTTGTGAAGGTTTACTGGCCGTAAATCATTTGCATCATATAAAATATATAAAAGAAGATCTAGTTCTTGAAATACTTATCTTGCAATCCATGACAACATATTAATCTACGTACTAAATAAACTAGACTCTAGTCAACAACCACAAATCTGCGTATTCCACTAGTTCCTTCTCAGACTCACGCCATTGGTTTAAACTCTGTTAATGTTCAGGATACTCTAACAAACAATGCATACGTACAAATTTGTGCATGACATCTGCATATGAAAGTTTTCAAGAACATATTATGATATGGCTGCACGGTGGCGCAGTGGGTAGCACGTTCGCCTCACAGCAAGAAGGTCGCTGGTTCGAGCCTCAGCTGGGTCAGTTGGCGTTTCTGTGTGGAGTTTGCATGTTCTCCCCGTGTTCGCGTCAGTTGGAGTTTCTGTGTGGAGTTCCCCGTGTTCGCGTGGGTTTCCTCCGGGTGCTCCGGTTTCACCCACAAGTCCAAAAACATGCGCTATAGGTGAATTGGGTAAGCTAAATTGTCCGTAGTGTATGTGTGAGAATGAGTGTGTATGGATGTTTCCCAGTGATGGGTTGCAGCTGGAAGGGCATCCGCTGCGTAAAACATGTGCTGGATAAGTTGGTGGTTAATTCCGCTGTGGCGACCCCAGATTAATAAAGGGACTAAGCCAAAAAGAAAATGAATGAATGAATATTATGATATGAGGGTGGCACGATGGTCAGTGGTTAGCACTGTTGCCTCACAGTGCTAACCACTGCCTCACAGCAAGAAGGTCGCTGGGCCAAAAAGTCCCGGCTGGGCCAGTTGGCATTTCTGTGTGGAGTTTGCATGTTCTCCCTGTGTTGGCGTGGGTTTCCTCAGGTTGCTCCGGTTTCCCCCACAGTCCAAAGACATGTGCTATAGGTGAATTGGAAGAACTAATATTGGCCGTAGTTTATGAGTGTGTGTTCGTATGGGTGTTTCCCAGTACTGGGTTGCGGCTGGAAGGCAATGTTTTGTTGCACGTTTCAGATGACAAATCCACTAGAGGGCGCTGCCTACATTTTTGCGAATTTAAAATATGTTACTAAGTGTACTTTTTGTTGTACATTTTAGATACACATTCATCTTGCACAAGCCAGAGGCTTGTCATATTAAACCACTGACCTAAACCCTTCGCTAAACCCAACCAACTGTGTTTTCAAAACCAAACACAATGAATGTGTACAGTGACCTCGTAGTTTTACTTTGATTTAACTTTTTTTTTTCTTTGTGTGACTGTGTGCTTCATCACACATCCAACACGACCATTCACCATGAAGGAAAAAAGTTGTGTGTATGGAGACAGGTGAAGCAAATGTATTTGACTACAAATTATATGCATCGTTTTGCGGTATTTTTTTGGAGTTATGCAAATAAATGAATGAAAATAATCCTTTACTATCATTATTGTGAAAAGGAACAAGAACAAGAAAAGGAACTGTTGGCATGATATTATCATATTGATGTACTAGCGTTCATTTTACTGACAAACTCCAGTCAAACAAAGTTTTAGTTTTAACGTTTTAGTACGTTTTAGCGGATTCACAAAAAATGTAGGCTGAAGCACGTATTTCCAATGATCCTGTGCTGCAGCTCTGATGCCAAAACTAAGAAAAAAACTATTTGTGACATATGTAAGAATAATTTGATGATAAAACATTTTAATAGAATGTATATTTTTAAATGATATTAGAGAATGTTTTTATTCAGAAAATATTTTAGGGGAAATGTTTAAAAAGGTGTACTCTGGAGGAATTTTAGAGTATTTATCATTGCTCAAACTGAAACAACTTATATAACTTTTTATCAGTGTTGTTGTTTATTTGTGCAATGAATGAAGAAACAGTTATGGTTGTAAATTATATATTGAATTTTTACAAGTGTGAATATAGCCAATGCTGCTGATATGGCATTAAAACATAAACAAATGAATAATAACTGATGCCGAATTACATTTACTGGCCAAAAATCCTAGTTTTTGTCTAAAAAACAAAGCTTTACATGTACAGTAGTTTTTAAAGTAGTTGCCTTTGTATAAACTGAGATATGATAAACTTTTTTTTAACATTGACAAAAGTACAACCTAAATTTGCCACTGTCTTTTATATGTCCAGTCACTTCGTCCACTGACCTGACACTACTGTTTCTGTTTCTATATCTTCTCTTATGGTCTCTCTGGGATCACGTCAGCTTTGAGATGGAGCTCCACAAAGACACAATGACAGGGAATGACAGACCAGACAGCTTAAAATGGTGCGAGTCTGTGCGTATGCATATTTGTGTGTGTTAATGTTATCCTCCTAATGTCCTCCCAAACTCTGGGGACAAAAAAAAAAGGCAAAAAGTGGACTGACAACAAGGAGCTTCAAGGGCAGACTGACAGTGTTTGGAGCGGTAAACCGTTCACTAAACAACTTTTCAGCCATTGCAGACCAAGCGTAGGTGGCATTATTGGTGACTTTCTTCCCACTTGGGTGATGAAATTGATTCGATGGCAATAGTTCAGAAACAAACTCAAATTTTGAAGGAACAAACTTGCGAACAAACAGAATAAAGCTTGTTTTCCCTCTTGGCTGAATGCTGGATGTACGAAAGAGAAAATGACAGGAGATTGTTAAAGGTTTGGTGCAGAGAAGACGGCTGAACTAGCATTTACAGTTTCTTTGTTATTGTGAGGCGCTGGAGTCGCTTAGAGAGAGAGCGGGAGTAGATTAAAGTGTCCATTTCTCCAGTTAATGGAAGTTCGCTGTATGTTGGGCTGAGATCTGTGAAGTTTCTGTCGTGCTCGACTGACTGAGTGTAACTTCCGAATTAATATTCTATTTTCCTGCAAAGACATCAAAGCCGTGCATTTAAAGCGCAATCTAATTTACAACCAATATTAGCTTGCCGAATTGTTGTTGAAATAAGCTTCATGCCGGAGCAGTTGACAAAAAAATAACTATCTTTAGAAAAAGCACTGAAATATCACACAGGCAGAATAAGATCAAGTATTATACAATAATGCATGAGCAAAATTCTAAAATGTTAATGTAATTTTTCAGTCAGAAACATTGTTCTTGTTTTTTGTTTGATATTTTAGTCAGACATTCGTCTAACATTATTAAGCATTATTTATACATTGTTAATGGAACCTTTCTTTTTTCCTGAAACATTTTTGAATAAATAATCATTATAAAAAATAATTCAACAATATAATTCTAGTTATTAATAATAATAATAATAATAATAATAATAATAATAATAATAATAATAATAATAATAAT
>CAIGQV010016734.1:11956580-11972640 GCA_903798115.1 Danio jaintianensis
AAAATAAAAATAAATATATATATATATATATATATATATATATATATTTTTTTTTTTTTACAGTTAAGTTAGTACATTTGATATACTCATATATTAAATATCATTCACATATATATAACTTTTCAGAGTGAATACAAAAGAAATAAAATATTTAAAAAATTTATTATTACTATTATTATTTAAATAAATAAATATTCAACGGCATTCTGTTATTTCAGCTTTTTAAATGTGCATGTAAAAATGTAATAAAGGTATAGTTCAACCAAAAATGAAAAAATTCTATCATCATTTACTCACCCTTCACCTATGTGAGTTTCTTTCTTCTGTTGAACAAAAATAGATGATATTTTGAAAAATGCTGGTTAGTGGGACCCATTGACTTCCATAGTATTTTTTCCCCCTCCTATAGAAGTTTATGGGTACCAGCCACTAGCATTTGTCAAAAAATCTTCTTCTGTGTTCAACAGAAGAAATAAACTCAAAAAGTTTTAAAACCACTCGAGGAGATTAAATGATGAGATAATAAAAAATGTAGGTGAACTCTTTTAATTAGAACAAATAAATGATAGCATTTCTGCTAGTGATCTCAGACATGTAGACCCTGATGTAAAGCGTGTGCTAAAACATGGAAAGGTAGCATCTGCAGTGCATTTACACATGGCTACTCTGGGATTTGGGGGCTTCTTGTTCTTGTAGGCTTCACTCTCGCTCTCCATCTAATTGCCCATTTCTTTCTATAACACTCCGTTTGAACTGCTCCCTCTCACTGTCTCTGTAGTATTTATTGACCGCCCAGTATGGCAGCTCACCTGCGACACACACACACACACATGCACCTGTTTCACTTTTTCCTCATTTAGTCCGACTTTGATTTGGCCGTGTGAGTAATTCGGCCCACTTAATGTAGTGGCTGTACTCAAGCTGCACTGCATTTGCAGCTGTTAAAATGACAGGCAGGTCTCCAGCTGCTCTCCTTTCTGAAGAAAAAAAGAGAGAGGTGGGCTTGTAAAAATGAAGAAAAAATGACAGCACAGCGACTCGATGCTGAGAGGCTGACGATGAACGATAGAATGACAAAATAGGCAGAGAAAAAAATGAGAAGAAAAGCCTAGCTTATATATCTTATCCATACTGTAATGATTACTTGCATGCCACCTGAAAATTTTATTAGTTTTATCAGTTCTGTAAAAATGGTTTGTGCTGATGATGTAATTTAAAAATACATTTGCACAAGTACAGATGATCACTCACTCATCCTTTGGCTTAGTCCCTGATTTACATTACTCTGGCATATGTTTTATGTGGTGGATGCCCTTCCAGCTGCGTGCAGATAATTCATCAGGGGTCGCCACAGCAGAATGAACTGCCAACTTATCCAGCATATGTTTTATACAGCGGATGCCCTTCCAGCTGCAACCCAGTACTGGGAAACATCCATACACACTCATTCACACTCATACACTACGGCCAATTTAGTTTATTCAATTCACCTATACCGCATGTCTTTGGACTGTGGGGGAAACTGGAGCACCCAGAGGAAACCCACGCCAACACGGGGAGAACATGCAAACTCCACACAGAAATGCCAACTGACCCAGCCGGGACTCGAACCAGTGACCTTCTTGCTGTGAGGCGACATTTTTAAACATATTTTTAAACATTATAGTTTTAATAACTAATTTTGTTTTTCTTTGCCATGATGACATATTTTATTAGTTATCTTGCATGATGCTAGTTAAGTAGGTTAACTAGGCAAGTTAGGTTAACTATGCATGGGACAAGAGTGGTTTGCTCTATAGCCAATCAAAAAAAAAAAACTGTATTAAAACGGGCTAATAATACTAACCTTAAAAATTATTATTTTTAAATTTAATAAAATAAAAACTAAAAGAAAAAAGACTTTCTCCAGACAAAGTAAACTGACAATAAATTGAGTAGTATAATTGGAATGTGAAAATGCCCTTAAAAGTCTCTGTCAAACATCAGTTATTAAATATCGGAATTAAAAATTCATTCATTCATTTTCTTTTCGGCTTAGTCCCTTTATTAATCTGGGGTCGCCACAGCGAAATGAACCGCCAACTCATCCAGCATATGTTTTACGCAGCGGATGCCCTTCCAGCTGCAACCCATTACTGGGAAATATCCACACACATTCATTCACACACATACACTACGGACAATTTAGCCTACCCAATTCACCTGTACCGCATGTCTTTGGACTGCCCGGAGCAAACCCACGTGAACACGGGGAGAACATGCAAACTCCACACAGAAATGCCAGCTGACCCAGCCGAGGCTCGAACCAGTGACCTTCTTGCTGTGAGGCGATCGTGCTACCCACTGTGCCACTGTGACGCCATTAAAAATTCACAGGAGAGCAATTTTTTTTTTTTTCAACTGTGCATTTGAATGGTCTAAATACATCACGGTAAGGTGAAAGCAATAAATAGGTAGGTTGCAAAAAAACAACAAAAAACAATTGTTTAATGAAACAATTTAGTCTGAAATTTGATTTGGGCGTGTGAGTAATGCGGCCTCAACATGCACTGCATTTCCAGCTGTTAAAATGACAGGCGGCTCCTGTGACTCCAGCTGCTCTCCTTCTGAAAAAAAAAGAAAAAGGAAAGAGAGGTGGGCTTATAAAAAGGAAGAAAATGACAGCACAGCAACTCAACGCCGAGAGGCTGACAATGAACGATGGAATGACGAATGGCAAAATAGGGAGAGAGAAGAAAGAATGAGAAGAAAAGCCTAGCTTATCCATTACTGTAACGATTACTTGCGGGCAAGAATGCGCTTTCTCTGAAATCGTAAATCTAGCTCGGAAAAGACAATTAATAATTACAGGCCGACTCATTACAGGGCCACATGAAACAAGCTGTGACCTACTTCTGGTGGTTTGCTGGCATGCCGTGGATGATGGGATTGATGGGAATGATATTTCTCTTCAAAACTAAGAGCTGTCACCTTCATCTTTTGATCTTTATGAAAAGCCATGCTGGTGGAGATGGGCTGCTGGATGACGGTGTGTGTGTGCTGATGGAGATTGAAACACTCTCTAGAAGCTCGTCGGACAAAATGCTGCAGGTTTCTCACATCTGTCAGATTATATAGATCTCAGACATAGAACATATGCTGAAAACAGATGCAGGCCTCTTCTTGTGTCCACCTTACTTGCTCTGTGTCATTCACATGTGTGCCCGTTTCTCACTGCATCAGGAAAAGTAGGTTGAGTTATATGACTTAAAGGGCCCAAAATGAAAATTGTTCTTTCATAAGACTTTTTTTTTTCAAATATATTTTTATTGAACATTTTTAGTGCAAAAACATGTCAAAAAATTACATTGAGTCACAAGATAATATCTGTCATACATGTAATTTGAATTTGAATTCTAACCCCGACATGAAAAATTATTATAAAAATAATAATAATAATAATAATAAATAAAATTTAATTGTAATTAAGTAAACAAACAAATAAAATAATAATAATAATAATGACATAAAATACAAAATTATATTACAAAGAGGCATATTACATTTCTTTTGTCCAGGCTGAGTCTAACAGACAAGCTTTTAGTCTTAGAGACTTAGAGGTTTCTAGATAATCAAAGAAAGGGTCCCAGGTCTGATAAAATAGAAAAGGTTTGTTCTTCATAGTTGTGGAGAAAGACTCAATTGGGATTATGTTGCAGACTGCAAGTAGCCATTGATTTAAACTGGGGGGTCCTTCATTAATCCACTTTACAAGGATACATTTCCGAGCAAAGTAAACCAAAGTATGTAGAAGGTCTCTTTTCCGAAAATTATAAGGTATATCATCATTGAGACCCAGTAAGCAAGTCTTTGCTCCCAATCGAAATGAACATTTAAAGATGGCATTGAGCTGCAGTCTAATCAAGTCCCAGAAAGGCTGTATAAGAGGACAACTCCACATACAATGATAGAAAGATCCAATGTCCGATTTACATTTCACACACAGCTCAGACAGACCTGGATTCATTTTATGTCTAACCTCAGGTGTAATAAACAGTCTATGTAAAATTTTAAATTGTCTTTCCCAAGCAGAATTTGAGGCTAACACACCAAGAGGGTTGCTACATAGATCCAGCCAGGAATCATTATCAATTACACTACCCAGATCGGCTTCCCATTTACACTTAAGTGAGTCAAGGTTATCAGTTTTAATATTACAAAGTGTGTTATAGACACGCCCTGTGATACATTTGACCTGCTTATCAATGGCCAGAAGTGATTTAACTGGGGAAATACCAAATCCTCCTGGGTAATCTCTATATTTTGTCAAAATAAAATTTCGAACTTGTAGATACTTAAAAAAGTCCACATTAGAAATATTGAACTTGTCCTTAATCTGTTGGAATGTGAGGATCGCACCATCCTGAATAACATCACCCACCACTCTAATGCCCTTATCACTCCAGTCTTCCAGCCCAGCTCTAAGGCCTGGTGGGAAATTTGAATTTTCATACAGAGGGGTTAATAGTGAGAAACAATTCTCATAACCTGTCTGGTTTAGCTCAGCTACGAAATCCGACCTCCAAAGACTACGTCGAATAGTTCGGACTGCTGAGCGAATCACTGGTACAACCCTCCCTACTCTCCAAGAACTGTACTTATCCAGAGCAAGCAGAAGGGCTTCCAAAATCACTCTGGACCCCTCACACCCAGCACACTGCCTCTTTGAACTTTTACCTTCTGGTCGACGCTACAGAGCACTGTGCACCAGAACAGCCCGACACAGAAACAGTTTCTTCCCTCAGGCAATCCATCTCATGAACAGTTGATGATAGTAATTATGGAACAAACATCACTACTTGCTATACACTTTTTGTGTATATAGTAATATACCTGTACATACACTTGTCAATTTGTATATTTGCATTCACTATTTACTTTCATTTTTTAAATATATTTATTATCTGTTTTTTGTCCTGTCTCTGTAATTCTGTTGCACTGTAGAAGCTCTGTCACGAAAACAAATTCCTCGTATGTGTGAACATACCTGGGAATAAAGCTCTTTCTGATTCTGATTCACGTTTTCTAATTTGTCGCCATATGTCTAACATATTCTTTAAAATACTATTACCTTTGATCAGAGCAGAAACTTTAGCAGTGGAGACATACAGCAAATTACGTAAGGGAATCCCATCCAGGGATGCAGCTTCAGATCCAATCCAAGTAGATTCTGGGTCATCTATAAGCCATTCTAAAAGAAACCTAGACTGAGCAGCCAGATAATAATATAAAAAGGATGGGCCGCTAAACCACCTAATTTAATGGGGAGAATAAGGACACTATATCGTAGTCTTGGTCTTTTTTTAGCCCAAATAAATGAAATTATAGCACTATTTAACTGGGCTAATACTTTTTTTGTAATTTTAATAGGGAGCATTTGAAACAAGTAAAGAAAGCGTGGGAGAGCATTCATTTTAATGAGCTGAATACGACCCAGTAGGGATAATGGTAGGCCACCCCACCTATCCAAATTTTGTATTACCGATTGTAGAAGGGGAATAAAGTTTAAACTATATAAGTATGATATCTGAGAGGAAACTTTTATACCCAAGTATTAAAAGCCCATGGGGGACCACCGAAATGGATGCGATATACTTGGATCTAATCTATGTGAGTTATTAAGAGGCATGGCTTCGCTCTTAGAAAAATTTATTTTGTAACCAGAACAATAGCCGTAATCATTAATTTATGTTATCAAATTAAGTATAGATTTTTTAGGGGACTCTAAATAAATCTAAACATCATCAGCATATAACGAGATTTTATGCTGTTGATCCTTTAAAATAATACCTTTTATATTTGTATCCTGTCTTATTTTTACCGCTAAGGGCTCCATTGCTAAGGCAAAAAGTAGAGGGCTCAAGGGACAACCTTGTCTTGTACCCCTTTCAATATTAAAGTTACTAGATCTAAGACTATTAGTAATTACAGCAGAAAGAGGAAGAGTGTATAATATACGGATTCATTTAATATAGTCTGCCCCTAACACAAAAAAGGTAAGGCCATTCCAACCGATCGAAAGCCTTTTCTGCATCAAGTGATATAACCAGTGAGTCTGGGCTATACAAAGAACAATGATTAATAATGTTAATAAGCCTTCTTATATTGTGTGATGAGAATCTCCCACGTATAAATCCTGTCTGGTCGTTATTGATAACAGAGGGAAGTATTGACTCCAATCGAGAAGCCAGTACTTTGGCAAGACGCTTAGAATCTATATTTAAAACAGATATGGGCCTATAAGAGGAGCATTCCTCGGCTGGTTTACTTTTTTTATGAACCAAGGAAATATTAGCTTCCATCATTGAAGGAGGAAGGACCCCTTTTTCAAATGAGTGAAGAATCATCTCATGTAACCGGCCAGATAAAATACTGACAAACTTTTTATAAAACTCTGCACTGAGGCCATCAGGACCCGGAGCCTTATTATTAGGAAGAGTTTGAATACAATTCTTAAAATCACTGAGAGTTAATGGAGAGTCTAAGATCTTTCTCTGTTCATCTGAAATTTGAGGAAGATAGGTTTGTAAAAAAAGTATCCATATTAATTTCAGCACTATAATTAAATTGAGAGGTGTACAATTGCTCAAAAAAGAGTTTAAATCTATTATTAATTTCCTTATTATTATAATTTAAAGAACCATTCAAATCTTTAATACAGGGTATGTTTTGAGCAGATGTCCTAACCCGCAAAAGATTAGCCAAATAGCGTTTGTTAGCAAATTCGTACATTCTTTGCTTTACAAAGAACATTGATTTCTCCGCCTTTTTTGTAAGTATCGCTTCCAGTGCAGTTTTTGTTATTTGTATGTCACATCTAAGTTTATCTCGAAGAAGACAAATTATATCTGGCCTGTAGATCATGTAGTTTAAGCTCTGAGTTTCTCTGTTCTCTTCTGCTATTTTTCCTACGCCCAGCTGTATAGGATATAATTAAACCTCGAACATATGCTTTTGCTGTATCCCAAAGTAGCCCTGGGGAAACACCCGGAGTTTTGTTTTCTATGAAAAAGTGATTAATCTGTTCTGTTAAAAAAACTTCACAATTTTTATTATGAATTCAACGTATATCAACGATATCATATGAATTATACCTCCATTGTTTATTAGGGAGTGTCAAATTACTGAAATTTATTCCTATACAGACAGGTGCATGATCGGATAACTCAACTTTACTAAAAGAAATTTTGGGAGTAAAAATCAAGTCAATTCTACTACTGGTTTTATGAACGGCTGAATAATATGTAAACTCCTTATCATTAGGGTGTAACACCCGCCAGGTATAAACCAGATCAAGTTCATTGCAGGTATCCAAAACAGCTTTGGCTCAAATTCGACATCTGACTACGATTTTGTGTTGAAGGACATTTATCTACTACTGAGGAGAAAAAACAATTAAAGTCACCTGCTATAACTGTGTTGTCACAAAGCCAATCAGCAAATTTAGAAAAAACATTAGAAATACAATCTGTAGTCTGAATAGGTGGAAAATATAAATTTAAAACTTACATTTCTTGCCCATAAAGAGAGCCTCTTAACATAATATATCTTCCTGATTTGTCTGAGACAGTTTTGACTTCAAGTAAGGGTAAACATTTATTAATTAAGATGGCAACCCCTTTGCTTTTGGTAGTAAAAGAAGAGCTAAACACCTGTCCGACCCAGTCACGTTTTAACTTGGCGTGCTCAGCAGGCGATAAATGGGTTTCTTGTAATAGGGCTATATGGACCCGTTCTTTCTTTAGAAAGCTAAGAATTTTCTTTCTCTTAATAGGATTGTGTATCCCTCTCACATTCCAACTACAGATTTTTAACGTGGAGTCACTAGACATTATGTGTCAAAAAATAAAATACAAGAAGGAGCCACAAAATGAGAGAAACGCAGAAAAAAAGAAAAAGAAAAAGAAAAAAAAACTCGGGGGTAAAATCGTTCTTTGCACAATTTTAGAAGAATAATTTAGAAACTATGTACATCAAAAGAGTGGAACAAAAAAGAGCTATTAACGAAATGAAAAGGAGTGAGACTTTGGTCTGTTACGCCCATATTGGGCGTCAGCTAGCTTCCCTGTAGTTATAGAGAAGGTGCAGGACTGGCACACACAAAACAAAACAAAACAAAAAACCTTTCTAAGGCTTTGATTAGCTACCGTTTGGTAACAGAACAACTTCCGGACCGCAGCTCAGTCAAATATTGCGACATAAATGCCAATGAAAAAGTAAACACATATGGATCTGTCGGTATTAAAGAAACAATAATAACGTACAATAATAAGTTATTATAATAAAATGTACACCTCAAACCGAATGTCCGATTTCAACAGCTAACTGATGCTCAGTCAGTAGAAGTGCGGGCAGGGGAGCCGCTCTGTAGTGGGGCAGATGCCAGAAATGCTGTGACTTCCGTTGGGTCCTTGAAAGACCTCTCCTGGCCGTTCACCTTGACCCTGAGAACTGCTGGATACAACATGGCAAAGACAATTCCCTTTTCTTTAAGCTGCTGTTTAACATGGTAGAATTCCTGTCTTTTCCTCATCACCGCCGCAGAAAAGTCCTCGAATATCATAATAGAAGCACCGTTGTAAGACAGGGCTCGCGCTTGTCTCGCCGCTTGCATGATCCGAACTTTGTCTTGAAAGTTGTGAAACTTTACGATAACTGCTCGGGGTCGTTGGCCAGGCGGTGGGCGGCAAGTGAGGGCGCGGAGGCATCGATCCAGTTTAACATGCCCACCTTTGAAGCTGACTTGTAGCAGCTCTGGCAACCAGGATTTGAAAAAGGAGGTCGGATTACTACCCTCTGGAAGACCGACGACCCGCACATTGCATCTCCTGTTTCTATTCTCCAGATCGTCTATTTTTTCCAGTGCGGACGCCAGTTTTTCCGTGAGATCGGTAAGCTTCTCGCCGTAGGTGGTCATCGCATCCTCGGAGTCTGAGACGCGGCATTCTACCTCAGTAATTCGCGTGTCCAGAGTCCCGATTCGTGAGGACATTCCTCAAGTTTCGTTAGAACAGGGTCGATTTTCTTTTCAAACAAGCTTTCCACACCTTTAAGCACCTCTGTTGATATTCTTTCTACCAAACTATCGGTCTCAGCTTGGCTCAGCAACGGAGAGGCCTGATCTGCCATTATTGTTGTTTGACAATCCTCCTGAGGCGATTTAATCTCCGTCGATTTAGAGGATTTCACCGACAGATTCAACTTCTTTTGAGTAGTGGGCATGATCTAATGTCCATTCACAAGATCTTAAAATATATGCCGTTATATGTGTTATTTAAAATACTAAAAGGATACCAATGAGCTGCGGAGAACAACTGTTGAGCTGCTACTCCGCCATTACCGTCACGTGACTCCTTTCATAAGACTTTTAAGGCCCCGGTATTGACTGCACCGACACACACACATAAGCAGCTCGGCGACTGTATGTGTTTTATAAACTGTGAGTGTTCTGACTGACCTTTTATAAGATATGTTTTGTATTTCTGCAGTTTTTCTAAACCAGTGATTCCAATCGTTCACAAATCAATCATTCTTTCGTCTGTTCTTTCTGTTCAGTGAGTTGACTAAACACGTTCGCAAAACAATCAGAATCAGTTTGCGTTTGTTCAGACGGCTTGCTCACCGAATCACCAGAAGCAGTTTCTCAGTCAGTAACAGAGAGCCGACAGTATTTATAATTAAGACCAGTGAACAAACAGTTCTGAATCAAATGGATAAGTTACTAAAAAAAGCTAAAACCAAAATTTAAGAGGTAAACATGTAAAGTGTTTTTCTGTCGGCTCATGCTGTTTTTCAGTGGAAGCCTTTACCTATTTAGACAGTTTTCTTGTTTAGAAGTATATCTACAAACACCAAAAAAAAAAAACATTTCATTCATTCAATTATTTATTTTCCTTTGGCTTACTAACTCATTTATCAGGGGTCGCCACAGCAGAATGAACTGCCAACTATTCCAAAATATGTTTTATGCAGCGGATGCCCTTCTAGCCACAACCCAGTACTGGGAAACACCCATACACTCATTCACATATACTCATACACTCCACACAGAAATGCCAACTGGCCCAGCCGGGACTCGAACCAGCGACTTTCTTGCTGTGAGGCAACAGTGCTAACCACTGAGTCACCGTGCCGCCCTTTTTAAAAATTTCACTAAAGAATAAAGTACAGTAATTCAGGTTTGTAACAACATGAGAGGGTAAATGATGAGTGAATTTAATTTCTTGAGGGAACTGACCCTTTAAAGATTGTATAGTTAGTTTGGCAAATTCCATTTTTTATATGGAATAGTTATAAGTATATTATTAAGTATATATTTATAAGTATACTAACATGAACTTTTTCTAGGTTATTACAGATTTAGTCTTAGATCGAACTGAATGTTACACAGTGTTTACAGTCTTTTAGAAGGCTGTTTAAAAATGTATTTCAGTTGTCTATGTTTTAACACCTGCCAGAGTTTTAATGAGGAATAGCCAGTATTTTCTCCAATGCATGGCATATACAGTTGAAGTCACAATTATTAGCTCTCCTGTAAATTTTTCACAGTATTTCCTATAACATTTTTTTCTCCTGGAGAAAGTCTTATTTATTTTTTTAGTTTTTAGAATAAAAGCAGTTTTTGTTTTTATTTTTTAAAACCACTTTAAGGTCAATATTATTAGCCCCCTTAAGCAATATTTTTTCAGATTGTCTACAGAACAAACCACTGTTATACAATGACTTGCATAATTACCCTAACTTGCCTAATTAACCTAGTTATGCCTTTAAATTGCACTTTAAGCTATTAGTATCTTGAAAAATAAATATTATGTACTGTCATCATGGCAAACATAAAAGAAATCAGGTATTAGAAATTAGTCATTAAAACTGAAATCGGGGCACAAAATATACAAGGGGCTAATAATTCAGGAGGGCTAATAATTCTGACTTCGACTATTTGGCATTCAGTACAATTGTAAAGCTTTATTTAAGAGTGTGAATGGAGAAATTTAGGACCCAATAAAAGATATTAGCACAAGAAAAAGTAAGGAAGGCACCAATAGTCACATTTTCATATTCATACAGTGAAAATATATTACAGAAGTGTTTGTAGATAAATTTTTACAGCAATGCAGGCTTATCATAATCTCATCTCTATCATTTTTGGAGCTCTGCCTGAGAATATATATCGTGATTCTGCATGTTTTGTTCATCGTACACAAAATTGAAACTCTTTATCACCGCCACATCCTGCATAATCATTATGGTTTTAATATTAATTGAAGGTGCATTGTTTCCTCTGAAATCACTGCTTGTGTTTATTGTTGCGTAAATCCCCCTTCATTAATATGCACCTTGACGTTGTACCAAAGTGCATCTATTAGACTGTGGATGTCTAATCTGATCTAGCTCATTTATCTGTAAAATTATCTTAACTTAGATTCCAGTATGTAGCTGCATGCTAGATTACTTCCACCTTGCATTATTTATTCAAGTTAAAATATATCTATAGCTAATATTATTTTTAGCAAATGTATTTGTTTGTTTATTCATCTACTTGTTTATTTATTTATTTATTTATTTTATTTTTTATTTGTTTGTTTGTTTGTTTGTTTAAGTTTTAAAATTATACTTATGTTATCTTAATAAATGTATTTGTTTATTTATCTACCTATCTGCTTATGTATTTATTTATTTATTTATTTGTTTGTTTACTTATTAACTTTTTAAAAATTTGTTTGTTTGTTTAGGCTTTATTAATATACTTTTATAGATTATATTATTTTAATAAATATATTTGTTTATTTATCGACATATATGCTTCTTTCTTTCTTTCTTATCTGCTTGCTTGCTTATTTATTTGTTTGTTTGTTTGTTTGTTTGTTTGTTTGTTTGTTTATTTGAGTAGTTCTAACATAATTTTGGCATTTATATTATTTTAAATGTATTTGTTTGTTTGTCTACCTGTTTGTCTGCTTGCTTGCTTGCTTGTTTGTTTGTTCATGTTTGATTAAAAAAATAAATAAATTGAGAGTTTCAATTGCCATGGTTGTCTAGGTGACACTGGAACTGCCATGCCCATATACTGAAATCTCATTGGATGAAAGTTCCACTCTTTGTGTTTATTAAATATTACACTTACACAAGAAGACACTGTTGTTGAAGCTAAACTTTGTATATTATATGACAAATTCTTGATCTTAAAGGGGTTCTTGGCAGTGTGTGATTGTGCACAGAATATGGAAAATCTTTTGATTGCCCCTTTTTTTGAGATTGAATTCTGTATTCCACAATCAGCTTTTTTAAAAACTTTAAGAAGAAGACATTGAGTTAAACTGCACCCCTGTCAAAAGCCTGTACATGTACAGCATTCAGCGAACATACATTTAGAGAAGGAAAAAAAACAGTCTTTTGACCTCTCCTCTGTCTCTGCCATCACATTCTCATAGTCTGAATTCACTCGGCAGAAGTTTAAACACGACTTTCATCTTTTTCTTCGATTGCTTTAGTGTCTCCTCATTCGTTTCAGTAACTCTTTTGCCCTACAGCTCTTTACCCCTCATATCATCTTAGTCTTTTCTTTACCGATCTGTTAAATTCACACTCTCTTCTTTGAAACTGCTGTCTTGATGTGGAATTATCTGTATTCTTTTCACCTGCGGTTGTGTGATGGAGCAGATCTGTCATGGCTGTGTCTCCAGGGGCCTTTCTTTCACTTTCCTCACCTTTTATTTCTGCCATTGTAGGAATTACTGTACCTGACAAGCATGTTGTAGTGTAACATCCTTTTGCCTCACTGACCACTTTCTATTATTTGTAACGCACACACACACGCACATGCGCACGCACACACACACACACACACACACACACACACACACATACAGTTGAAGTGGCTGGTGAGTCTCACCAGTTGGCTACTACCTTTTGAATTAATTTTGTGATTTTGTGATAAATTGTTGAGATTGAAATTCAGCACTGTGGTCTTTTGACATGAGCAGCTCAGCGTTTCCTTGTTTTGCAAGTTACTCCTTACTACTCCAACTGCATTCAATCTCTGCAAGTTAAATTATAATGTTAATTCATTCATTCATTTTCTTTTCGGCTTAGTCCCTTTATTAATCTGGGGTCGCCACAGCGGAATGAACCGCCAACTTATCCAGCATATGTTTTACGCAGCGGATGCCCTTCCAGCTGCAACCCATCACTGGGAAATATAATGTTAATAGTAATGTTAAATTATTAAATTATTTATCATTTTTGAATAATAATATTAATAATAATTTGTATTTATTTATTTATTTATTAATTTATGTGTTTGTTTATTTATTTTCAAAACATAACATAATAGTATTTTAATATTATTATTTTCATTATTATTATCATCATCATTATTATTCATTCATTCATTTTCTTTTCGGCTTAGTCTCTTTATTAATCTGGGGTCGCCACAGCGAAATGAACTGCCAATTTATCCAGCATATGCATATGCGGATGCGCTTCCAGCCGCAACCCATCACTGGGAAACACCCATACACTCTCATTCACACATATACACTACGGACAATTTAGCTTACCCAATTCACCTGTAGCGCATGTCTTTGGACTGTGGGGGAAACCGGAGCACCCGGAGGAAACCCACGCCAACACTGGGAGAACATGCAAACTCCACACAGAAATGCCAACTGACCCAGCCGAGGCTCGAACCAGTGACCTTCTTGCTGTGAGGCGATAGCGCTACCCACCTGCGCCACCGCAATAATAATAATAATAATAATTATTATTATTATTATTATTATTATTATTATTATTGTTATTATTATTATTATTGTTATTTATTTTAAATACAATTGCATAATATTATTGTTAATATTAGATACATAATATTATTATTTTTATTATTAATATTATCGTTGTTCATGTTGTTGTTGTTATTATTATTATTATTATTAATATTATTATTGTTACTATTATTATTATTATTATTATTATTATTATTAATATTACTATTCATTATTTTACAAATATTTACCCCATCGTGTTTAACAGAGCAAGGTCATTATTTTCACAGTATTTCCTATAATATTTTCCTTCTGGAGAAAGTCTTATTTCTTTGTTTGGCTGGAATAAAAAAGAAATTATATATATATATATATATATATATATAAAAATACTAATTTAAAAACAAGGTCAATATTATTAGCCCATTTAAGATTTTTTTTTTCCTAATTAACCCAACTTGCCTAGTTGACTTAATTAACTTAGTTAGGCCTTTAAATTGCACTTTAAGCTGAATAAAGTAGTAAAATATTATGTACTGTCATCATGGCAAAGAAAAAATAAATGAGTTATTAAAACTATTATGTTTAAAAATATGTTGAAAAAAATATCCTAATGGCTAATAAATTAGTTTTTAACTATATATAAATGTACCGCTAATTGTATTTATTTATTTGTGTGCAGTATTAGCATTTTAGAAAAAAGGCTTGACGTGCTGGGAGAGGGGAAGCATTTTCGAAGCCTCTTGGAATTATGGGATTAGATTCTATTTTAGTGTTTGGAGTGATGAAAGATAGTAAATAATTCACTCACTATGTTTCTGCATGATGTCAGTGTGTGTTTAGTGGATTTATGCAGCTGGTAAGATGCTGAATGTCTGCTATTTGCATATTTATCTCATGTATAAATATTCATGAGCTAAGGTTGAAATTTCAGTGATGGACAGGAACAGGATAACGCTCAGCATGTTGCCTTTAATCTGCTGGTTGTCATTACCTTAAAGATGGTCCAACAGGAAACAGTCTCATCCCTCGCATTCTGGAAATTAGATGCTTCATATTTAATACACTGTGCCCTCCACTAGTATTGGCAGCCTTGATAAATATGTGCAAAGAAGGCTTTGAAAATGTGTTTTTTTTTTTTTGCTCTATATTAAAAAAAACATTTGCATTCATTGAGAATAGTGTTGTCATGATTACCAAATTCAAATTATTATTTATTATTAAAACTGTGATTATTTAGGCTATCATGATTTTGAAAACTCACTGTAAATCCTGTAATATTGAGAGCAAAGGCTTCAATGTAAATGTATGTTTAAAGGACAGTTAATACATACATACATATATGTAATATAATATATCCATTCATTCATTTATTTTCAACCCAGGCTCATTCTGAAAACGTACCTCTATATACATTTCTGGAGACCGAAAAATACGTCCCAGGAGCAAAATTTTTTCAGTTTTTGTTTTTGCGTATCCACCAGAGGACACTGTGTATGCTTTTTGAGATCTCAAATTTCTCTCACGAGTGCCATTCGTGCCTGCTGTTCTCATGTAAATCCACCAGAGGCTGCTGTTGACTGACTGTTTGACTGACTGACTGAATGACTGACTGACCGATCGACTGACCCACCCTCCTCCTTCCCTAAACCCAACCTATAGTATTTTCAAAAGCACAGATTGACCCACCCACCCACCCACTTCCCTTAACCCAACCGACAATTTTAAAAAGCAATCCAGAAAAAGAAAAGCCCTCGCCTGATTTTTACCACGTTTTCAGATTTTACCACATTCTCACCCTGTTATTTACTTGTTTATTTTACTTTTTGGATTCTGTTTGTGTCTTACCTGCTTTCTGGAACCACCGGACTCGAACCCCGCCGTCGTGGTCAATTCCTCTCTGTGTCTCAAGTCCGTCGACGTACATGGCTAGCTGGCTACAAACTGGTAACAGTGGGAAAGCCGTCCATACGGAGATAAGCGGTCAGCTGGTAAGCACAAAAAGGAATGACGTCATACCGCCCCGTAGCATACGCTTTAAAAATGAAATGCAGCCATATGTTATTTGAGACAAAAGTTTGTTGAGCTTCTGAAAATAAAATTAAATAGCAATAATAAAGACATTCCAGTCAGCTGGAAGTGTTATGAATCAGCCAGGAGGAGGGTGTGCGTGCGTGCGTGCGTGCGTGCGTGCGTGTATGTGTATGTGTATGTGTGTGTGTGTGTGTGTGTGTGTGTGTGTGTGTGTGTGTGTGTGT
>CAIGQV010016734.1:11972650-11991522 GCA_903798115.1 Danio jaintianensis
TGTGTGTGTGTGTGTGTGTGTGTGTGTGTGTGTGTGTGTGTGTGTGTGTCGCCAAATGATTTAAAGAAGTCCTTTTTTTACATGATGAAATATGTCTCAGGTGTTTCCACAGTGTGGTGTTTCCACAGCTGGAGAACTGCAAAAGTAAACTGGATCTTGTGGTCAGAAAGTCTCCAAAACTACAATCCAAAATCACCTACATCATAATTATTAAACATCATTATAAAAATCATCATTAATCAGGTCAATTAGACACGCTTTATAAGGCTACTTTATGCATTATATATTTTTTAACTCCTATAGGCTATATTATAGGCCTTGTCGTCGATCCCAATTGTAAAAGCAACAAATAATAACTTGACTTCTATGAATCATCTGTTGAGCTGCATCCCGATCATCACAAATACTGTACTGCAGAAGACCTATTAGAACCCGCATGGACCCAAGATTCTCACAGAAATCAGTCAAGTTTGGTGAAGGAAAAATCATGATTTAGGGTTACATTCAGTATCGGGACGTGCAAGAGATCTGCAGAGTGGATGGCAACATCACCAGCCTGAGGTATCAAGACATTTGTGCTGCCCATTACATTACGAACCACAGGAGAGGACAAATTCTTCAGCAGGATAGCGCTCCTTCTCATACTTCAGCCTCCACATCAAAGTTCCTGAAAGCAAAGAAGGTCAAGGTGCTCCAGCATTGGCCAGCCCAGTCACCATGACATTATTGAGCATGTCTGGGGTAAATTGAAGGAGGAGGCATTGAAGATGAATCCAAAGAATCCTGATGAACTCTGGGAGTCCTGCAAGAACGCTTTCTTTGCCATTCCAGATGACTTTATTAATAAGTTATTTGCGTCATTGCAGAGATGTATAGATGCAGTCGTCCAAGCTTATGGGAGTCATACACAATATTAATTCTTTTTCCACTGCACCATGACTTTATATTGTATACTATACATTATTTTTGTCTTAAGCAAAGTCAGACCTTACTGTCCTAATTAAATAATTAAAAATCAAGGCATGATTATATTTTATTTTGGTAAAATAAACTAATCTAGAGGCCTTTGCCTTTCATATAAGCCACTTCTGATACCAAATGACTAACTAGAGGTCAAGTTATTATTTGTTGTTCCTAAAACTTGGATAGGCGACAAGACTTTTGTCAGGTAGTGTTGACACTTTATTCAGTTTAACAGTTTTAACAGTCTTTTTATTAAACATATCTAAATATCTAAAATTTGTTTAACAAATATAATACAACATCGAAACAAATTAGGATTTTTTTTATTTTTTTTTATAGCTTTGACCAAGAAAGTTCGAGAACCGCTGACCAACATCAACATAAACTGTTTGAAACGGTTTCACAACAAACGCCTCTACTCTCTTTTGCTTTCTTTGCTGATATTTGCCAAGGGTTAGCAGTGATCGTGGAGGACACTGTAAGCCATTAAGTCGAGATGAAGGCGTTCTGACAAAACCATGCGTGCGTATGTGTTTGTGACCGAGAAGATCGCAGGCACTGGCAAAGAGGCTGCGATTGTATGGAAACTGTGTTCACAGGATGGATGTGATAGGAAGAGTTTGTTCTTCTCACTTATAATTAGGGCTGACACGAATCAAGTGTGGTTGAGAGGGAGCTAATGAGAACATGACAGAGCAGAGAGGAGCAAGAGGTGCCAACACCATCACTTCCTGTTTTGCAGAAACTCTCCAGCAAACAGATCTGCTGAGCGTGACTCTATTAGTGCCCTTTGTTACTATATGCAAGTCATTTTTATTGGGTGAGGGAGGGGCTTTGTATGTTTCGATGCTATTCAAACTGATGGCTTGTAGTTAATTACATTTTCAAGGATGAATAGAAACATGGCTTTTTAATATACTGTTTAAATTGGTTTAAATTCCCTCTTTATATGCACAATTGTTCAAATGTTTGGAGCTGGTGAGAATGTTTTCATGTTTTTGAAAGAAGTTTCTTTTGCTCTCCAAAGCGGAATATTTCAAAATTGAGATTGGGTTCACGAGAATGAGACAAGATTTTTACACTGTTTTTAAGAAATCCTCAATGATGAAATATATGAATGAAAAACAGTCTTTTATTCAACTGAAAAAAAAACACAAAAACACAAATCGCAAATCTATTTATGTGCTTTTTTATGTTATTTTACTTCTATTTTAATGAATTATATGCAGTAAAGGACATGCAAACACTGCTAAATATTTTGCTAATAGCCTATGTGAAAATAATCTTTTTATATATAATTTTAAATATTAGCAAAATATTTGCTAATATATAAATGGAAAATAGATTTTTATTGAACTAGAAAAAAAATCACAAAATAGAAAAAACTATTTAGGTGCTTTTTAAATGTAACGATGTCATGATTTCATGTAATGACATTGTAATGAATGGTATTTTATTTCTATTTAAATGAATTCTATGTCGTAAAGGACATGCAAACACTGCAAAATATTTAGCTATAAATTCTACTGACTGGTTTCTCCCCTGTACAATTTCACATGAAAAATCAAACTTCTTTCCACACACTGAACTTAAAAATATATATATATGTAATTTTTTATATTTAGTTTTTAATTTAATAAATCAGTTTCACTTTCATTTAGCAAGATTTCATTTATGCCCCCGTGACTCACTCTGAGCTACTGGATGCGATCATGCGAATGTGGAGTAAGGACAGATTGGAGAGAGTTGTTTTAATGGAGTTTGATACCGCACGCGAATGAAAAAAAAAAATCGGCTTTTCCCAAACAGCATAAACATGCGTTCCGTGATGATGATGTGACGATGAGTCTCCAGGAGTTCATTCAGTGTGTGTGTGTGTTTGTTTGCGCACTTAGAGATATGTGTGTCTGTGGTGCTTTACTGACTTGCTAGGTGTGTATGTCCTGTCCAAAATGCGGCTAAAAGTCCTTCAAGGTGTGAATAGTTTGACTACAGTGTTTACATATCTGCACTTCAATAATGCGACTAAAATAGGAGTACTCCACGTCTTAATTCCATTTGTGTTTATGACGATTATGACTTTCATCACACCTGAAGTGCTATTCCATTGCATGGATACGAACCATAATGTGTGAGGCTGCAGTTGTAGCCTATGTTGGACGTGGCACCCACTGAACTCCGGTGAAAAAAGCGGTTACGTCACACCCGCCCGCCCAACCGAGTGACAAGCGCAACTCCGAGGCCAGCCTGGGTTGCTAGGTGTGTGCAAACCACTTGATTTGCAGATTAAATCCAATCCTGCCTCCAATCTTCAATGCTAATTTCACCCTCACGCTTCATCATAACATCACAACTCACGAGACAACTTTTCACCTCAACGAGAAATCTCGTGGCGATTTAATCTCGCAAGATCTCGTCATACGAGATCTTGTCACACCCCTATTAAATAATAATTTAATTTAATTTAATTTTGTTTTTATTTAATTTTAATTTGATTTTATTGTATTTATTTGTTTTATTTTGTTTAATTTAATTAAATTATTTTATTGTATTCAATTATATTGTATTTAATTTATTAATTAATTAATTAATTTAATTTAATTTACTTTTTTTTACTTAAATTTTATTGTATTTAATTGTATTGTATTTATTTTGTTTTGTTTTGTTTTATTTTGTTTTATTTCATTTTATTTTTAATTTAATTTTAATTTAATTTAATTTTGTTTTGTTTTATTTTGTTTTATTTCATTTCATTTTATTTTATTTATTGTATTTTATTTTATTTTATTTTAATTACATTTTTTTATTATTATTATTTCTTGAATTATCCCAATTTTAAATTATTACCATCCAAATAGATGATGTCTGTTTGAGATGTGTTATTAGTGTGTTGTTTTAATGTTCACGAGACATTGTTTCACAAATCTAATATAGTGATACACATGCGATTTCATCCCCAACTGTTTACATTCACAGACATTACAAGTATTATATCAACATTTTTGTGCATTTCACATAAACTTGTGCGTTTGTGTAGACAGATGTTTTTGTTATTGTAGGAGTATCCAAGGCTCCACCCTCACCTGGATAGGGGGCGGGGAACAGCAGCTCATTTGCATTTAAATAGACACACACAATAACAGTATATTTTTGCTTCCAACAAAAGAGGGGGTTACATTTATTATAACATGCAGATAATTTATTATACTTCATGGTGTAATAAATTATCTGTGATATATTTAGAGCTGAAACTTCACAGACACATTGTGGAAACACCTGAGACATATTTTATCATTTAAAAACAGACTTATTTAAATCATTTGGTGACACATACAGAGAGAGAGAGAGAGAGAGAGAGAGAGAGATAGAGAGAGAGATTTTGGACACAAGTCCCTATGAGTCTGTGTGCATTCAGGTTTAAGTCCCCTCTGGGATATAAAAACAAGTACACACACACATGCACACACACACACACTGTTTTGTCCAGTCCCCAGTCACAGTGACACACACACTTTGCTTGTTTTGTTCAACCTGCAGTCAATCAGCCACATTCACACATGCTAACAAACAGCCACCAGTTTGCCACATCAACTTTAATCTGCTGCCCACACGCACAGACACACTTTCACACAGTGTCACGCAGTCTCCTCTCTGTATGTTTTCCACTTTTCTTCTGACTCAACACCACTAACTCAATTTGTGGGAACTTTTACTTGTGTGCAGTTCACACTTTTTGATCTTGATCTATAGCTGCAGTTTGTCAGCAAACAGTGGAAAGCTGGCCATCATTAGTAGCACACATGGGGTAAATTTACTGGGAATGAACAGCACCACTGACAGCACTGTTTATCTCTGCGCACTGCCTTTGTTGTTTTTTTCACAGTTTGCATGGTGTAGATACATTGCTCGTTTTGAGTACAGAGATTGTGTAGGAGGCTTTACTATACCTTACTATGATTGCCATATCTTCAGCTCTCCAATCCGATGACAGCCACACTAATTCAGCTATTTTATAGCTTGTTTCCTCTGAGCAGGGGTGCGTTTCCGAACTAACGTCGCAAGTTCTGTCATCACAATTATAGTTCAGCGATTTGGTGTTTCCTGAATCCGTCGTTCCAACGAACATTCGCAAATTGCGTTGCAAATGTGTGCGGTTGCAACTACTCCTGTAGACCTGTGGTTAGAAGCATAGTTCCTGGTTGTGTTCTATTCCGATTTATCCCCTATGCCCTATTCCTTTCGAAAGTTCCAACATCCACTTAATAAAAAGTTCAGCAATGGTAACGACAACACAGGAAGCGCTATTTTAAATGCACAGCTGAAACACAACACTGTAATAATACAAGTTTTTCAGCTGTGCATTTAAAAATGGCGCTTCCTGTGTTGTTGTTACCATTGCTGCACGCACAAGTGACAATTCTCTGTAAACCAGTCCATGCTCTGCAACAAATCTAGGTCCCAAAAAAGATGTATGGTACAGTTCACTATTTTAGTACTTCTGACAGTGGAAACGGTACTGTACTGTGTAAACAATGTAGTGACAAGTGTGTCTCAAAACCATAGTTGCTTTGTCGCATATCCATTGTTTGAACCAGGTTATTTATAACTTAAAGCATCTGTAATGATGCTCTAAATGGGGCCGTGAGCAACAACATCTGCTGTATATCATCCATGTTTTTAGGATACCGTTTGCGTGTTCAATTCAATTCAATTCAAGTTTACTTGTACAGCGCTTTTCGCAATAATTATGTTTCCAAAGCAGATCATTACATTACATTCATTCATTCATTTTCTTTTCGGCTTAGTCCCTTTATTAATCTGGAGTCGCCACAGCGGAATGAACCGCCAACTTATCCAGCATATGTTTTACGCCGCGGATGCCCTTCCAGCTGCAACCCATCACTGGGAAACATCCATACACTCTCATTTACACACATACACTACGGACAATTTAGCCTTCCCAATTCACCTATACCGCATGTCTTTGGACTTGTGGGGGAAACCGGAGCACCCGGAGGAAACCCACGCCAACACGGGGAGAACATGCAAACTCCACACAGAAACGCCAACTGACCCAGCCGAGGCTCAAACCAGCGACCTTCTTGCTGTGAGGCGAACGTGCTACCCACTGCGCCACCATGCAGCCCCATCATTACATTACATTACAGTCAAAATCAGAAAGGTTAATGTGTTCTGTATAGGGTGGGCAGTATATAAACATAGTTAGCCTACAGTTTTATAGTGTATCCTTCCAAAAAGGTGAGGTCAATGTGTATAATTCATGTTCAGTGACGTGTATTTGTGTATTAAGTGATTGTTGTCCTCATCTGTCCTTGGATGGTTGGCATCATCTCTTCAAGTCCTCGTTGGGCATGTCTCGTGAGGCACGTCACTTCCTCTCTCTATTTACACACGCTTGCTCTGTGTCTACAATTGAAATAATGAACTTTTGACCAAACTATTGGCAGTGGAAATACAAACCTGATAAGGGTGAAGAATCATACAGTACTGAACCGTACAACTAAGTCCAAAACCATAGGGTAGAATATGTTTTGTACCTATTCAATGACATTAACCACTCATTTCCGTCCATGAACTAAGGAAATTAAATAATGCACCACCAGGGTCATACCAAATGAAAGCTACAGACTCTTTTGAATTACTTGTGATTAAATTATGATTACATTGTTGAGTGGGCTAAATGTCAATCACTCTATCATCCAAAATGAATTAGTTTTAAATACTTGATGGCAGCCAGCCATACCTTTAAATACTTGATAGATTCTACACTATTGGCACTATTGGTTCTACACTAGTGGATGGGACAATGGTTTTTGAGCTCTGAATTGAGCAGAAAATATATTTAACATTTTAAAAGTTTCATTTAGTTCATCTAAAAATTAAAATTCTGTTATTAATTACTCATTCTTGTATCATTCCAATCCATTGAGGCCTTTGTTCATCTTCAGAACTCAAATTTAGATAATTTAGATGAAATCTGCAGATGAAAGCAACGGTCCAGAAAAGTCCAGAAAAGGAACCAAAAACATTGTCAAAATATTCCACGTGTCTTCAGTGGTCCAACTGCAATCATACGAAGCTCCAAGAAAACTTTTGTGCACCAAAAATTCTTTGTTCACCTACATATTCTCTCCTGCTTCAGGTCAAGGTGTGCGTTTTTACTACAGGCAGTATGACGTATTTTGCATTAGAGTTTGCAACGTGACACACAAAAATCATATTGCCACACATACAGTAAGTGTTCTTGGAGCTTCGTGTGATTACAGTTTGATCCACTGAAGTTACATGGAATGTTTTGACAATGTTTTTGATCTCGTGAACATTGCTGTCTATTTATGTGCTCACGGGGTTGTGTGTGCATGACTTATATGTACAGAATTCTACAAATGCTACAATTAAAAGCTTGAGAGTACTCATTGTAATTAAATAAATTAATAAAGCTTATGGAGTGACAGTACTGCAATAAACTACAGTATATATAAAACGTTGAATGCAATGTTTTATAATGCATGGAAAAGTATAATAATATAAAATGTCTGATTTCAGCAGTATAAATGGTTTATTTATATGTCAGTGACAGAGTGCAAGCATATGTGTCTAACATAATTAATAATTCAGAATCATGAATATTTTTATACTTTCCCCAGTGGTGTTTCCCCAGCAATACATGTTGTCTTAATAGTAATACAAATAATGATTAAAAGCTCTCTTCTTTATTTAGACTTGAAATATCACATCGTGAATATCTATCATAGAATCGTGACTTGAGTGTTCATTACTACCATGCATTGTACATTAGTTGCATACTGGCCTGCAGTATGTACTCTATAGGGCAAATCCAATTACTCTGGTATACAGTACACAGTACATACTTCAGCATCGACAAAGAGAAACCCTGAATTCCTGTCATACAGGAGTGTGAATAGGATCTCTGCCACAATGAATAGAGGACACTCAGTCATCAATACTGCTGATTTTCTAAACAGCAAAGACTATTTACTATTTTCTATGCCTCCTCTTCCTCTCCTCCCATTTTATTCCAACCCTCATTCTCCTCTTCATCCTTCTTACGGCTGGCAATAGAATTTCCATCCCATTATATGATGCATTTCCATGATCCCCTCTGGAACTCTTTGCTCTCTCTCTTTATATACTGTATATCGCTATAGTGCTCAGGAACTCTCTTTCATCTTTTTTTTTCATTGACGGATCAAGAGACGTTTTTTGAGTTATGTGGGTTTAAGTGCTAGTGAGAATGACTGAAGTAACAAACAAAACAGCACTATATGGACGCCCTCTACGCCCTTGGATTTTATACATAGGGTGTTAGGAAAAAAAAAGCGATTTTCTCACATGTCCTTTTACATCGTCTTGACCCTCCAAACCGTTGCTATTGGATACAAGCGAGTTCTGGAAGGTCGCAATTAGGTGCTCTTGCATATTCATCGATGTTACTGTGACTGCACTGTTAGAATGAAAGGCTTCACTGAGTCACTGACAGCTCTCATCATGCTCAGTTCAAAAGATGCTCATCGCAATGCGTTCGCTGTTTGTTTATGCGCCAATGATTCCAATGTCTCAGTTATACAGTGATTAGAGAACATGAAGTGAAGCTAAACACTTTTTTTCCATCGCAGCACAGAGGAAAAAATGCAAACAATGTTTACATTGATATTCCGTTTTTTTTTTTCCTTGTCCTAATTATAATATCTCAGTAAATCTTAATTGCTAATATCTCCCACTCAATGCATCGCTCAGTGTCAGAAATGTGCCCCCAGCCCTGTATGGAAATGCCAAGCTACACACGCTATGCAGCTAATTTAGCACTTGCGAAGTTTGGTGTCTGCTGTTTGTAAATAAACTCTTCATTTTCCACATATGTCGTCAGGTGGTAATCAGGATGAAAGAATGAGAAGCATGCGTTAATGATCATACAGTTGCTTCATTGGTGGGCGATGCGGCTGAGTGCTGACAAATGCGAACAGAGCTTAATTAACGAGCCGGTTGAAGAGTCAGGCCATGACACAACATTTCCCTTTTTCCAAACCTTCTGATGCAATGTCATTCACTGAATTAATTAGACCTCTGAAAAGCTTTATTTTAGAACCTCATCTTTTTCATCTGAGGCCCATAGTGATGGTAGACACTTCACCTGCGATGGTGTTGCTGACTACTCTATTTCCTATTACAGAGTGACTGTTATTTTTATACTGAGTCAGTTTTAAGGCTTTATTTGGGAAGTTTTATAGAATAGTTTATAATGTTTGAGTCTAGATGATGGATAGTCTCTGTTTCAGTCATTCTGGCCTCTCACAATACACAATTTGTTGCATATTGCATTCAAGCACCAACAAAATAATTTTTTTTCTGCTTTGTTTTCTAGTGATTGCATGTGAATCTGTCCATATTACCTGGATATGTTCTTTTTTTTAATGTCTGTTCTGTAAAATTTGCTAAAAAAAGAGAATTTGATTTTGTCATTGCTTTTTCACATTATTAGCTTTTATCTTAAAATAGAACGGTGCGACTTCCTACTCATTTGGCCAGATCGGGTCACATTTCAAGCAGTCTCTGTAAACAATTGAAAAGATAAATCAGAAAGATCCAGATCAGTCCAGATCATTGAGTAAAGGTATTTAAATGACTGTTAAAGTTAACAAATTTTTACTAAATTCGCTGGAAATGATCATTGCTTTTCTCAACTCCTCTCTAAATTCTGGGTATCCCGTGTAATGTCAGTATCTCTGCTCTCCAAATATGGTGTTAAACATTGTATAAAACCAATCAAAAAGCTAAGAAATGTACACAAACAGTGACCAATGCTGATATCAGCCAAAAACGGGCAAGAAAAAAATCTTGTGATTTTCCCAGGTTTTTAATTGAAAAAAACAGACAACCACAATTCAAATGGACATATCTTCAAAACCATTCAAGGTATGAATTTGAATATCATTTTAAAGCATAGAGTCTCCTCTTTCGATTGATACCAAAATCTCAATTTTGAAATTTGGGTCACTGACTCTGTCTGGGTCACATATAGACCACAAACAATGAGCATGTTTACAAGCACACCAATATCCTGTTAACTCACAAAAATCAGCTCATATATATAACCTGAAATAATCTGTTTAACATGCAAACCAGTAACAGCAATGCAAGTAAACTGAGTTTACAAGGCCTTATTTTTAAATCAGTTTCATCATTTGATATGGTATGTCGGTTGTCATGTTAAATAAATCAATAAAAACTAAAGAACAGTATTGCAACATGTCAGCATGAAATATATTATCCTCTTAAGACTGAAGACCATTTTTACTGCATGTGATGAAAAGCCCTTTTTATTATATTTGGGTCAAGAAAGCGTCTGAGGTATATTTCCGGTTCTGCAAAATGTTTGCCTAAATCCACAGAAAAAGATGTGTTCCTGTCACATATCACACATCAATAAATCAACAGAAAACTGGTTAATGCGACGAATTCGAAAAAAGGGGCCAAGAACAATTTATGCTTACACCTCTTTACTCCAATAAACAGGTTAACACATTTACATGACCACGTGCATTGTTGGCTTACTAAGTATAATCATGTAAAGAATGGGTGTACATGCACACCCACTGAGTAATAATTAAAAACTACCAAAATGTCCCTCTGAAATATCTCAATATTCTGTTGGAAGAATAACAGAAATATCCAAATTGTGCCGTTTTGGTGACTGTTGCTTTAAATGCAAACGAGATTGTGCTCCCAGCCAGAGGGCAGAGCTACAAACACCTGTGCCTCGGTGAGATCAAGTGAGCGGGGCTTTCCCCCTCAGACGATATGTACAAATGGAGAACGATTTTTATGAACGTTTTTATGAAGTGTGATTATAAAAAATAGAATGAATTAATTTTCACCATTAGAGGCTGGTTATATTCATATACTGTTTCCACACAACTGTGTTTAAATCCCTTATAATAGTGAATTTTACATAATAGGTCCCCTTTAAAATTTAATGTTTTCGGCTGGTATGCCTTCTAGCCATATAGTAGCACCTCCTCAATGTCATAATGATTGTGATCACTCAATTGAATCAATTGAAATAATTGACTGATCGCCAATCAAATTAAAATAGGCAGAGTTTACTGTTCACAGAAGCAGAGCACAGATTTCAGTGGAAAGTGTCTGTTTAATGTTGTAGAGAGAATAAGATTGAAGTAGTTAAACATTTAACAACTGCTTGAAAAACAGAAATGTTAAATAACTCATAGTAACATTTTATTGCATTACATTAATTCTCATGTCAGTCAGACAGACTCTTCCTATCTAAGTGAGCAGTTCTTGACCAGAATAAAGTCCAACCTTTATACAAGAACTCAGAAGTTTGGCAGGGTGGGTGGTGGTTAACTTCATAAAGCTGTATGAAGCTGTGCACTACTGTCCGCAACTTTCCTAGCGCTTTGATTAATGGGGATGAATAACACTTTCCAGACAGCACTGTAATCCATCATGGCTAGTGCTGCTACTGCTGTGGGTATCAGACATATCGACAGCCCTCAGAGTTTCCCAGCTCACCTCCTGCTGATGTCCAATATAAGTGAGGTGGGTCAATATCGCTATTTGCCCCCCCCAATGCTAAGCATTGTCCCTAAGGATTTTGACAGCATTAGCTTCATCCCAGTCTTATTTTTAATACGTAAACCTGGTAAGTTTCTGCAAAACTTATACATTGATCCCAGTATTTTTCGCTGCACTTTTCTTGTGAAACGTCCACAAAAGGGTGTTGTTTACTGTATGCATCATCTACACTAAATCATAATCTGAACCTTACTGAAGTATTCACGCCATTATACAGTCTTTACATTACTTTGAGCTCTTTTGTCAAAGCTTTTTTGTACAGTGCTGTATATTATGTCAGCTACTGTACCAGGCAAAAAAGTGTGTATAAATATGTTTTTGTGGTTTTACGGATAGCCAGAACCACTTATTAAGGATGAGCCTGGGTTGCTCTGCTTTTTCATAGTCTCTCATAGTAAAGACAATTTCACATAACAGCAAAAAACCATTTGACTCCAAAGTTCTAACTTCAATTAAATGTCCCGGAGAATTAATTAGTCTCAGGGCTTTTAGCTCAGTGTGTTTTTTGTATCTTCCAGTGGTGGAGAAATCACTGACTGTAGTGTAATAATAAGTCAGTGCCGATTGCCTGCTGTAGTCTCGGCTTGCTTTCTGCATATTCCACGGAGCTCTTTCTTCCCCGGTACACGCTTCACTTCTCCCAATTAGATGACATTGCGGCACTATTAGAGGGGCGAGGGAAACCAAGGCTTTGCTTGGAGAGAACTGACTCTGCCAGTCAGGAAACAAAGTCAAATACTCAGGTCTCAAACTCCCACTGAGTCATAGGTCAAAGACACTGAACCCCGCTGAGCACAGCAGGTCAAACAAGACATACCCAAACTACTGCTGTGAATTGATGGAACAAGAGAATGTCATCTTATAGCATCGTTTTGGTTTGTTTTTGTGAACAAATCTAATGACATTTGTTAGTCTGTTGTGAACAGTTTTTCATAGTATTTTGTACTGTAAATGTTAACATTTCTTCTTATGTATGACAATTATATTCGACTTTATATGTGACTTTATTTCTCCCAGTTTATGACTTTGGGCCTAATCCTACACCTGGCACAAATGTTTTTTTTTTTTTGTTATTTAGTTAGACCAACCAAACGCAAATAAAAACAAAGCATAAAAACAGTAAAGGTCCATAAATGCAAAACATGAATAAATAATAATAATAATAATAAAATATATATATATAATAATAATAATAATAGGGGGGTGCAGTGGGTAGCGCTGTCGCCTCACAGCAAGAAGGTCGCTGGTTCAAGCCTCGGCTGGGACAGTTGCCATATCTGTATGTAGTTTGCATGTTCTCCCCGTGTTCGCATGGGTTTCCTCCGGGTGCTCCGGTTTCCCCCACAGTCCAAATGCATGCACTATAGGTGAATTGGGTAAGCTAAATTATCCGTAGTGTATGTATGTGAAAGAAAGTGTGTGGGTGTTTCCCAGTGATGGGTTGCAGCTAGAAGGGCATCCGCTGCGTAAAACATATGCTGGATAAGTTGGCAGTTCATTCTGCTGTGGCGACCCCTGATTAATAGAGGGACTAAGCTGAAAAGAAAATGAATGAATGAATGAATAATAATAATAATAAAAATAATTCATTAATTTTCTTTCGCTTAGTCCCTTTACTCATAAGGGGTCACCACAGCGGAATGAACCGCCAACTTATCCAGCATATGTTTTACACAGCGGATGCCCTTCCAGCTGCAACCCAGTATTGGGAAACATCCATACACACTCATTTACACACATACACTACGGCTAATTTAGTTTATTCAATTCACCTATAGCGCATGTCTTTGGACTGTGGGGGAAACCGAAGCACCAGGAGGAAACCCACGTGAACACGGGGAGAACATGCAAACTCCACACAGAAATGTCAACTGGCCCAGCCGAGACTCGAACCAGCGACCTTCTTGCTGTGAGGCGACGGTGCTAACCACTCCACCACCATGTCGCCCATAATAATAATAATAATAATAATAATAATAATAATAATAATAAAAATAAAGTTATTCCATTATGATATTTTATTATTTATAATTTTTTCCCACAGGAGTATCAAAGTACAAAAATGAAGAAAATAATAATAATAATTTGATTTTGCAGTGTACTGGTACAGCCCAATAAAGCTTTTCACATTTACACATTTCACACTTTTGACACTTTTCACATTTAAATATTATTTTTCCACAAATTTGCTCCAGCTGTGATTTCAGCTGATTTTGTTTTGCCACATTAAGGTAAAAACTGTCATTACAATCTCATAAAAACATCTATCATTTAATCCCTTTCACTCATCCAGCACGCTCAGATCATTGTTTACAGTATATAACTCTAAAATGTTAATCAAGCAGACTATACTGAGACACCTTAATCTGTAATTAACCACACAAACATATGCAAATATGCAAATCTGAGAGCAGCAGGCTGGGCGGACCTCGGCAGAGCGTGACGGATTCTCCGCCAAAGCTCTCTCTGTTGAAGTGGCGGACAGATGTAGCGGGGTGAACAGGCCAGCTGGGAGGTTTTAGATAAATCAACTTTTCTATATCTCGCTCCAATAATCTATTTATTGAAAAGAACGGCTGTGCCAGGTGAGGCATGGGTTCACAGGCCATTTCCCAATACACAGCACACAAAGACAAAAGAGAACTTCTGCTTTTATATTTGAATGTCACAGGGGTTTTGTAAATCTATTCCATATTTCGACCTTTACTGTTTTTGTTTAGTTTTTTTTTTTAGATTAAATATGCCCATGCCCAACTGAGAAGGCAATGCTATTATGTTGTTATTGTTGCAATGTTTTATACTAGCTGTTGTTTGGTCAGCAAATACTGTTTGAGATATTACTGACTTAAACTACAGTTTTGTATCTCTAGCAATATAATGTAATAGGCTTTGTTTTGATTGCGGACATTTACAGGCAATTTCTTGATGATTTTCTCAGTTTGTAACTTTGATCATTTGCCCTGCGTTAATGTCACTAGAGTGAACAAGCACATATTTGCCTTCAATTTCAGGAACTTGGTGAGTGAAAATCAAGGCTAAAATCATGCAACTCCGCGACAGGGTGTAAGTGTAATGGAAACCAGGAGCTGTAAATTCAAACCTTAGCCTTTAATCTTGTTAAAGCGACCTCCTTACCTTTCTGGATCCCTGTTTGAATCCCACTCAGAACAGGTCAAATAGAAACAAGGGGATTATATTGGTGCCGTGACCTGGACTAGTGTAACAGAGGCTGGCTAGAGGGAGGTATACGAGTAAACGTGCCCCTCTTGATTTCAAAATTCGCACTAGCTACTAGATAGTGTGCCTGTTTTCCATGCCAGAGTTGCCAGTTCAGATCCCTTGGGTGGAGTAGAACCTGATGGGTCACCAGGGGCACAGTTATGATAGTCCTCCAGATACACCAGCACCAAAGTAACATGAACTAGTATGAACCAAAGCATAATTTCTGCATGGCCAGCTGACTAATAAATCATTCAGAAGTGACTTCTAATAATGACTCCTAATCTAAAATGTATTTCCTATTGCAAACAGGCAGAGGAAGTGCACTGAGATGACACTGATTTTCCACTTGTTCAGAACTGACCTATTAACCCCTCTCAGTGTTGTAAGCCAAAGCCTTCTACTGCTTTGAACACAAGTGTCACATTTCCAATATTCTGTCACTAATGCCCACACAATCAATTCATCAAATAACCATCCATCCACCCACACAAGGTCAGGCCACAAAAGAGTCTAGCACCTCACATTTGAAAGGACATCTTACCAAATATTTGGAAGCTAGCGCTGATGAATTGCCATTGGTAATAGCTTTCTAGTCTGTAACATTCCCTGCACAGAGCCTGAGAAGATGTGGAGAAAAGTAATGAATGAATTCATTTAGTTTGACTCTTTTTTTTTTTTTTTTTTTTTTCTGATGTGCTTTTCTGGCTTTTTGAATTATGACTTAAGTCTGAGATTTGGTTTGGGTTGTTGCAAAAAAAAGAATTCTGTGTGAAAATTATGTTTTTGAAAAATAAAAACTAGTTTAGATTTTCATCCATATGTTTCCTGCTTAAACTTCAGTGTGTTCAATATGGAAAAAGAAAATGTGAAATGAATAAATCACTACTGCTGCTTCTTAAATGACCTGCTTGTGATTGCAACACAGTAGGAGGTCATTTTAAAAAGCTGGAAGAAAAATGAGTCTTCTTCCTGAGAATTTAAGATTTAATTGACTTAGATGCTTTGTGTATGCCCTGTCAGACCCGATTTTACAATCAACCACAATAAAATGCTGCAAAAATGCAACATGCTTCAGTTGGGGCAAGAAAGTATCCTTTGTGACTTTAACTGACAGGTAACCTAGATTTGGAAAATAATTGGTGTCTGTTTTATTTCAGATGAATAAACTTGAGTTAATAACATTATAGGTAATCTTTTGTAGAACGGTTGGGAAAATACTGCTTCAAGTGGTTATCATTCTGCAACATTCCCTTTACAATCAATGAAGCTACTGTGTCAAATGCATTGCTGTTGAGGTATTAAAATACAGCCAGGCATTGTGAAACTGCTAAATGGATCTTTCTAGTATTGTTTTTTTTTTTTTTTTTTTTTAACAGGCCAGTTGGACAATCTGTTTCAAAAACAGACTTGCAAACATAAAACTCGTGAATCAACAACAGTTGTTTAAAAGCATGTTCCAAGTTTTTTCTTCATCTTTCTAGATTTTTGTAATTTCTAAAGTGTAAATCGAAGAAGTCAGTCTCTAGATAACACTGGAGAACTAATGATTAGTTTGTTTTCGAGTTGGTACTCCATTGGATTCCACACTTTGGCTTGTGGTGTATACAACACAAGCTACTACACTATAACGGGGCATTGATCTTTATCTTTTCATCGCAATATTTCAAAATAAATCAAATTTTAGTGTCTTTTTTAACAGCAAAGTTGAATTTAAAATGGTTTTGAACTAAACAAGAAAGCCTTGAACTCCAAAAATTGGATGTTTTTATATTTCAATGACCTAATTTATGTCAAATTTCAAAACTGATTATCCTTTTAAGTGTCTAATAGTAAGTACACATTAATTATTTTGATGTTAATGTTGGATGTTAATAAATTATGATGTTGGATAATAATGATTAAATGTTTAAAACACGAGTCCCATATGAGGTTTTGCCCCATTTTGGTGTACATATAGACAACCTACTTCAATTTATAAAGTGTTTTACAAAGCTCTACATGTTCATTGCATATTTTAATCAGTCTAACTTAACTAATCCACAATATGGGCATGGATACAAAGGATGTTGGCCAAGTCTGTGCACTACATGGCCAAAAAATGTAGACACCCACTTTTAATTAACAGGATTGGCTATTCCAGTAACTGGATTTGCAGATAAGCCCATAAAATGTACATAATGTGTGGAGTTGGGTTCTGTAGGGCTTCATAGTGTGTTTGTGGAAATTATAGCAACAAGGGGGATTTTTGTTATGGATATGGCATATCTGAGGAGTATGGGCATGTGGTCATGATTATCATCTCACATAAACCCTTTTATGCACACAGGGTTCATGTGAAGGGATCCTGAATGTTGCCATTCTGTGAAAAATCCTCTCTCTTTCACATGTGACCGAGATCAAAGTAGCTGTGGTAGAGCATGTTGATACTTATTAATGGGGCTTTTTGTCAGGACTGAGCTCGACAGACTTTCAGCAAAGTGGCCTAAAATTGCAGCATAATTGGGCCATCTATGAGCGTGAGACTAAACATTCATTCCCTTTCTCCCAATAGACTCTCCCTCTCTCCCAGTACCTGTCTATGTTCTTTATAACAACTCTTAATAGTTAATTTGGAATTGCACTTCTGGTATTTTTTTTTGTTTATTTATTTAATTTTTAATTTTATTTAATTTTTCATTTAATTGTATTTATTTTGTATTTATTCTTTTTTTATTTAATTTTATTTTTTATTTAATTTAATTTAATTTTATTTTATTTTATTTTATTTTATTTAATTTTATTTTATTTTTGTGGTGAGGGGGCGGGGCCGAGAGCCGTGGGAACGGGTGAGGCCGGCGCGTAAGTGGATACACCTGTGGCGCACACCGGCCTCGAATCCCACGGAAGGAGCTCTGGACTATAAGAGGAGGAACGATGGCAGAGGAAGCTGAGAGAGGTCCAGGCCTGGACACTTATGTTTTACTTTTACTTTCAGTTTGACGGCAGTCTCCGTGAGGAGCTGCCGTCCCTTTTATTAATAAATTACTTTTTAAGTTTCGTCGGTTCTCCGCCTCCTTCTTCCCGATGGCCAGGCGGCCATCGAACTTTATTACAATTTTATTTTATTTTTATTTAATCTAATTTAATTTTTATTTTTTTATTTTTTATAATTTGTTGTATTTAATTTTATTACCTTTTTTATTATTAAATATAATACAATTATTTTTAAAATGTCCTAGTGCAACACTGACTTTCCAGATTTATATACTGTTATAATCAATTTAGTTGAGCTTTTGGACTACATGTCCATACATTGTGTAGAAATGTCATAAAGCTTCTTAATTCATGTCTTGTAGGATATTCTTTTTACTATTAGTTACTTGGTGCAGCTATAGTACATCAGACCCCCTTAACATGATATCTTGATAGCCTGGGCACACAACTTATTTTTTATTATTTTTATAAAAAAAAATATTATATTATATAAAAAAAAAATAATGTACATGAGGTACTCTATTCCATAGACTGACCCAGCAGTGAATTACACACACTGTACTTTATGGAGATTTGGCAGATTCTATAAAGTCAGTGAATACGGCAAAACGAGTCATAAGAGATGCAGGAAGGAAAATTCAGGTTCACAGACTGAAAAAAAAAATGAGAGTGAGAGGTGGGATCGACACAGAGCGGGACAGTGTAGGACAGTCTGGACATGTTCCTGTCCACTGTCCAATGAAGAGGTGTTTAATGAGAAACCGAGGAGAGAAAAGGAGACAGCGAGGGAGTGAAGGAGACAGCAAACCTGAGAAATTGAATGCGAAGTGTAAGGTAGAACGAGAGAGGAGTTCGGAATATAAAACTGCTTTGGCATTAAATATTAATCTTCCTCAGGTTTGGAAGAGTGCTACGTTTCTCTCCAAAGCACAGCGAATCACTCAGCAAAGGGTACGATCCCTGGGGGAAATGTAGCTTACACCTATAAACCACACAACACACACACACACGCACACGCACGCACACGCGCACACACACACACACACACACACACACACACACACACACACACACAC
>CAIGQV010016734.1:11994088-12005019 GCA_903798115.1 Danio jaintianensis
ACACACACACACACACACACACACACACACACACACACACACACACAAATTGCATGTAAACGCATCAGCATTTCACAGAGTAATACTCATTACTCAATACTCTTGAGAACTTTTAAAAGGGCTACTTTTTACTCATACTTTGAGTAATACTTACAACAGATACGTTTACTCTACTTGCACTACATTTTTGGATAAGTAATGGTACTTTTAATTGAGTGTGATTTTTCAGTACTCTTTCCACCATTGCTCCTTACAGTAATGAAAAAAAAGTATTAATGTACAGTTTCAATTTAACAGTATGAAATGTTATGGTTGTTTAGGATTTGTTGTTACACAGTTCCAATTTAACAATTTGAAATATTATAGATTTTTTTGTTAAGTTGCTTCGACAATCTACATTGTAAAGAGCTCTATAGAAATAAAGATGAATTGAAGAGTCACAAAAATAATGCTACATTGATGTTACAGCTGAGCTGTAACCCTTCTAGCCTTAACCCAACCTACTTGCGGTGTAAGTTTCTCTCATTTGAAAGTCTCCGGGCTGCAGTGATATATTTATATATTTGGTTTTATGAGTTGTCAAGGGCATTTTATTTTTGCAACAGGTGTGTTTAACTTTATGGCTCTTCTGTTGTATTCACCAGGGTTGACTGTCGTAAAAGCAGGTCAAGTTTTTATTGGCACCTCCAAAATGAGCTCTGTTGACCATTACACTTTCTCAAATGACACAGATGCTAAGATTACCATCTCCTCTATACGTACAATAACAGAATCTCTAGGGTTAGTAAAGCCTATTGACTCTTATATCACCTTAAATGTCATGATGAATAATTTCCACACAGCCTTATCTTTTACATAATGCCGAAAGATGAATGATTAACAAGGTCATGGACGGGTTGAATCCAATATCACATCCCGGATGAACAATAACAGTTTCCAACCCTTGTGTCGTCACCCCAATTCTCTATTGCTTGTGCAATGCGATATGTAATTTGGCCAGAGCCATTCACTTTTGAAATAAAAGATGGTTTTGCAGCCCGGGTGTGGGTCAAGGAGAGTGCCTGACCCACATTAAATTAAAAAAAATCTGCTTTAATGTCATACATGAGGTGTGATATGGGAGATGACTTGAGCTGCATGTGCCAGAAAGGTTCATCATTAGCATAATAATAATGTTTTATGTATAGTATATATTTAAGTATACATTTACACAAGGTTAAGTGGATGATGGCTGGCTGAGTATGTGGTACCTGGCTTTAGTGGATGAAAGCAAAAGGAATAAAATGTATTGAATTTATTAATGGAGTTTTATATGGGGCTTAAAGATAATACTGTTGACTCAACTGCAAAAACATCATGTACTTAAATTTCACTTTAGTTTTCAGCTGAAATTTACATAATTGAGAGTCTAACCACAATAACTTTTAGTATTTTGGAATATCTTAAATATATCTATATGTATGCTTTTCCAAAGCAGTAAACTTTGTAGCTCATGTGGTGCAGTGTTGCACTTGCGATATGGAGTGCAAAAACAAAGGTGCAGTTTCTTTAGGAAGTGAATTTTATTGGCTTTAATGCTGTTGGTTACATTTAGTGTAACGTTTTTCTTCATTTTAAATTTTTATTGAATTTCAGAGAAAAACAATCTCTATCAACGCTATACAGTCTAAATGACAAGATACGTCACTATTCACACTCACTGGGGATGTGCATATTTTGCCAGCATCTGTACTTGCAGTCTATTGGTTGCGTAATGGTCATATGAGAGAGCTTGACGAATCAGGAAACAATATGCAATAATCCAAAAGACCGGTCAGAGAGCAAATGTGGAAAGCCGCACATCCTTTTTAAAAGTTCCCATTTCAGTCTGTCTATACTTAAAAGAAATACCAGCATTTCCAAACTAGCATTCTAGGTTCTTTAGCATTTTCTGTTATCACAGGTCGAAAATGCTGGAGTAGTGTGGACATCAGGGGCCTGTACCATGAAGCTGGATTAGCTGTCTAGCCAGTTCAATTTTAGTTTAGTTTGCACCAATTCTGGCTTTTAGGTACCATGAAGGTAGATCAGCTCAGCTGCTTGATCATAAAGTGGCAACAAAGAGTGATTTAAGTCAAGCTGCCTTCATGTTACCTAAAACCCAAGATTGGTGCAAACTAAGGCCCCGTTTACACTAATACGTTTTAGTTTTGCTACAGTTATGCCTTCCGTCCACACTACCCCGAAGTTTTCGAGCACCAAAAATGGACCAGTTTGGAAACGCTGAAGAGGCCTTTTTCATTTGAATACGCTGCTGCTCCGTGTCAGTGTGGATGGGGGAAAACGGAGACATCTAAAAAAACAGAGGCGTGGCTGCAGACATTCTTTTTCCTCAATATTAATTGCACAAAGTTCAGTCTTGTGCTCTTTCCTGAAGTTCAGACTTCTCGAGTTTGATATGGAAAACAAACTCCCGAGGACATGTCGGGTAAATCTTTCAAAGGGAACAGTGTACTTTATAACTTCATTCACATCACCCTGGCTGCGTTGTTTCACTATCTTAACAATAAAATGAAAACATGATATAAAGAACTGCCTATTTTCATTTTGATATTAACTGAACAGACACTAAAAATGTTAAGGCATCGTGTAGCTACATATTTATATAACCGTCATCTTCACTGTATGCATATTTATAACAAAACGGAGCCTAACATAACTGCCTCCTTTTATTTTCCCTCTATTTATTCTCTATTGTCTCTTTTGCTGAATATCAGTTTTAATAATCAATAATGGCCATTGTAAAATTATAACGTACAATAAGTTTATACATTATAGGAAACAAAGGCAAGCAATCAGTCAAATGTGCAGAATCAATGTACGTGGTTACATTATTTAATATATTAACTTATCTTTGCGCTCAGCCAAAAAACGTAACCTGAGAACAAGTAATAGATTCAAAAGACCAAAGAGTTGTTAGATATAAACAAGATTAATTAAATGTCACGTTTAACAACTTTAGTGAGATGAAATCCAACGGAAGATCCTTGGTGAACTGTCCGACCTACGCTGCTCTCATCTGGGGAGGTGCCCGCAGACCACCTGCTGACTGCCTGAAGCTCAGACATGCGCATACACTGCAGCACATGCCAGAGTGTGTATGTGGTCACGTGATGTGCGTTTTCAGCGGTGTAGTGTGGACGGAGAGCTGTTCAGAAATGCTAGGTGAAACGCCAGTGTGGACGTGGATCGTTTTTATTCTAAAACGGCGTTTTAAAACTAAAACGTGTGTAAACGGGGCCTAATCTGAAATTTAACTGGCTAGCCAGCTAATCCGGCTTCATGGTACAAGCTCCACGTGTAACCATAGCAAAATGTATGCATTTTAAAACAAACAATGCACTAGTGTAAACTGCACCTAAAACCCAGACTGCTTTGTATTAGCTTTTGTTTCTTCTACTGTCACTTTTGCAGAAAGTTATCAAGTAAGTGTTTTACACCTCAAATGATAAGGAAATTTATAGTAAAGTTAATATTTAGCCAATCCCCAAACTTTTTCTTTCACATGTCTTAGAATATTTAGGCAATAACAATGTATGGTTTATCTAGGTTCTTTAAACCATTGTGTGTGTTTTTATTTGAATGTTAATCAACATAGCCTGCATCACTAAATAATGTATTGTCTGTATCATTTCAGTTAGTTAGTTACATCAGACTACAGAGGCTGGTTATTTAAAACACTTGACTTTAGTTATAACATTTAATTTTGGACTAAAATCTTGAAATAAATTGACGTGTTTTCATGCTGTGTTAAGCTAACATGCTAACTGGCCCTTTAGTATCTGTATCCAGACGTGGGTTCTGTCTGATCAAAGAACTTATACAGTGATTATTCAATTCATGTTTATTTATATAGCGCTTTTCACAATGTAGATTGTGTCAAAGCAGCTTAACATAGTTCTAGTAAAGTCCAGATTTCAGAGTTGAAGTTCAGTTTAGTTTCGTTCAGTGTGGTTTAAATTTCACTGCTGAAAGTTGTAGAACACTGTAGAGCAAATCCACCGAAGCGCAGCTCCACAAGTCCCGATCCGAGCAAGCCAGTGGCGACAGTGGCGAGGAAAAAAAACTTCACCAATTGACGAAATGAAGGGGAAAAAAAACCTAGAGAGAAACTAGGCTCTGTTAGGCACGACCATTTTTCATCTGGCCAAACTTCCTGTTCAGAGCTGCAGTCTAGGCGCTGGAGGCTGAAGAAGCTGGACGTCCATCGTGGAGAAGCTGCAGGTGTGAGTAGGGCACCGGCAGGCGGTCAGGTTGGCCTGCAGGATCAATGTGGGGACTCGTTTATCACAGTGGTCATTCAGGAATCAGTCTCATGCACTCAATTTCTCCATGACGACCACAGCATCAGCTCGGGATACGACCTGGTCCAGGATTATGGATACCTTGGGATCATCTCTTCACAGGTCTTGGATCGCATCAATGGCGCTGCATAGTCTCTAGGGACCTCGGAATGAGTATCCCCAGGTGGAAATAGAGAATAAAGAAAATAGTTAGCGTAGCTGCTGTTCATAGTGTATTTAAACGAGATGCAAAAATGGAGTGTTATAGATGAAAATAGCAGTTAAATAAACAAACATAGAAACAAACATGTAAAGCATATGAGAGTTTCTAACACAATGTCTGGTGTATTGAGGAGTGTGTATCATACCGTTATGCGATGCATTGAGTGTATGCTTTACTAAAAAGATAGGTCTTTAATCTAGTTTTGAACAGAGAGAGTGTGTCTGAGCCTCGGACATTATCAGGAAGGCTATTCCAGAGTTTAGGAGCCAAAAATGAGAAGGCTCGACCATCTTTACTCGACTTTGCTATTCTAGGTACTACCAGAAGCCCTGAGTTTTGAGATCTTAAAGAGCGGGTTGGATTGTAGCGAGACAGAAGGTTGGTTAGATAAACAGGAGATAGATTATTTAAAGCTTTATAGGTAAGAAGCAATATTTTATAATCAATAGGGAACTTAACAGGCAGCCAGTGTATGGAGGACAAAATTGGGGTGATATGATCATATTTTCTAGACCTGGTAAGAACTCTGGCAGCTGCATTTTGTACTAGCTGAAGTTTATTAATTGAGGATGCTGGGCAACCAGCGAACAGACCATTACAGTAATCCAGCCTAGAAGTCATGAAAGCATGAACTAGCTTTTCTGCATCTGAGATGGATAGCATACTCCGTAACTTTGCGATATTTCTCAGATGAAAGAAGGCGGTTTTTGTGACATGGGAGATATGATTTTCAAAAGTTAAATATACTGTCTAGTATAACACCCAGATCTTTTACAGTAGAGCTAATGCTAACTTTGTGTCCCTCTAATCGCAGGTCGAGTTGTGAGATCTGCTGTGTACAGGATTTAGGCCCAATAAGTAATAATTCTGTTTTGTCAGAATTTAAGAGAAGGAAATTGTTGGTCATCCAGTCTTTAACATCTTTAATACATTCAGTTAGCTAAGACAGTTCAGATTATGAGAAATCCAGGTGCATTTGAAGGTTGGGCATAACAGAAAGTTTCTTTGAGAAGCTGTCCGCATGATTCATTGTGACTCATTGGCATGTATGTGATATCTTGTCGTTGCAACCAGCAAATTCAATTTTCTACCTTCCCTTTAACTAGGTTGTCCCAACAAAGTGGATGATCAATCAGGAAGACAAGGTCAGAGAGGGTACTAATTGGCTGATGGCAAAGGAGCATTAATATTAAAATCAATGTGTGCATGTCACAACACAACAAGTACTCTAAAGAAAAATCTAAAAATGCTGTAAAAGCAAGGTTTAGGTCATTTTTGGAGCATTCCGTATCATTCCATATTTTGTATTATATTCCATATTATCATTATTAATAATAATAATAATAATAATAATAATAATAATAATCATAAATAAAAGTTTGGTAACATTTCTTCTAACTTTCTTATTAATTAATTAATTAATTAATTAATTTATTTATTTATTTATTTATTTATTTAGGATTTTTTTGTTTTACCAAATGACAAAATCCTGGCAAATTATTATTAATTTTGGTCAAAATATCAAATGTTTTCATATATTGTGATTGAAAAATCAGGGTAATTCCACTAAATATTCCTTTGCTATTTTGACCAATTGTCATGTCATGCTTCTAAATGACCATTTTTTTATTTCAAATTAGGATGAAATCTCATTAATAGTTTACAGAAAAATTTGTTTACACTAAAAAATATTTAAAAAATCCAGACAAACTGAGAATCTCCAAGTGGTCCTCTTTTTTCCATAGCTGTATATGGGTGTGATGAGACATTAAGACATTGTGCTCCTCGTTTCTTGCTTCTCGTTTTTTTAAATGAGAAACGAACTGTAATTTCCTCTCAGCCCACCGTTGTACTGTACTGTATACTCATAATAATGCACAATATTGAATTCAGACACGGTTCACTGTGGTGTGTAAGAGTCAGCAGTTCAGCCATTTCTCCCCAGACAACAATTCCTACGTCCTGCTCGGCCTTCTGGGAAATGGCTATGGTGTATGTGACCCCTAATTAAAAATCCTGCAGCCACTCATTAGTTCCTCGCCGCCCTGCGAAACAAAAGCCAGTCGAAACCGAGCAGCGCTATTGATCGCATTAGCATAAAAAATATGCAATGGCAGGTGACCCGAACGGATCGCTTCTCCCCGGCGGTGGGATCCTAGAGCAGGGCTACGACCCACATTGAGCTCCATGAATACTGCATTAGTATGGTCACCTGTGTCATTACTGCATTGGCTTTGGGTATGTGATAAAAGGATGGGGGCTTCACTTTGAGGGACACTGGCTTTGGTGTCTGACAGAGACTGTTTGGCCTCCTTTATTGTCTAATCTTCTTCTGTCATGTTAGAAGAGCGCTAAATCACTGTCATTCCTTCTGCAGAAATAGCACGTGTTTTACAGGAAAGGAAAAAGGGAGGTATTTAATTTCAGTTTAAAAGTGTGTCCGTCACTGTACAGTAGGAACCCTCTTTCATATTTTGATAGTTGTCCCATAATGCCACGGGTAAAATTATGTTCACACATTGCTGCCACACACATATTATTTTTTGACATTCAATTATGTCCTAATAATGAGATATTTTCTCGTTAAAACAACATCTTTTCTCATTATAGCAAGATGTTATTTCATAAAAACTACATTTTTTTTTCTCGATAAAACAACATATTTTCATAACATATATGTAAACATGGGGCAGCACGGTGGCACAGTGGGTAGCACAATCGCCTCACAGCAAGAAGGTCGCTGGTTCGAGCCCCGGCTGGGTCAGTTGGCATTTCTGCGTGGAGTTTGCATGTTCTCCCCGTGTTCGCATGGGTTTCCTCCGGGTGCTCCGGTTTCCCCCACAAATCCAAAGACATGCGCTATAGGTGAATTGGGTAAGCTAAATTGTCCGTAGAGTATGTGTGTGAATGAGTGTGTATGGATGTTTCCCACTGCTGGGTTGCAGCTGGAAGGGCATCCGCTGCGTAAAACATATGCTGGACAAGTTGGCGGTTCATTCCGCTGTGGCGACCCCAGATTAATAAAGGGACTAAGCCGAAAAGAAAATGAATGAATATTTTATGTCAGTAACAATTTACAATAACGCTGTATTAGTTAATGTTAGTTAATGTATAATCGCACTGAGGAAGGCATTGTGCTGTAATGTCTCTGTTTTGTATCTCCTAACAATGTCAAATAAAGCTATATAAAGTAACTATTTAATGAGTGCAAATCATGACCTTCTGAATGATTTTACTAACATGAACAAACAATGAACAATACATTTACTACAGTATTTACTCATGTTAGTTAACATTAGTTAAAGGTGCTGTATGCTGTAAGTTTTTGACTTTTCTGAAGCATAAAAATACCATAATATGTTTGCAGATATTTAAGAAACATGCCAAGTGAACATTCTTGTTTGTCTGAAAAACAATGCTAAAGTCAGATATTCTGCTTTGAAAATGTGTGTTACCTGCCGGAAGTGGTGTCTTTGTTTTGGTTCTTTTAACCTGCCCTCTGCCACTTTAGCCAATTTGATTTCAGCACCCCGGGTTGCCTTGATGGAAAACTGCTATTTCATTCGTTCATTCAGAAAGGCTCTGAAAGCATGCATCCGTGTCTGAAATGCGACCTCCAGTGGACAGTACCAGACTCCGACATGAGACGCAGATTCAGGGTTCCACATGAGGTTATTAATTTGCAAATAATTAAAATATTACGAACGTAAACATTAGGTGAGCAGGTTACATTGTAATCCTGTGTTCTAACAACACACTACATGAAGAGATTTGCTGTGATAAGCAATTTGGCTGTTTGCACCAGATGAAACACGGCAGAAATTTAAATACAGCCATTCAGAAGCACAGAATATGCACTCACTTACGAAATGGTGAGGTTTATAATCTAATTAATACATATTAAACCTCTTTAACATTATTAAATGTAGATGCTGAATCACTGATGTGTTGGTTTTGGGTCACAGTTCTAAAGTTCAATTTCAAACGGTTTATTTTATCTTCAAGATCTGAGGTGAACTATCTGCTGCTGCTTTCAGTAGTATGGCAATAAATGTCATGTAAAATGGCCTTCAAACTCACATTGTTAGCATTTAACACTGAATAAAGCACATAAGGTGTACCTGAGGTGATCATTGTCAGTTTTCTGTTGTTCACCTGTGAGAAATAAAAGCCATTTCTAATATATCAATTCGAGGTGTTGGTTAGAATAAAAACTCTTTTTAATATGGAAAATATTCCTTCTATCGTATTCCGTTGCTTTTATATAGAACATGATTTAAATCAGCCTTAAATCAGCCTTTAGGCTCGATAGTCAGGCACACTCCTGTTGGTACTCCTGTCCTAAATCTGGCAACCTGCACTTGCGTTTTTTTTTGATTCAGGAATACAATACCTAGTTCAACCACTGGGTGTCAAACTTACATACTGCACCTTTAATGAAAATACAGTTGCTCATTGTTAGTTCATGTTAACTCACAGTGCATTAACTAATGTTAACAAGCATGAATTTGGATGTTAATAATGCATTAGTAAACGTTGAACTATTATTAATAAATGCTGTACAAGTATTGTTTATAATTAGTTCCCATTATTAAATACATTAACTAAATACTTGAAACCTTATTGTAAAGTGTGACCGTTATGTCATTATAGAAACATATTTTGTCATGTTAAAACAACATAATTTTCTCATTACAACGGCATTTTTTATAAGTTACGTGACAACATAGACCATTTTGTATCTTTAGCCATAGCCATAAAGAATACAGGAACTGTAGAACAATTCATCTTTTTTTGGAAAAATAAATATATAATTCATTATTTTTATTGCATTTAATCAATTAAGATGCAATTCAGGATTAAATGCAATTTAAATTATGAGAAAAGATGTTGTTTTAATAAGAAAAGATCTCATTATTATGAAATACTTGAGTGGAAAAAATATTGTGTATGACAGCAATGTGACACCATATAAAACTTTTGTTTGTGTTTAAAAAGACGTCTTATAGACATCCAAACATAGATGTCTTGTCTAAAACAAGGCTAAATTTAGGCTCTTAGTAAAAATCTAATAGACATTTAGCAATAGTCCAAAAGTAGACTTTTTGTTTAATCTGTCTATTACTTAGACTTACTGTCGATTACTTTTTTTTTGTCTGTTTTTGGACTATTAGACGTCTGTTAAATTTTCACAGAGAGCCCAAATTTAGCATTGATTTAGCCAAGACCTCCATATTTGGATGTCTATTAGACATCTTTTAAAGACAAAATTGCTTGGTGGGAGTGGTTGTCTTTTAAATATAAACAAGTAGATTTGATGGATGAATTCCTAGTTTTATTGCTGTAAAAAATGTCACATGTATTTGGGAAAATAGTAAGATCTCTACTTAGGTAAATGCTGTTGTTGTTTTAAGCTTGAATAACCAGTTTATGATTTAACCCCTTAACTATCACCCATATTTTGAGTTTACACTTGAAAATGATATATTATATAGTTTGCCATATATATTTTTTTATATAAATGTACTGAAAATATCCCACCTGTGAAACAGTGGCAGTGAATGGGGTTAAACAGGAAAAAACAAGAATGAATTATATGATCTATTATTTACTTATATGTATAGTACATTTTCTAAAGACATATGATATCTTTAACTGCAAATACACATTTTATAATAAAATGACAAAAATAAACAACGTATAGAATACTTTTGCAATGATGTTTCCATCCATTTATAATCACACCACACATGACTACATTTGAATAGCACATGCAACCAATCTACTGTACCTTATATTCACAGCCATATTTCATGCCTAGCTTGTTTACCAAAGGGACAGATAAACATCAACCTCATTTTCAATCTTTATGAAACTGTGGACCTAGGTAAGAGATTCTGGGCTGTTTATTGCTTCTCATTACCCAAAAGGATCCGCTGATCCGCTAAATAGAATTAGGAAAGTACCAGTAACTGTATTTAAAGCCGAGGCTGTAAAAAATTAGAAATCATCAACAGATGTGCACCGTTTTGTGAACTATGCGTGGAATGTGCAAAGCAGTTTATCCTTTGTCAAAGTCTGCAAATTAAGGGCACTCTGTATGGAGAAAAGTGAAAAATGAACTGGCTAAATTTTAGAGGTCAGAAACAAGGAGGGCAGAAGAAAATTAATTTTATTCACTCTCTGCCTCTCTCATTTTTTGCTACATCATTTAACACGAGGACTGAAACTTGGTGGCAAAGTTTGATGAAAAATAAAACAAAAAAACAGAAGAATAAGATGGTAATACAACATTAGTGATGCAAAATGCTGGCTCTTACAAACACTCAAGGGGACACAAGTGCTCCCTAGATTGGCTGTACGCAGACACACACACACACACACAC
>CAIGQV010016734.1:12010019-12023474 GCA_903798115.1 Danio jaintianensis
TCTGCATAGAAACATACTTTGCACAAGCATGGCTGAATGAACTGATGCATTTATGGATGAGGGGGTAAACATCTTTCCAGTCTGATGGAAATTATGCTGCATCACGCTGTATACAGAAGTGAGAAATTCTCATATGACATCAATTTAATCAGTGATTAGCTGCGGTGAAATGCTATTCCAGCCCTTGGGTTCAAATAAATAAATGCATGGCCGCGCTTCATGGTTCACTCCTTCAGAAAAGCATGCATATTCCCTGTTACAGCTGTCGAAGGGCTGCAAGCTTTTACATACATTTTGAATGAGGTTTTATTGAGAAACATGCTTTTGTAACCCAGTTCTAGTCACATATAGATGGTCTTTATATAGCAAGCTAATGAAAAATGCAAAGTACCAGAGAGATGGAAAGAATGACAAGGGAAGGGTATATTCTGGCCGACATTTGAGTGGTCTTTGCCAGTGTGCAGTAATAGTTTGAGTGTGTGTTGATTTTTCAAGTTCAGACTGTGGCTCTGCTGCAGTAATTCACATGCCAATGTTTTTTAATCTGGGATAATTGCAGTGTTTTGGGAACAAATTGTGCTTGAAGGGATGGTTGATCCCAAGAATTAAAATCATTATCATTTGTCTTTCATTAAATTTAAATGTAAACCTGTAAATGTAGGACAAAAAAGCAAAAATTCAATCAAATTGTCACGTTACTGGGAGGTATTGCAGACAGGATAAGATGAGTAGGATCCATGTGCATTTAATGGGGAGTCATCATACAAAAACAGGACATCGTGCAAAACCAAAATAACAAAGCATAAACTAAGAACGAGAACTAAGACAAAATATGAGCAATAACAAACTATACAATACCAACAAAAACAGGACTAACAGGGCTAGGAACTCATGAAGACATATAACGAACGAGCAAAGACAAGACGGGTGCAGGGTATATTTATAGTCCAACAAATCTGTAGTGAACGGGATGCAGCTGTGGAAGTGATCAGTGTAAGTGGAGACCGGGTGTGTGTGACGGAATGCTGGGAAATGTAGTTCGTTATGATTTGTAGTTCACCAGCGATCTCTGAAGTCCTTGATCGCTGGTGAACATGACACAAATGTATTGATCACTGCTTTCCATATCATGACAATGATTTAGATTTTGCATTGTCCAAAAAGAAAAGCAATTCACAATGAATTTATTTTTAGTCAGTCCATCAGAAAGACCTCATAGGTCTTCAAAAGACTGAGGGATATTGTGTAAAATTTGTATAGATTAAATTTATGATAATTTTATGCAGATTTTTTGTTATTCAATTTAATTTAAATTTGAAAGACTATTGCATTATTTTTTCATCATTCTATTTCTAGTTTGTGTTCTTTCTCAAAATATGCTTTATGTACTCACATCAAAACTAACATATATTATTTTATAAATATTTTATTCAGAAATATAAATGGGTTTCAAAGTGTAAACTTCAGTGTAAACAAAAAAAATCCAACTTTGGTCAGAAATGGCGATGTCATGATCATACATGACAAAATGATATTAAAAATGATATTAAAAGACAAAAATCAGTATGGCCTACTCATTAATAAAACAAAACCAAGAATATGTGTGTAATTTTGTTCATATCTGCTGCCTACATATATTTTAAATTAAAAATAAGATGTATCCAGAATTTCAGCTTTTAACATCCATGTCTTAATGCCTTAAGCTATTAATGCCGTTTTTATCATTGATTTCTACAGGAGAAAATCCTTAACATGTAGCTTTCCTTTTTTGCAAATGTTTTGCATATTTTGGCCACAGATTGCTTGCACTTATGTTTTGTTGATAAGCTCTATACCAAATGTATTATTTTAATATCGCTGCCTTAATGGATTAAGCCACACTAAATGTTTTCAAATTCAGGAGAAAAATGCTTAATGAGAGACTTTGCATGCTGTTCATATATTACTCTTCTGCATGGCCACATATTTGCAAGTCTTATTTTCCCCCAACTGGTGCCTTTCTGGGCTCTGTAACTGTGTGATATATATATATTTTAAAAAATTAATCGTTTAACCATCACAATGTACTTTCTCCATTGGTAATACAAAGTGTTAACTCTGCTTATAGACAAAAAACACAGAATTCATATCAATTGTGTTTTGTTAATGACAAGCGACAAGAGATGATTTTGCATCCATGAATTCCATCCACTGACCTATAGACAATAAGATATATAATGGCATTTATAATTCTCTATTATAGATCAGTGATTCCACCATGTTTCTGACACGCCCCCAACTCAGAAACTCTGGGCTTTAATGACATTTTGAGTTTCCCACTCATAATAATGACTTTGTGGTGGTGTTCATGTGTGTTCAACTTGTAAATATGATTTATGACATGACTTGAATGTACCATGAGAGTGCAAATGTAAACTTTGCATTTACATCCACTATTTTACATATTATTGGGAAGATATTGGGCCATATATTAACGTCACAAGATGTATATATAATGACATGGTGCAGGTGCACTTAAGGCATGACTGAATCCACTTCAGTTGGTTTAACAGTGGTAAAAAGTGGTCACCACACCCACAAAAGTGGTCAGCACACCCACCGCATGAATTAAAAGAGTTGTTCCTATTATTTTAATGAATTGCGTTTGCTCCACTGTGAATTCGTTATTTACATGGATGTCTAAGCTTCAAGAGAGAAAACTTCTCCAGAGTGCGAATAGCAATCTTTAACTTTGTGCATGAGCAGATCATCTACAGAACAAGGCCATGCAATATTTTTATACCTTGTAATCCTTTCATTTTGAATATTTTAAAATATGCTGCACATCACTGGGGGCGACGCGGTGGCGCAGTGGGTAGCACGTTCGCCTCACAGCAAGAAGGTTGCTGGTTCGAGCCTTGGCTGGGTCAGTTGGCATTTCTGTGTGGAGTTTGCATGTTCTCCCCGTGTTCGCGTGGGTTTCCTCCGGGTGCTCCGGTTTCCCCCACAAGTCCAAAGACATGCGATATAGGTGAATTGGGTAAGCTAAAATTGTCCGTAGTGTATGTGTGTGAATGAGTGTGTATGAATGTTTCCCAGTGATGGGTTGCAGCTGGAAGGGCATCCGCTGCGTAAAACATATGCTGGATAAGTTGGCGGTTCATCCCGCTGTGGCGACCCCAGATTAATAAAGGGACTAAGCCGAAAAGAAAATGAATGAATGAATGAATTATATTATATTATATTATATTATATTATATTATATTATATTATATTATTCATTCATTCATTCATTTTCTTTTCACAGCAAGAAGGTCGCTGGTACGAGCCTCGGCTGGGTCAGTTGGCATTTCTGTGTGGAGTTTGCATGTTCTCCCCGTGTTTGCGTGGGTTTCCTCCTGGTGCTCCGGTTTCCCCCACAAGTCCAAAGACATGCACTATAGGTGAATTGGGTAAGCTAAATTGTCTGAAGTGCATATGTGTGAATAAGTGTGTATGGATGTTTCCCAGTGATGAGTTGCTGCTGGAAGGGCATCCGCTGCGTAAAACATATGCTGGATAAGTTGGCGGTTCATTCCGCTGTGGCGACCCCAGATTAATAAAGGGACTAAGCCGAAAAGAAAATGAATGAATAAAGCCAAAAATGATTCCATAGCTCATGGTCCTGGAAAGGCATTAAAGGTGGTCGTGTTTTGTGGTTGTCCATCAGGCAGTATTAAGGGGCGGGCATTCTCAGTCTAGTTAGCATCTGATTGGATGAAAACTTGAATAGTGCGGGAAGATTCATCAGTATATTCGGTCTATTTCATTGGAATACTGTTAACTTTAAATTATTATATCAAAGCTTAGTTTTATTACTATAGTTTTTTTTTCTAATTAGTTAAAAAGAGCTGCTTCTACATTTAAAAAAAGGGATTCTTTTGAGAGTCAATAAGTTTTTCTGGGATTGTATTCTCAAACACAAAATTTGTGAACAGCTATAGTACGTACAACAACCAAAGTAATAAAAAAATATGTGATTTAAGTGCTATTCACCAAACAATAATTTTAAAATACAGCAAAATATAATATATAATTTTCCCTATGAGCATATAGTTTATATTTTAAATCCCAATGTTTTGGATTTTTTTAAAATAAATAATAGTCAAATTAAGTAAAAACATATAAAGTACAAGTGGATGCTTTAAGCCCACGATTCTGTTTTGTGTTTTGTGGTTGTCCATTGAGTGGTATTAAGGGGCGGGGCATTCTCAGTCTAGTTAGCATTTGATTGGATGAAAACTTGAATAGTGCAGGATGAGTCATTAGCATATTTTGTCATTTACATTGAAATACTGTTATTTTTAAATAGTTATATCAAAGTTTATTTTTATTACTGTATTTTTTTTTTATAGTTGAAAAGGGCTGTTTTAATAATTAAAGTTATTTAAGGGTTATTTTAAGAATATTCTTTGGGGATGCTTCAATCCCCATGATCTTGGAGGAACATTAACGGATTGTGGTTGTCCATCAGGGAACTGTTTTGTTGACAAAGCATTGTGCACTTCACAGGTTGATTATCTTGCATGTGGGAGAAGGTGTTTGTACTCGGAAACAAGACACGGGACACATTACATCGTTGCCACATGATACAGCCATGTTACCCTGGGAGTGCTTTCAGCGAACAGACGGTGTTTTCCCCTGATGGTGCATGAGTGAAATAAGAGTGGGGGGGACACAAACACGCCTGGATGTTTTGTCATTTTATCTCTCTTTCTCTCTCTCTTCAGATTGCTGAGTAGAGTCTGTGAGGGTTTGCAGACAACAGAAGTGTGTAGTGTGTGCGTCCATCGAAGAGACCGTTTCCCCTCTGCTGATAATGAAGCACCATTTCCACATGAGGAGGCAGTGAGTATTTCATCTCTGACTGTAGCCACATGTGCATGGAGAGCTATTAATTCCCTTGGTTTACCGTGCGTCTTTGAAAGCCGTCCCTCTGCACAAAGGCATTCTCAATTTCAGCCTTCTATCAAGTGGCTGGCAGAGATTACACAAATGTCATTTTAATGCCCCCCAAAAACCTCACCTCAAAGGGTGCCGTGCTCTTTGAAATACTTCTTTTCATTCTCCAATGTTTGATGTGTGCATTGTTTTTAAAGAGCTGCTAGATGCATTGTTAGGGTCTATATTTAAGAAATTGTGTAGCGAGTGCAGTCGTAATGATTTCATTTTGAAACAGGAAGTTTGGGTGTGACATATGCAAGGGATTGTGCATTTTTAATAGCCACTTGGCTGTTATTATGTCATCTGTAAACTTTGATTTGCTCAATGTTAAGGCTGGGACACACCAAGCCTACTTTCGTCCATTAAGAAGCATTGGGCCATCAGTGAACGTTTGTCAGACTAGTTTGTTTGGTGTGTTCCATACATTGCCTCTTGTTGAGCTCAAATTGGTAGGAGTTTATTTGCATATAGAGCATGTAGAGATGAAAAAAAGTGCTCTGATTGGCTGTTCAGCTGCGAATCAGACCACAGGAACAAAACTTGAACTTGCGGTCATTTTGTTGCATTTCTTAAATATTTCAAACAATATGGATTATCAGATTATCTCACTGCAATTCTCATGGCAATTTGTAACTTTTTGATTCAGTGGCTAATTCATATGAATTCGTACAATCTCATTTGTACAATGTAGAACGATTTGCTCATCCCCCAGTGATGGTTGGGTTTGGGGGGGTTAGTTCTTGTTTCCTTTTGTGGAATGACAATTCTGATACTGCCACCTGCAGCTAGGGAATGGTACATCTTCTTACGCAAGCACAGAAAGTATGTTCTCCTTTCAGTCGGCTGTCATCCGACACATTTTTGGTCCAGATGTGACCAGATACAACCAATAAGAGAAGACAACACAGACAGTTTTCATCACTGCTAGATCTTTGAGTTCACACTGCACAATTTCAGCCCTAATTTTCACTCGCCAACAGGTTTTGTGAAACTCGTTCATGCAAGTGACTGTCACTCAGTGTGAATTATCAAATAATCACAGACATGTCGCTAATGCTCATGAAATATTTGACATGCTTAATATCTGGACCTGTCGGCAATTCAAAATCATGCTGTGTGAAATGAGTTCTGACTGAAAAACACATTGGCAATGACCTACAGCCAATGAGAGAGCAAGATACAGGGAGTTTGGGGAGGAGTTATAGACCACAGTATCAGAGTATAAAATAAGCTTTGCAGTAACAATAAACAGAAACAAACAAGAAACATTTGCAGCATTGCAACATTTTGCATTTCAAAATGATTTATTGACCTCCACTCTCAACTCTGATCTCACAAGTTATTTCCTTAGCATTTCTCGTGTGCATTTGCGAGTTAGACAGAATTGTCTGCGATTTGTTTCTGTTGTAGTCATGCAGTGTGTATCCTCCTGTCACTGATCCATTGTGCAGTGTGAACACAGCAGCAATTGAACGCTACCACAGATAGTCATGCAGTATGAAAACAACAGCGATTTGACGACTTTGAATATAATACAATGTGAACTGCATGCCATTAGTGTGTACTGGGCTTTAGTCAGTTGATTGGTGTTTGGGGGCAGGGCATTCTCAATTTAGTTAGCATCTGATTGGATAAAAATTTCAATTGTGCAGAATGAGTCATCAGTTTAATGATTTAGTTTCAGTGGAATACTGTTCATTTTCATTCATTTATTTTCTTTTCGGCTTAGTCCCTTTATTAATCTGGGGTCTCCACAGCGGAATGAACCGCCAATTTATCCAGCATATGTTTTACGCAGCGGATGCCCTTCCAGCTGCAACCCATCACTGGGAAACATCCATTCACACTCATTCACACACATACACTACGGACAATTTAGCTTACCCAATTCACCTATACCACATGTCTTTGGACTTGTGGGGGAAACCGGAGGACCCAGAGGGAACCCACGCGAACACGGGGAGAACATGTAAATTCCACACAGAAACGCCAACTGACCCAGCCGAGGCTCGAACCAGGGACCTTCTTGCTGTGAGGCAAATGTGCTACCCACTGCGCCACCGTGCAGCCCATACTGTTCATTTTAAATCAGTAAATCAAAGGCAATTTTATTTATTAATTCATATTGATTGACTGATTCATTTTTATTTCATTGTAAGTAAAGAAATATATATGTGAACATGGATGCTTCAGGGCGGCATGGTGGCTCAGTGGTTAGCACTGTCGCCACACAGCAAGAAGGTCGCTGGTTTGAGCCCCGGCTGGGCCAGTTGGACTAAAAGTGAATTGGATGAAGTAAATTGGCCGTAGTGTATGAGTGTGTGTGTGTGTGTGTGAATGTGAGAGTGTATGGGTGTTTTCCAGTGCTGGGTTGTGGCTGGAAGTGCATTCACTGCATATGCCGGAATAGTTTGCGGTTTATTACGCTGTGGCAACCCCTGATAAATAAGGGACTAAGCCGAAGGAAAATGAATGAATAAATGAATGAATGGATGCTTCATAGCCCACTGTAGTGAAGGAGATATAGGATTAGAGTTTTGTGGTTGATCATCAGAGAGCAGTGATGTTGACAAAGGATTGTGCATTATTCAGCTCTGACCTGCCAGTTATTCATAAAGCTGACGTAATTCCCCAAGAGAGACTTGTGTTTTCTGAGAGTGGTCTTTGACTGAAGCTCATGCCGAGTGATTTTAGCACTGTGGTGCTTTAAGAGGTACGAAAAAGACATTCTTTAAACATACCAATCCTGTCTCAAAATTGGAATTACGTGAGTAGACAATGTTAAAAACATTGTAGAAACAATCCTCAGCCAAGCCATGATGGTGTGCATGGTACTTTGTTGTTGAGTTTACTTGAGGGCAAATAAAGGACAAACATCTTAAATGGAAATATTTCAGTAATGCTTTCATGTTGCATCTTGAAGAAAAGTACAATTACAAACAAACACGCTGCATATGTGAGATGATATGAAGCTCATCAGCTCCTGCACACAAGCTTATTTCACTAATGCTCTTAAAGCTGAAATGTGTTAGTTGGATTTGACAACTACTGTATACACCCTTCAGACCAAAGCCTCATGTATAAACCTGAATACATTTCATCCAAGAAGAGCACGTACGCTGTTTTTGAGACATGTATGATACTTACAGTGCTAAAAAGTTACAATTTTCTTGTGCTGGAAATTTGGAAAGGGAAATTGCCTCAGATATTATTTCCTAACAATTTATCTTTATTATTCACCCTTTTGGAAATTGTTTTTACTTGTTTAAGCATAAATCAAAACTAACTTGTGCACTTTTACTGATGGAAATTATGGTGATATTAAAACCTCTCATTTATGGTTTTTTTTTTCTTCTTTTTTCTAATGCGTGCTAAAAGTGATGCTTCAGTGCAAAAGTGCAAAGCTGAATTGTCTTTTACCGATGGTTTGGAGACACTCAACTTACATTATTCTGATCCCACTTTTCGTTAATGTGCATTTCGGCAAATGATCGTCTTCTTATGTAACATTCTCAAAATCTCTTCACCCATGAACATGGAGAGTCAGAATCACATTTAACACTTTTTCTGACCCAGATCCAAACCTGTCTCCAAATGTTTGCAATAACTTTATTAACAATTTTTTTTTTTTAAATGAACACCTACACATACTTTTAAGTAGAGTTTTCAGCTGAAATAAACAGTAGTGGTTGTAAAAGATCAACAGCGTCAGTTAGCTTTATAAAACCAGCTCCATATTTGTGACTTTTTCTAGTTTTGTAAGCTTGGGTGTACAAGTCTTGTAAAGTCACAATAAATGTTCAAAAACTGAAAAGAAACTAAAATAGCATGCCTGTTGAGAATATATACAGAAGTAGTGGATTTCTACACAGACCTCAGTGTATGACCAGGAGCCACAGGTATTCATTTTGTTATGTCTGAATGCTTTTATTTTTGACACTCAAAGTTCCAGTAGCTGCTGACTTTATGAACTGCTGGTTCTATGAATCACCAAGGACCACATTTTATGCAAAACATATGTTTTTATGTTCTCCTGAAGAAATGTGCTTACATCTAGGATGGCCTGTGAGGGACTCAATTTAAAGCAAATCTTCATTTTTGGGTGAACACTGTTTTTAACACAGTTTGGTTAGGTCTAGGCTTGGATTTTAGAATTTGGCACCACTCATTTAATATTTATTCAAGAGTTCACACTTAGATATTGCTTGATACTAATTGCAGGTTTGGCATGCTGTCCCGGGAGAGAACCCTGAGCTTGGAGATAATTGAGCCCAGGGCTCCCGCCTGATCATTTAGCATGAAAGGGGGGTCCTAGATCAGGTAGGATTAGAAAGCTCCCCCTGGTAAAGGAGGAAAAGGGGGAGATGGGGTGGTCAAGGGGATTCTTAAAAAATGAAGATGAGGCAAGTAAGGTAAAAATGGGCTATTTATTGTAGGCTTGGATTGATCTGATTGGTTTATCGATGATTGCGGATGAGAGACCAGCCGCGATCAATCATATCACATGCTCCTCTCGAAATTAGTTTATAAAACTTCACATATTCAAAATCCAATGATATGTCCAACAACCAATAATAAAAAAAGTTACCACATTTACCTGTTATGGATAATATTTAACATTCTTTTAAATGCACTCACTAAGCATTTTACTTCGAAAGTGTTGTGTTGTGAAATCTACTGCACATTTTTCCAATGAGTTATTTGATAATAACATTTGGTCCGTCTCTGAAGCAGTTTCCCGTTGCAGGAAGTCAGACAAGTGCTCTCTTTGTTTCAGATATTTTCCTCTACAAGAATAGCTCACCTACTCGCACACACTCTCTCTAGTTTTTCTCCAATCAAGTCCTGCTCCGTAAGTGCTCTTCATTAGTTTCAGCCTGGCTGATATGCTGCGTCTCAGTGGAAAGGAGACTCACTCGGGCACTTTGTGATTTCCGCAGTTCTCTGGGTTATTCAGGCGACAAACAGGTCGATGAATCAGGTTTGTGTGAAGTTTTTACTGTCATCGCTCTTTTTTGTCCACTCTGAAAGTATCAGACCTGGCTATTACAACCACAGGTCAGAACAGCCTTTCATGTATCCTTGTATGTTTCCTGTGCTTTGTTGAGTTTGTATTGGGCTTCTTCCTGTTTCTTGTCTTTTGTAGAGGATATGATCTGACCTCGGCTTGACCTGTAATGAGTGAATGGGTTCATTACAGGCAGGGCTATAATGTCTGTCTTGAAACTGTATATCATGGATACCAGATCTGAGGGATGGAGATAGATCTTTCACCCACAATTGAAGAAGACATGCATATTTGCTCTTAAGGCCAGGACATACCAAGCCGACGGCAAACAACTAGTGTAGACGAAAACCAACTGTGTTGTCTGGGTCCGTCTGGACCAAAAAGCTGCGCGTGAACACACCTAACGGACAGCAGCCAACTGATTCGAGAGTGTGGGTTTTGTGCCTGTGTAAGAGGATTTGTCTTTCCGCACTGTGGGTGGCACTAATCTGTTTTCTTGTCCTGTCATCGAACTTCTGACGCACACGTGCCAAGAGAAAACAAAGCAGCATTTAGTACCATTATCACAGTAATTGTCGCTCACAACAATGGGATTCGTTCATGCTCAAATATATCTGATAATCTAATAATCCATATCATTTGCAAATATTTGAGAAATGTAGCGTTTTTGTTCTCAGGCTCTGATTCATTGCTGAAAAACCAATCAGAGCTCTCTCTTCAGTTGACGCCCCAACACAAATTCGACATGCTGAATCGGGCCAATGAGCTCCAATGTTAAACCTACGAGAGGTGACTTGTGGAAAACACCAAACCAAGTAGATTGGTCATCATCAGACCATCAGCTTGGTGTGTCCCAGCCTTTACACATTCCTTAAGGCTGATTTATACTTCTGCGTCAAGCGCACGAGTATGGTCCGGCGCAGCCTTCGCACTGTCGCATAGCCCTCGCAGTGGCTGACACGCACCTCTCAAAAAAATGTAACTACACATCGCAATGATGCGTAGCGCAAGCTCTGTGATTGGTCGGCTTGGTAGCGTGGGCAGTGCTGAGAGCCGCATGCCCGATGGAGTTATTGTTTACAAGTGTTTAATCCCATGAAGGAGCTCCAGATGGAAACTTTTGTTTTGTGTTTACCTTACGATTAAAGTTGTTGCACGTCCGCCTGTTCCTGCCTCCGAATGAGCGAGTTTTAGCTACTTGTAGTGTTCAGAAAAAAACACAGAGGAAACTCGACACAGAGGAACATAAAAACCTACTGCCAGCTAGCGTTTCGGAAGTGTTATTGCAGAGCAACACAAACAGCGCGCAGAAGTATAAATGCACGACTACGCGCAAGGCAGGCGCCGTGGGTCACGGCGATCACTTGATGCAGAAGTATAAATCCACCCTTAGTCTCACCCTTTTGTCTTGTGATTTAAAGCCAGGGACCTATCATGCACAACCTATCAAACACAACAATAGTCAAAATCCACCTTATTTTATAATCTACAAAATTCAAAAACTCTCTCTTCAAATGCATGGTTGAAGAGTTCCCCCTGCACTTACATGCATTATGGTTGAATATAAATTTGGAAGTAAATGTGTAGAAGAATGACAATATTTTCATTAAATATATTATATGCCGGACTGCTTCACCAACAAAAACATTTTCTTCTTTTTTTAAGAGATAAAGCTACACACTGCATCAGTTAGGGTTAGAACAATTGTTGCCAGACATGACAGAAACCTATTAATCACTGCAATAAAGATCCAATCATAGACCTTCAGAATATGCATACATAATAATTGCAAATTTGCTCATTACAGTGGGCTATTTTGCAAATGTCACTTAACATACACCTGAAAGTAATTTGCTGTTTCTTTAAAACGTTGTTATGAATTCAAAGCACAGTGCTCTGTGTAGCTATTAGATACTGGGATGTTTAAACCAAAGAGCAATAAGCCTACAATCCTTCTAATTTATGAGGAACAACTTGGAAAATTGCTGATCCATCACTCTATGTGTCTGTGTGAGGCATAAAGAAGAACTCTCTCTCCCGCTCCCCTTCTGTTCTGAAGATTATTTGCTATTTCGTTACTTAAGCCCTTCTTAAAGTTTCAAATATCCAAGTCAGTGTAAGATCAACTATACAAATTATTAATACGTTATCATCCAAGACAGCAATTACAGGAACCTGCTTATGGATACACTTTTTTTTTGCTGAATTATGTTAGTTTTGCAATTTTTGGCCTTGCAAAGTCTGCATGCAGAGAAAATGAAGCTGTTTATACATAGAGTTTGGGCAAGAAGTATTAAAGTTGTCAAAGCATGTTCTGTGAATTTAATATATCGGCTCATTTTCTCAGCTCTCACACACACACTCATGGTGCCACTGAGCTTATGAAAGAATGCCAATATATTTACTTTGTTGTGTTTTATACATTGTTATGTATATTTGAACCTTTTCAGAAACATGCTTCTCTCTACACTTGTTTTAATTGTGTGTGTGTGCGTGTGTGTGTGTGTGTGTGTGTGTGTGTGTGTGTGTGTGTGTGTGTGTGTGTGTGTGCGTGCGTGTGTGTGATTGTGTGTGTGTGTGTGTGTGCGTGTGTGTGCGCGTGTGTGTGTGTGTGTGTGTGTGTGTGTGTACTTGTTTATGTGATTTACAAGGACACAAATGACATATGTAAATTGACATATGACCTTAGTATTTATGAGGACATTACTTGTGTTCTTGTAATTTAAAACACTTAAAAATCATACTTAACGGGATTTATTGCAACAGGTTTCCCTTCGAGGGTTGGGTTTAGGGGTGGAGGAAGGGTGAGGAAATATAATAAATGTTTTTTAACGTATAAAATACATTATACCTATTGTAAACCACATATACAATGTGTGTTTATGTGTGCACACTCAGATAATAATGTAAAATTGGCTTTTTCCAGTTGTTTTTTGTTTTTGCTACATTTATAATCTTATCACAGTGTCTTTTTTTTGTGGTTGATTCAGTTTTTGACTTCTGGCACCTCAGAGGATTATAAGCCTGCAAATAATGAAGACAGTCAAAGCAAATGCCGTGAAGTGCTGCAGTATTAACGTCAGAAGCATTGTGGTTTAATCCTTTACTGGTCCAGGGGGCTGTAGTTGATACTGAAGTTAAAGGTGATGCTCAAGTTGATATCATACTGCTTCAGGATTGTTTTCTCACAACTTGAGATGTGAAATTTGTGCACTGATCAAAAACTATTCCATGAGGAACCTGTTTTAAAAAAACTGAAATTGGTAAATTCTTTAATATATTCTGTTCAAAAGTTTGAGGTTTTTGAAAAAAAAAGTCAGTCATGCTCCACAAGGCTACATATTATCAAGAATCCAGCTGAAACAGGTGTGCTGTGAAATATGAGCAGATATGATACTTTAAAATAAAAAATCTAATGAAATTAATTTAAAGCTGTTTATTGATTGATTGATTGATTGATTGATTGATTGATTGATTGATTGATT
>CAIGQV010016734.1:12023484-12034571 GCA_903798115.1 Danio jaintianensis
ATTGATTGATTGATTGATTGATTGATTGATTGATTGATTGATTGATTGATTGATTGATTGATTGATTGATTGATTGATTGCAATGTGAATACAAAAGATTATCAGTCATTTGGAAGTTTTTCAAGCGAGGAATGGGCCAATATTGGAGTACAGGAGTGACAGAAGCTTTTAGAACCATTTATTGGAGGTTATCCAGAATCATTGAAAAGACTGAAAAGAAGAAGAATTGAATAATTTTGCAGATGAATGTTCAGAGACAGGAATTCTCAAAATGACACACATTTAAATTTCTACATTTTTTACCTTACTTGGTTGAACTGTTTTCTGAAAGAGGCTGCTCATGGAAGCAGAATGTCTTCCAGATCAAGGGGGTTGAACAAGTTTGATTGCAGCTGTAGATAAATACATTTTAATTTAATTTAATTTTTTTCTTTGTTAGTGTCACAATCACCAGCGATCTATAGGCCTTGCAGATCGCTGGAAATCACAATGCTGCCACTGAAATGAACTACAAATCCCATCATTCCCTGGCCCAGATCCCCCTTGATTGCAAACACACACGGCTGAAGCTGTTCAGGACTAATCTGATGGACTATAAACATAGCACACACACACATCGTGGCTGAGTCTTCTGTAATGGATGATCCTGGACAACGGACGTGAGGATCTACGTGCAGTTTAATAATAATCAAGAGTAGTCAAGCAGGCAATGGTCAACAGGTACAAACAGGCGCATAAGGGTAATCCAAAAAACAAGGTCAAAAACAGGCAAAAGGTCAGGACAGGTGGCAAAGAATCAACAATAACAATAGGCAATGCAACACGTCAAAAACACGGCAGGACAATGCTTATGGAAAAACAAGACTCAGCAATGTGTATGTGAAAGAAAGGTGTATAAATAATCCATGAAATTAGTGAAGATGAGCTACCGCTGTGTGTGTGTCAATGTCCGGATTATTGTCAGCTGTGGTGGGAGTTGATGAGTGCAAAGGGTTCTGGGAGTTGTAGTGTGGTTCAATGGCCGAATTGTAGTTCTCCAGCGATCTGCAACTGCTAGACCGCTGGTGATCATAACAGTTAGAGTAGTTCCAGTTTTGACTTTAGCTGCTTTTCCACTACCGTGCCAAAGCGTTCTAAGAACACTTCGGTACGGTTACGGTTGTTTCTCCACTGAGCCTGGAATGGCGCGGCACGATTACAAATCGTTCTCGGCCCCGAATTCTCTGCACAGTTACACAACCGTACTGAACTGTGCCGACAGATTCTGTGTGTTGACGTCGCGGCTCTGTTGCCAAGCTACCACAGCTGGCTCAGCGGAAGCGCGCTAACGTTAGTCATCAGACATCCACAAGTAAACTACACTACATTTAATATAAAAAAATGATACAGGCCCAAACGATACAGTTTGAAAAGGCTTTTAAAACCATAGAGCAGTCTCTGGCAGAGAAGGGAATCACTGGTCCATCACATTCTTACGAACATATTTTATTTATTAAAGCTTTTATTTCATTGACTTGAATATAACATAACCATGTATAATATAATTACTAACCTGTCATATAAAATCTTAAAATAATAAAATATTTTAAGTGATGGCGACGCGGTGGCGCAGTGGGTAGCACGTTCGCCTCACAGCAAGAAGGTCGCTGGTTCGAGCCTCGGCTGGGTCAGTTGGCATTTCTGTGTGGAGTTTGCATGTTCTCCCCGTGTTCGCGTGGGTTTCCTCCGGGTGCTCCGGTTTCCCCCACAAGTCCAAAGACATGCGGTATAGGTGAATTGGGTAAACTAAAATTGTCCGTAGTGTATGTGTGTGAATGGGAGTGTATGGATGTTTCCCAGAGATGGGTTGTGGCTGGAAGGGCATCCGCTGCGTAAAACATATGCTGGATAAGTTGGCGGTTCATCCCGCTGTGGCGACCCCAGATTAATAAAGGGACTAAGCCGAAAAGAAAATGAATGAATGAATGAATTTTAAGTGATCTTTAATATATACTGGATAGCTACGCAAAATATTTTCAAAAACGTCAAGCAGGAATTTGTCTATAGCTCGTTAATTATGAAGACAAAAAAATAATTAAAATAACAAAAATAAAATTATAAAAACCAAACATAAAAAGAGCAGCATTTTCCTAAATGTAATTTTGTATCCTGATATGCTATGTGCTGTTTCATATTCGTTTTTTATTTTACTTGATGCATTCGTTATTTAATGTTTGAATACTGATACAAATAACAGCCATCCTTTAAATGGTTATATTTTACCATCAAAATGTACATTTTATATCATTATCAACTTTTGATGTTTGTTGTTATTAAAAATGAAATAATTTAAGTGCTATATTTTTTTATTAGTTAAAGTGCCCGCTCACTTTTGACAAGGCCTCTCCAAAAATATATTTCTGCCACTAATACAAATGCACTATTATTGTTGCATTATCATTGTTTATTTTTCTGTTATGTACAGAGATTTGAAATATATTATTTATTTCCCCTCCAATCATTTTCAATCATCACGTTACATTTTGTTCATTTTCCCTCCAAATAAAATTTGCCCAGAGCCACTCAACATATGACCTCTAAGTAAATAGGGGTGCTGTGACTTGTAGCTATATTTAGCATAGGAGAGAGTGGCATAGCAGTGTTTAGTCACGCGGTTGCTTTCGCTTTTATACATGAACATGAAAAAACTAGTTTAGACTTTTATTTAAATTTAATTGAACAAAGGGAGCTGTTTACATAGCGTTACCAAGGCAACTACTGATGCGTTTTGTGTAACGTTGCAAAGAGCTTTGTTGCAGCACGACAGTGGAAAATGAAACCGTATCCGTGCTGTCTGGCCTGGTTTGGCACGGAATGGAACGGTTTAACATAAAGAACGGTTCAGCACGATAGTGGAAAAGTGGCTTTTGATAGTGACTAATCTAATGTATATGTACACATATATTATTGTAAAGAATCCTATAGAAAATAATCATTTAAAAAGAGAGATCTTTGAGGGGTGTACTCATTTATGCTGAGTGCTGTATGAAGGGTCTTTTAAATCTATTAAATATTTCATGCGATTTTGTTGTTTGGAAGAAAAAAAAACATTCTGGAAAGGTAGAAGCATGTTGTCATTCGTCCTCCTGCCTGAAAGGATCAGACAAAACAGAGTGCGGGGATAATCTAGAGATTGAGTGAAATCCAGAAATGGCAGATAGCCATGATAGGCGAACCAGCCAAGTGCATGCATGGAACAGGGCTATAGGAAATGCAGTTGCCAATGCAAAAGTGTTTACAGAGACAAAAGGTATTTGTGAAGTGACTAATTAAATGACAGGTGTGTGGTAACTATGATGATGGTTATTAGAGGGTGAGGATGACGCCTATTGACTTATAGATGTATTGGGCTTCAAGGCATAACCTTAAATCAAAGGCCATGCAAAGTGTAATAAATCACCTTGGTTACTAAACAAAATGGCAATGATGAATGAGAAAAGGCTGGATGGTTCCCAAGACAACCGACCTCATGCCAGAGAACAAATGTCCTAAATATATATAATTTGGGGCTGCACGGTGGCGCAGTGGTTAGCACGTTCACCGCACAGCAAGAAGGTCGCTGGTTCGAGCCTCGGCTGGGTCAGTTGGCATTTCTGTGTGGAGTTTGCATGTTCTCCCCGTGTCCACCTGGGTTTCCTCCGAGTGCTCCAGTTTCCCCCACAAGTCCAAAGACATGCGCTATAGGTGAATTCATTCATTCATTCATTTTCTTTTCGGCTTAGTCCCTTTATTAATCTGGGGTCGCCACAGCGGGATGAACCGCCAACTTATCCAGCATATGTTTTACGCAGCGGATGCCCTTCCAGCTGCAACCCATCACTGGGAAACATTCATACACACACATACACTACGGACAATTTTAGCTTACCCAATTCACCTATACCGCATGTCTTTGGACTTGTGGGGGAAACCGGAGCACCCGGAGGAAACCCACACGAACACGGGGAGAACATGCAAACTCCACACAGAAATGCCAACTGACCCAGCCGAGGCTCGAACCAGCGACCTTCTTGCTGTGAGGCGAACGTGCTACCCACTGCGCCACCGCGTCGCCACTCTATAGGTGAATTGGGTAGGCTAAATTGTCCGTAGTGTATGTGTGTGAATGAGTGTGTATGGATGTTTCCCAGTGATGGGTTGCAGCTGGAAGGGCATCCGCTCCATAAAACATATGCTGGATAAGTTGGCGGTTCATTCCACTGTGGCGACCCCAGATTAATAAAGGGACTAAGCCGAAAAGAAAATGAATGAATGAATATATAATTTGACGCATTATGGTTGCATGTGATTTAATGCTGTTTTTTTTCTTTAAACAACCAGAATTAAAGCATCTAAGGTCCAAAAGGCACGTTTTGGAAGCAAAAACTATAGGAATACTCATTTTTAACAAAAACTGATAACACTTTAAATACACACCTGTTTTGAGGTTGTTAATCGATAATGTGTGCTTTGTTGATGGCATTTGTTTATTAACTCAACTTATTTTTAAAACAGTCATGTTTTATATTGGTGCAGATAAATTACATTACTTATGATGCTGGACAGAAAATTCTAACAATCAGAAAGCTGCAGTGAGGAAAGCAGCCAAAATAACACGCCCAAGTAACTGAACTTTAATATGCTTACATTTGTTATTCTATACCAACAACTTTAAATTAACATTTTTCAGTTTCGCCATAATTTTGAATTAGGTTTATCATTCGCAATGCTTCATGGGATTGTAGTTCCGTCCCTCAATAATGCTGTAAATTATGGCATGAAAACCTGGTAATAAACTACTTTTTCTGTTATTTTAGTCTTAATTCTATCTATATTATTTCTTATAGAATATATGGTTTCAAAATACTAAAATGTCAAAAGTCACTTTATTAAACTGCAGAGTTGAATTTTCAACACCAAAGTCAACCAGAAATCAAGTTTCCATAATGCAATTCATAAGAATAAATGCATTTAAAAGAACTGTGAATCGCAAAATATGGAAACAATTTTTTTTATTTATATATTTTTGTACTGTGTAACCCGCATTCTAATACGACCATATAGTAAGTTTATGTAATATATGAATATTAATAAGTAAATAAATGAATTGTTGCACTGTAACAAGCACATTGGAAAAAAAAAATGAATAAAAATAAAATCCTTATGGAAAAAATTACAGGATGAAATATTTCCTGAACCACCAACAATAATGTGGTGTATTTGTTGATAGACATTACTTTATGCTTTAATTAATAGTTATTTTAGTTATACACTGTAAAAAAATACATATAAATGTAAAAATCTGCAGTAAAAAATGGCAGCTGTGGTTGCTGGAATATAACCGTTAAAGATATAATAGGAACTTTTTTTTTTATTCTACATTTTACGGTAAATTACCATATTTCATTCATTTTTTTGTCATACACTAATGTTTTGAATCACTAACATCTACACAATATAACTTTGTAACACAGGCAAAAACACATAAGCTTGTGTGGATGAGAAAGTCATGTAATCAACCAATGCACATCACAAACTACATTTCCTTCAAGCAGAGAAACTTTAATATATTGAAGGTGCTCAGTGTCATTGACATAACTACTAAACATCATCATGGTAACACACATAAAATTAAAGTAATGTAATACTCATTATTTATCAAAATTAGACATAAAATGTGCATAACTCGAGAGATAAAAACTAAAAAGAGCCATAATAATGTCAACAAAAAAGCATAAAAATTGAAGTGTAATGCAGGGAATTTTGGGAGAGTCAATGTATGGTTATTCACTATGTACTGAAACTTAATGTTAACCAGGTTATGGATTATTACAGTGTTTTACCGTTGAAATCACAGACGTTTTTACAGTGTAAATATACAAATAAATGTTAAATTGCTTAATACTTTATGCTTGCGTTAAAACCAAATCATTTTGACAGTAACTCATTCGGGAACCGTACTGATATCCATTTTTAAACTGCTTGGCTTTAGGATTCAGCCTTCGACAAATGTTCATTAGCCTCAGGTTCTGTGTCATTCAGTGACAATATTAGATCAAATCGTTTGTTAGCATTACAAACACCAGTCACGTCGCACCAAAATAAATGTGCCATATAAACTGTTGAAGCTGAAGCAGTTAATTAGCTAAAGAATTCATTATCTAAATAGTTTTCATTTAAATGAAGGTGTTACGCATTAATTGCAGGCATTAAATGGATGAAAAGTTTGATGGAGTTGATGAGCTAATGTTCTTGGCTCACCTAAGCTGCACAGGTCAGCAGGTAAGAAAGAAAGAGAGAAAGCAGTAAATTAGCTTGTAATGTTCATTATATTTTTGTGAGGCCATGCCAGGATTAATAATGTATATTGTTCCTATATAGAAAAAAGACCACCTTCAATTTAATAATAATAATAATAATAATCTCCCCGTGTTCGCGTGGCTTTCCTCCAGGTGCTCCGGTTTCCCCCACAGTCCAAAGACATGTGGTATAGGTGAATTGAATAAACTACATTGGCCGTAGTGTATGTGTGTGGATGAGTGTGTATGGATGTTTCCCAGTACTGGGTTGCAGCTGGAAGGGCATCCGCTGTGTAAAACATATGCTGGATAAGTTGGCGGTTCATTCCGCTGTGGCGACCCCTGATGAATAAAGGGACTAAGCCGAAGGAAAATGAATGAATGAATAATAATAATAATAATAACTATTATTATTATTATTATTATTATTATTATTATTATTATTAGGCATGCATAATACAGGCAATAATCACAATTCTGAATGGTTTTGCACAAAATAAAACATAAAAAAATAATACTAAATACAGCTATGGAAGTATCTCCCAGTTTCTCTGGATTTATTAGATTTATTAGTTATGATTTTGAGGAAAATGTTAATATTTGTTTTCTTCTATGAAGTTCTGATAACAATTCTTCTAAATTTCAATTAAAAAACGTTTACATTTAGAGCATTTATTTATATATAATTTTCAGCTTAGTCCCTTTATTAATCAGGGGTCGCTCAACTTATGCAGCATATTTTTTACACAGCGGATGCTCTTCCAGCTGCAACCCAGTACTGGAAAACATCCATACACTCATTCACACACATACACTACGGCCAATTTAATTTATTCAATTCACCTATAGCGCATGTCTTTGGACTGTGGGGGAAACCGGAGCACCCGGAGGAAACCCATGCCTACACGGGGAGAACATGCAAACTCCACACAGAAATGCCAACCGGGACTCGAACCAGCGACCTTCTTGCTGTGAGGCGACAGTGCTAACCACTTGGCCACTGTGTCGCCCCTATATATAATTATTTGTTTTTTCTTTTTAATTCATAATTTAGTCATACTTTACATACTTCATATACAGTATAAAATAAAATCTTTTTATTGAACTGACAAAAAAAGCGAGACGTGTTTTTTCTCTCATGTTTTTCTCATCTTACATTCTGTTGTAGGGGTTACAGGTTGAGCGCATGAGCCATCACAGACTCATAGCAGTGTGGTTTTTGTGTGTTTTTGAGGGCATGACATCCCACAGGCAGAATGAACATCAACACTGATGGCCAGTTAAATGAATGCATTAGTAAACTCAGTAACACTTGCCTGCACACTGCAGCCTTTTGGGACCAAATGTCTTTTAACTCGGCTTGTGTGGATCCACACTCTAGCAAGAAATCCTTCATCTCTCCCTTTGACATCCATCTCTCATTAGCCACACGCTTTTGTCTGTGCTTTATGTAGGGGGTAGTGATTGATGCAGATAAGGTATTAGCTGTCTGTTTCTTAGTAGCTTTGTTTTTGCTTTGTTAATGGGCTCATTTGTAACGTTATGAAGCACACTGGAGTCATTGAGCTTAGATACATGTTAGACTGTAAATAAATCTGTCTAGGGAACTGTGTGTATCTCTGTTTGCTGTTATTTTTCTTCTGTTTTTCTTATTCCTCTTAAAAGGCTTTTCACCTTAGTTTAAGGTCATATTTTAAAAGGGGTTTAGCTCTAAGCAGGTAAAAATATAAATAATAAAATAATAACAATTAATATTAATAATAGTAATAATAATAATAATAATAATAATGAAAATTAAAACAATAATATAAAACAATTATATTAATAATAATAATAATAATAATAATAGGGCGACGCGGTGGCGCAGTGGGTAGCACAATCTGAGTATGATATACACAATATGAGTGTGTATGGATGTTTCCTAGTCATGGGTTGCAGCTGGAAGGGCATCCGCTGCGTAAAACATATGCTGGATAAGTTGGCGGTTCATTCTGCTGTGGCGACCCCAGGTTAATAAAGGGACTAAGCCGAAAAGAAAATGAATGAATGAATAATAATAATAATTATTATTATTATTAATATTATTATTATTATTATATTATTATTATTATTATTATTTATTAATAGTAATAAAAGTAATAAATAAACAAACAAATAAATAAAATTAAATTAAATTAAATAAATAAAACCAGCAATGAGTACATTTTTAGGAATGGATTTAGAAATACATAATGGATTTATACATAATTGAATATGACCCATTATCATAATATGATAGCTGAATAAATAAGCTTTCCATTAATAATGTGTGGTTTGTAAGGATAGGACAATATTTTCAACTGTTTGAAAATCTGCGATATTCGGGTTCAAATAAATGTAAATATTGAGAAAATCACATTTACAGCTGTATAAATAAAGTGCTCAGTGCTGCTTATTACTAATGAAAAAAAGTATTTATAGGAAATTATATATAGGTAGGGGTGGCATGGTGGCTCAGTGGTTAGCATTGTCGCCTCACAGCAGGAAGGTCGCTGGTTCGAGTCCTGGCTGGGCCAGTTGGCATTTCTGTGTGGAGTTTGCATGTTCTCCTGAATTTGCGTGGGTTTCCTCCGGGTGCTCCGGTTTCCCCCACATTCCAAAGACATGTGCTATAGGTGAATTGAATAAACTAAATTGGCCGTAGTGTATGTGTGTGTGTGTGTGTGTGTGTGTGTGTGTGTGTGTGTGTGTGTGTGCGTGTGCGTGTGCGTGTGCGTGTGCGTGTGCGTGTGCGTGTGTGTGTGTGTGTGTGAATGCAAGAGTGTATGGGTGTTTCAAAGTACTGGGTTGCGCCTGGAAGGGCATCCGTTGCGTAAAACATATGCCGGAATAGTTGGCAGTTCATTCCGCTGTGGCAACCCCTGATAAATAAGGAAGCTAAGAAGGAAAATGAATGAAATGAGTGATATATAGGTAGGAAGATCTTTTCATAATATTCTAATGATTTTGGTATAAAAGAAAAATGTATACTTTTGAGTCATACAATGTATTTCTAGTTATTCCTACGAAATGAACCCATGCAGCTTAAGGTTTTGTGGTCCAGGGTCACACTTTAAAGAACCTGTTTTCCCATTGTGTGGTAAGTGTGATTGGAAAAGTCACATAAATGAATCAACACTTTTATAATGATTCTGCTAAGCTCTAAAATGTTTTATCAGCTAGAAATTGTTCAATTAAAAATATTTCATATTTAATATCACAGGGCCTTTGAATAGTGTTGGACAATGCGGAGCCTTGGAGAGAAAATAAATGAAAAGCACTGGTTTACAGTGACACAAGGTTAATTATCTGAAGTGTGAAAAGTCTATTTCTGGGCCATTTTTTCCTTCTTTTATTTTTACTCTCTCTGTAACTGAAATACACGTGATGTCCTTTGGGTTGGATAACAAACACATAGAGAAGAGTAGAGAAGAAAGGGACGTCTTGGATGAGGATGGCTTTATTCAGGGTGAGTTGAGCTGAACTGATGGAGCTGTATTGATTATATTTTCTTATTATCACCTCTTCGGCTCGGCTTATCTGTGACAGGCAAGCGAGAAGACTAGAAATTAGCCTTGCACATTTTTTCGCTCCTCATTTCTCTCCTTTCCATCGATTTTTAAAGGGAGAATAAATTTCATTCTAATATTCCCAGACTCTAAGATAAGCGTTGACAATCTCGCACAATTTCCCCTCTTGGAAAGCCTGCTCTAACAAACAAAAACTACGCCACAAACTCGTATTTTGATTTCATGGGTGTTTAACTGCCTGACCGATGCTCCAGCTTTCTCGATCGCTCTCTTTTTCTCTCCGATGATTTATATATTACTTGATACTGATGTGTGGGCTTGTCTAGTCATTGCTCCTCGACATCCATCTTCTCCTACATACGTACTGTAGTTCATGTTGTGTGTGTGTGTGACTTGTGAAAATTTAAGTTGTTAGGAGGTGCTCAGATGTGAGATGTTGTGAACTGCTGAGCTCTAATCAAAGTGATCCATCATGTTAAGGGTAAGTGAACAGAACAAAAGCACTCTCCAGTTTTCAGTCCGGGGGGAGATTTTGACTCGCAGTTCTGCCACTCGGGATATCACTTGATGCTCGAATCTGCTGTTTTCTGCAAAAGCTGCTTTATGGGTTTGCGCGTAGATAGTGTCACTTTAATGCAGTGGTCACCAAACTCAGTCCTGGAGGGCCGGTGTCCCTGCAGGGTTTAGCTCCAACTTGCCTCAACACACCTGCCTGGAAGTTTCTAGTATACCTAGTAAGAGCTTGATTAGCGGTTTCAGGTGTGTTTGATTAGGGTTGGAGCTAAAATCTGCAGGACACCGGCCCTCCAGGACCGAGTTTGGTGACCCCTGCTTTAATGGATGGTTGGTTATACAAATTGCTCACGATTTGTGGAAAGTTGATGGTTATACAGCTGTGGAATAAATTAGGAGACCACTTCAATGTTGTTATTGGGTCTCTGTTTAATAGGTACCTGCTTTGATTAAAATGTTGATTTTTGTTTTGTTTTATATTGATAATGTTTTGAAATTTTTTATTTTATTTTTTAGAAAATGGCAAAGATATATAAATATAAATAAATAAATATATATTTTTATTTGTCGCCTCACAGCAAGAAGGTCACTGGTTCGAGCCTCGGCTGGGTCAGTTGGCATTTCTGTGTGGAGTTTGCATGTTCTCCCCGTGTTCGCGTGGGTTTTCAGAATCAGAATCAGAATCAGAATCAGAAAGAGCTTTATTGCC
>CAIGQV010016734.1:12034971-12060538 GCA_903798115.1 Danio jaintianensis
AACAGCAGAGCTCAACACGGAGGCGGCCATCTTCGTCGGCGCCAACATGTAAATCTCCGGGTGCTCCGGTTTCCCCCTCAAATCCAAGTGTAAAACATATGCTGGATAAGTTGACGGTTTATTCTGCTGTGGCAACCCCTGATTAATAAAGGGACTAAGCCGAAAATGAAATGAATGAATGAATGAAATAATAAATAAATAATACAACCTTTTGCAAAATAAAGAAGCTTTAAAAACCTTAAACTCAAAACATGTACCTATTATTATTATTATTATTATTGATAAATCCAGAGAAGGGATAATAGTTTTGAAATGGTTCTTAATTTTTAAGTTGTATGTACAGTATGGATGATTAATTAATTTTTAAAAATCTGTTTATTAGTGTTAAATTACATTATATGTTAAAACCTGTTAGCCAGCACTCACTTATGAGGATTTATACCTACCTAACTTTAAATAGTAACAGTTCTTGACCGTTCTTTGCGGCAACAATATGCCTTAACACACCTCTTTTCTAGACTGGAACACCCATGAGTCCACAAAGTGGCGCAAATGGATTTGCTATTTAAACAACTGGGCGCCAAACGTGAAAATTAGGGTTGCGCTGATCTAAAAATAGCAACACATTGCGGCAAACACGTCTTGCGCCTTATTGCGCCGGGTGTATGATAGGGCCCCGAGTCTATCAGCATCAGTTTGCTATAGAAGAATTAACTCTGTAGAAAATAATTTCTTTAAATATACTAAAAAATATCTGTAAATACCTTCCTTATTTAAAATGTCTTAAATATTTAATGTATGTTTTAAATAAATGTGCCACAAAAACAAGTTATGAAAACCACAATGTAAATTATTATATTTTAACCACAATCTGGAGTAGAAACATACAATTTTATTAAGATAAAGATGTTACTGTTAAAATTACCATCAGAAGCAGTGAAGTGTTGAAAGAGTCGCAAGCATTTGAAAGTTCCTCAGGAGAAAAATTATTGCAATATTGTTGGCGTTGGCTTAGATAACACAGTCCAAAAACATTGGATTATCCCTTCTAGCAAGCGCTGCCCTTTTGTTAGAGATTTGAGGTCCAAAAATCCCTCCAGCGTCACAGTCCAACACTTCCCAGAACCTGCACGGATTTGTTCTCTGCTAATATTTTCTCCATATTTCCCTTGCTGACCGATGAAATGATTAAAGCGTATAGAAGACTGCAGCTGATGCATGCAGAATATTCTTGCAATAAACATAGTCAATTACGTATTAATTGTACCTTAAACCTCTACCGATGAAGCTGGAGATGCACATTACCCTCACATGTGTGACATAATTATATACCGCGGTGAAGAATTAGTGGTGGGACTGTGCAGAAGCAGTTCAATAATCTTGGGTCACAATATCCCTGCATCAAACCGTATGACGGCCTTGGGATAAATTACAAAAATTAACTCTGGATGGTAATTATCTGTCTATTGTGGATCTGTCGGATATGTCCATACAGCTGTAAAGCCACGGGGCAAAGCACAACAGAAACAGAATGAGGAGCTAAACATGGCAGAGAAAATCAGACCAACAAGAATGAGTAACTAAAGTTTACTGGTTTATCGCCAATTGGTCACCCTGTCAACAAATTGATGTGGTGTGGTCAGCTTTGAATGTTTGTGTTAATATGTCAAAACTTTGGAAAGATACAACATCAGGTGCCATTAAATTCATTGTTGCTGCAAACAAAAAAAACATTTAGCCTGATTGGAGTCAAATTCGGTAAAAATCAAGTTATAATAAGCAATTAAAAGCTATTTTTGTATATCTCCTGACCACTAGGTGACACTGTGCTGAAGCCACACGGGTATCATCAGGTCATGGATGTCATGACACACACCAAATTTGGTTTAGATACTCCAAAGCTTTCCAGAGATATACACTGTTTTTTATTCTGGAGGGTTCATCCCTATACCCTATTTCCTTCAAAGGGATTAGGGCATAGGGTTGAACCCTTCCAAATAGAATGCAGTGAGTGGCACCAAACAACATCTCTGCGCAAAGGATAATATAGTGGTCTAAAGTGTCCATCAGTTGAGCATTTTGGTTTGGAAGGACACTTCAATATGGCGGCCATGATTGTTTCATTCCGAAGTGCTCTTCGGAGAGTGTTATATGTCCAGTTTGGAACTCACTGATAGCTTCTAGTCCACATTGTTTAGCTCTGCAGGAAATTTAGTTTGCATGTTTCTTGAGAATGGTTTGATTTATCATTATCTAAAGATGGTCTGAGTTTATTTTAATATTATACCTGTGTTCTAGGAGGAGTTTGAACAACTTGGTTTTTACTATTATAAATGGACATTTTTATCAGTTAAATCAAGTTGACTCAAGCCAAAAAATCTGAGAAAAAAATTGATTGTTTCTATTCTCACTGCTCAAACCTTATTAGTGTAAACCTAAGAGAACATGTGTTTATAATGTGAGAGAGATTAATTTAGAGCATGGGTGTGAATTCATTTTTGCAAGGTGTGAATTCATTTTTTAAAATGAACACTATGGGGCAGTATTACTCCAACAACTTTTGTTCCTTTTCACACTAATGATATTTACAGGAAAATAAAGGATTATTTTCAAGCAGTTCTTTGCATGAAACAAAAAAATACCACAAAACAACTTAACGGTGTCTATGATTTGTAATCGAATGCGTTTGTCTCACCTATATATCTCCTTATAGACAACTTTCCTAGAGGGGTCAGTTTGCTCAGTAGCTCGCTTTGTATGGTGTTGAACTTGTGATGCAGAGCATTCGACTTTGAGTCTGCTGAACAACAGCTCCACAGAAGAGATGTAGAAAATGTAGGTTGAGGCATGTATTTCCAATGAGCCTGGGTTGCGTTTTAGGGTGAGGGCCAGATGGGAAGAAGAAAAAAAAAACACCTTATGCAGGCCAAGTTTCCTTTTGTGAAACTTTTTGCTCAGAATTACATTAATATTAATCTTACCAGCTACAATATGATTTACAAGAAGTTTATATACAGTGCTCAGCATAAATGAGTTCTCAGTAACATATAGGTAGCATATTTTGCTGCATTTGAACAAACAGTATTATTAAATAGACATATTTATTAAAATAATATTTTAGTCACCAAAGATTTTGAAAAAGAAAGATAATGCAATTAAATTCAAGTGAAATATTGCAAAAACAAATGACAGCCTACAAAACTTCAACAAAATTGTAGATATGTTTTGCTTCTCTTGATTTTTCCTCTTTTTAAAATTTGTATTTAATATTTTTCTCTAACATATAAATTTGGGTGAACTAATTTTTTATAATGTTATCGTAAGTTATTTTGTTAGATTAGCTCCAGATTTGGCTTCAGTACTGACTAAACTAATGAATATGTACAAATCTAATATTGTATAGCTTTAGCTTCCTATTAAAAATATGAATTTAAAAGATAGATTTGTGAGGGGTGTACTTATATATGCTGAGCACTGTATTTTTAGGGGTGTGCAAAGCCTTTCAAAGCTGCTCAATACAAACGTTCAGTGCAATAGAGAGGTCATGTATTCTGTTTAACAATATAGCAGTCAAATACAGTTCAGATTCAGACTATCCTCTATCTATGTGCCAAAATTCACAAATGACTACTGTGCGGTCCTGTGGGCTTCCATAGACTCAAGAGCAGAAGAACAAGAAGACAAACGACTGCAATCGATGCCAGCTAAAAAGTCAAAATAATTTCATTGCAAAGCATGATCTCCTCATTTCTCCCCTCGCCTGTTGTTGGGTTAATCAGCAGAAGTGCAGAGAAGCTCATTCAGCAAGAGTTATCCAGCCATCACGGCACAATCCCAAACCCACGGCGCTAGACAACAATTAATGCATCACCCTGCCAAAACGTCACACACAAAAGCAGCATCCCAGTCAAACGTAATGATGGGCAATGTTTTAGAGCTTTGTGCTGAATAAGAATGAGTCAAAGACTAATTATTTCCATCCTCAGCCAGGCAGCCATAATGGAGTCTGTAGCCAATCAGCTAATAAAATCAGTTGTGTCTTATTTAGACAGTTTGTTAAGCATTCCATTTGCACATGTATGGCTGCGCAGCGAGTGTGTGCTGTGGTTTTACGTTTGCGCTTGACTTGCTTTGAGTCCTTTGGGTGCTGGCAGATTGTTGTGTGTTTATACATTCTCTCATTGGCAGCTGATCCTATGTACAGTACACACATGCACATACGCGCAGGATGACGCACTCACCCATATATTAGCATAAAATGATGGCACATCCACTGTTCTCTAGAGAAATGAATTCATTTTTATTTTTTTACAGTTACAGTTCTTAACAATTGCATATATACAGTATGTTCTGCATATTGTTCTGTATAACCACATATTTAAAAAAAAAAATCAATAATCTAAATCAATAATCTAATATAATCTAGGGGTGGCACGGTGGCACAGTGGTTATCACTGTCATCTCACAGCAAGAAGGTCACTGGTTCGAGTCCTGGCTGGGTCAGTTGGCAGTTCTGTGTGGAGTTTGCATCTTCTCCCCGTGTTCGTGTGGGTTTCCTCAGGGTGCTCCGGTTTCCCCCACAGTCCAAAGACATGCGGTATAAGTGAATTGAGTGCTAAAATGGCCGTAGTGTATGAGTGTGTGTGAATGTGAGAGTGTATGGGTGTTTACCAGTACTGTGTTGCGGCTGGAAGGGCATCCGCTGCGTAAAACATATGCTGGAATAGTTGCCGGTTCATTCCGCTGTGGTGACCCCTGATAAATAAGGAACTAAGCCGAAGGAAAATGAATGAATAATCTAATCTAAATAGAAAATAATCTATACTATTCAAACTGTAAAAAGCGATTGGTTGACTTTTCTTTAAAAAATGAGTTAACCTGTTGCCTTAAAATTAGGAGGTAAACCATAACGTTTGCGTAATTATAAAAATAAGTCAATTTAACAACAGTTCTGTTACAAATTGTTGCTTTTAATGATGCAACGAGTTTACTTTTTTTTTTTTTTTAAGTAAAGTAACTAAAAGCCTTTAGAGTGTATTTATTTAGTTAATGACATAGCATTAATGTTTTTATATTTACAGTATTTTATTAAGATTAGATTTTTTATTGTATATAATAATGATTATTAACCATTAGCAAACTAGCTTTAGCTCTTATTTTAACTTTTAGCTATTATTTAGCTCACAGCTAATGTTTTCCTTTGAACTGCTAACATTCAAATGCTATCTTTCTTTCATTTCTTTTCGGCTTAGTCCCTTTATTAATCAGGGGTTGCTACAGCAGAATGAACCGCCAATTTATCCAGAATATGGGGAGAACATGCAAACACCACACAGAAATGCCAACTGACCCAGCCGGGGCTTGAACCAGCGACCTTCTTGCTGTGAGGCGATTGTGCTACCCACTACGCCACCGTGCTGCCCCAAATGCTATCTTTTACATATTTATTTATTTTCTGTTTTAATACACATAGAATGTATTATCAGTAGAACAAAAAATCTCTCAGTTAGTTTAGAGATTTGTAACAAGTTATTATTTCCAATTTGCTGTCAATAACTACTCACTTTAGCCAACGAGTGATTATTTGACTGATTCAAGTTGATTTGTTGCTGCTGTTGTACTGAAAAATCAATGCATTAGATCAGACTTTAAGGTCAAAAATAAAATAGGTTTCAAGAGTTCACACTTAACTGATGATTAATTATAAAGCATGTTTGGCATGCTGTCCCGGGAGAGAGCCCTGAGCTCAATAGATCCTCGAGCCCGGGGCTCCGTTTGCAGGGCGAGAAGGAGGTGGAGCTCAGGTAGATCTCGAGAACTCCCCTGCTTATTTATGGCTGTTAACAAATTAGGGATTTCTATGGAGAGATATACTACTGACTAAGAGCTCATCTATGGTGCCAATTTGGTTTAGTCAATTCACTTATATCACATGTCTTTAGACGGTGGGAGGAAACCAGGAAACCCAGGAGAAACACACGCGATCACTGGGAGAACATGTAAACTCCACACAGAAACATTGTCTGGTCTGGTAAGGACTTGAACCAGTGACATTCTTGCTGTGAGGCAACAGTGCTAACCACTGGGCCGCCGTGCCACCCTATCTAGGAAAAGGGAGGAGGAATAGGTGTGGGAGGGGGGATTCTTCAAAACGAAGATGACTGAGGTATGAAAACTGGTTATTTATGGGGACTTAGGAATTGTCTGATTGGTGAATCATGTGTTAGCTAATGTGGGACCAGCCGTGATCAGTCATAAGCACATGATCCTCTCGAAATTAGTTTATAAATGAACTTTACAAAATATATATTTGTATTATTTTACTATTGATTTAAATTGATTTATTTTAAAATGGTCACATTTCTGAATAAGAACCAGTTATGGTTTCCTAAGTCTCTCTCACACGCACACACACGTACACGCACACACACACACACACACACACGCACACGCACGCACACACACACACACACACACCATATTACACTCATATTACTCATAAAGACACTATAAGTCAGAGCCGAGGTGTGAGTGAGTGAGTGAGTGAGTGAGTGTGTGTGTGTGTGTGTGCGTGTGTGTGTGCGTGCGTGTGTGTGTGTGTGTGGTGTGCATGAGCAGCACTTTGACGCAGTATTGAGATGTTGTGTGTAATGTGTCATACTAGAGAAGCGTGTTAAGTGTCATGTGGGTGGACTCCAACTGTTTCCACCCCGCCGTCAGAGAGAGTGTGTGTTGATGAGTGAATAACCGTGTGTTACCCGGGGTCTCTGAGGGGCTCTGTCATGTCTCTGTCACAATGATCCCAAAATACTCAGAGAACGGCGTGAATTATGTATGACATCTCTCTGTGTCTCTGCCTACTCTGTGATGCACACGCACACACACACACACACACACACACAAATATATATTGGGTTTTCATGTTCTATGGGGACTTCCCATAGACGTAAGAATGTATAACTGTACAGATATTCTCTTAGGGAAGGGTTTAGGTCAGGGATCAGCTAGGTGATCTGTACGACAAGCCCTGCCTTCTTGTGGGCATGTGCAAGAAGGAGGCATATCTAAAACATGTAACAAAACAAACTCTAAGTAACATATTTAAGATGTTCAAAAATGTAGACAGCGCCCTCTAGTGGATTTGTCATCTGAAGCGTGCAACGAAACGTACCCGGAGCTATGTATTTTACGTTGCACAAATGTATACTATGTGTATTTCCAATGAGCCTGAGATCACAACATTACATGATTACTGCCATTTAAAAGATATCCTTTAACCATTTGCATAAACTTGGAACTAAAATCTCGATTTTTTCGGATGACAGACATTGTGTAATAACATCATTAGTGTTTTAAGCATAGTTTCTTGTATTTTCTTCTCTTTGATTTCAGCCTAAACCTGGAGTAAACAAGACCAAAGGACTAGTGTGGCCTTCAAACAGAACATATGTTTTATTCATGCGTTATATCAGTACGATCTGATAAAACAAAAGCAAGTAAATCCCAGTGTAAAAGAAGCCTTTCAACTCGACCCTTTGCGTCTCTTTTCCCAGAGGAAAGCATCCACATCCACACATAAAGAAGCTCACTAAACTCAAGCACATGTGGAGCATCTTCAGGTCAAATACTCAAAACTTGGATTTACTGAATGTGACATGAAAAGTGCATGAAAAGAGTGTTTGGAGTGGCACCTCCATTCAAGTTAACCTCCACGTCCTTTCCCTCTTCACAGCCTCATTTCCCGTACAGCTCTCCTTATTAACCCTCCATATAAAAGCGCAGATGACAATAATTGGTTTGAAGATATGAATAAAGTCATGTAAGGATAATCCTGCGCCGCTTGCTCTTATAGGTCCAAGAGAACCCTTGATCCGCCACTCATTTCCCATTTCGCTCAGGGAGATTAAATATACAGGACTTATAAACACAGTCTGACAGAAAGAGTTTATGCTGAACACATTGAAAATGTTCAGTTAATGGTTCCTTTGCCATTTTCAAGAGATGCAAATGCACTTGTGCATTCAGCTGCGTCATTCATTTCAGATGTCAGCCGACTCATATCATGTCCGTGGATTTTTTTTTCTTTCTAAACATCATGTTGTAGGTTTTACACCCTATTTTAAGAAGATTTTGTTACAACTATGTTATAAAAAGTAGTATTTGTTTTATGTAGCTATTTTTTTTTTACCTATTCTGACATTGAAAATGGCTCTTTTTTAATTTATTTTTTTATTTATTTTAATTTATGACTGTAACAAAAACATAAAGCTACTAGAATAAAAATGATTAAATAATATGTTAATTAATTTTATGTTATGTAAATATGTTATTTATTTTTTTAACCCAATGCTAAAAGAACTCAAATTAAACTTAAATAAAGTAAAACAAGAAAAACAATTTGTTGTTGTTATTATCATTATTATTATTATTATCATCATTATTATTATTATTAATAATAATAATAATAATAATAATAATAATATTAATAAATAAATAAATACATAAATAAAATAGATTATTATTATTAATAATAATAATAATAAATAAACATGTAAATAAATAAATTAATTAAATAAATACATGTATTATTATTATTATTATTATTTATCCATTCATTCATTTTCCTTCGGCTTAGTCCCTTTATTCATCAGGGCTCGCCACAGCGGAATGAACCGCCAACTTATCCAGCATATGTTTTACACAGCGGATGCCCTTCCAGCTGCAACCCAGTATTGGGAAACATCCATACACACTCATTCACACACACACACACACTACGGCCAATTTAGTTTACTCAATTCACCTACAGCGCATGTCTTTGGACTCTTGGGGAAACCAGTGCACATGGAGGAAGCCCACGCCAACACGGGGAGAACATGCAAACTCCACACAGAAATGCCAACTGACCCAGCCGGGACTCGAACCAGCGACCTTCTTGCTGTGAAGCGACATTGCTAACCACTGGGCCACCGTGTCGCCACTATTATTATTATTATTTAATATTACTATAACTAAATTCTCGAAATAAAGACAAAAACAAAGAAACAAAAACAAATCCAATTAATATGATTAATAAAAACTAGAATAGTTACTCAGTAACACTGTTATGAAGGACATTTATTTTAGCTTAACTAAAAAATGTTAATTTATTAATTCAGGTCATAGACCACATTAATTGCTCATGTTATATAGTAAATGTACAATATATATTTTTTTAGCATTCAGCAGCTAGAAGAAAAAAAACATATAGAAGTAGACCATTTGTTATGTTTGCGTTTATGTGTTGTTTACTCCTCTAATCTCTCATAATTAGAACAATTGTTATTAGCTCAGATTATTCCATTTGGTGTGAATGGGCATTTTGGTCACAATGTCAGTTTTATCTGAATTAAAATCCAATCGAAGTGTATGACTGGATGGATTTTGATTATTATACATTTCATTCTGGTTGACTTTGAGTGATTTGTATGTTGAAAGGATGCCATCATGAAGCACAGATCATGTGGTTTGGAAATGAGAGCCAGGTCTAAAACGCAGCACAGTTTACAGCCATACAAATAGTTCCTCACGTTACTCTGAATCGATTCTCATGTGAGATTACACACTGTGTAAAGTGATTAAGAGAAATGCTTTCAAACATGAGCTGAAGTGCACAGACTCTATTGAACAATACATGTGACTCTCTCTCTCTCTCTCTCTTACTGCTGAAATTGATTTCCTGATTGTTTGGGACTCTAGAGATGCTAATACTGCATGTGTAAAAATAATAACATTGTAGGTATTTCAAAATTAACCTATTATGTTCCCCTTTATATGTAAAAAAAAAAAAAAAAAAACACTTCCTCTGACCTAATTAAAGCCCAGTAGACAGATATTATTGAAGCCAAATCCTCACAGACCACAGGCAGGACTGAGCTGCATGAGTCTTTGCTTGTGGAAATTCATAGATTTATTTATGTTTTACCTGAGGGCAAACAGAAGATGTACAGTTTTTCAATGAAATACTTTAGAAACACTGTGTTTCTGCAGTAAAATGGAAAGTGCATACTCTGAATTCTGATAGGTGATATATGCAAATGTGAGATTCTAGTGTAAATATCTTTGCATTAAATAACCTTACTCTCCTCTCAAGACAGTAAAAATCATTATTGATTTACTCTTCTGCTTACTAATGCTGTGGAAAAGCTGAATTTGTAAACATCAGTGTCACATGGTCATTCATAAATGATTATAGCATGCTGATTTGCTGCTCAAGTTATTGTCATTATTATTATTATTATTATTATTATTACTATCAATATTACTATAGTCCTTATTATTTTCTATGCTGAAAACAGTTAATCCCGCTTAAAGTTTTTCTATTTCTTTTTTTTTTTTGGTTCTTTGTATTTATTTGTTTATGAACCAATTTTTAATGATACAATAATCTCTTGATTTTGACCTCTGACATGTCAATAGATCAAGGGAAATTTGATTTATCAATTCAAGACCCCTTTAGTGTTATTAAGGAAACCGTGATATATTTTTCTGTTATATTTTTTTCGTATCAAAAATTTAAAAGAACAGCACGTGTTTAAAATAGAAATCTCCTTACTGACTGTTTACCACTTGTAACATGTTCCTATTTAATAAAAACAAATAATTTATCTTTAAATTATATATATATTTTTTTAAATCTATGTTTTAGCTGTCTTACTAAAGCAAATAGGGGCGACATGGTGGCTCAGTGGATAGCACTGTCGCGGCTGGGTCAGTTGGCGTTTCTGTGGAAGTTTGCATGTTCTCCCCATGTTGGTGTGGGTTTCCTCCGGATACTCCGGTTTCCACCACAGTCCAAAGACATACGGTATAGGTGAATTGAATAAACTAAATTAGCCATAGTGTATGTGTGTTTCTCAGTACTGGGTTGCAGCTGGAAGGGCATCCGCTGTGTAAAACATATGCTGGATATGTTAGGGGTTCATTCCGCTGTGGCGAACCCTGATGATTAAAGGGACTAAGCCGAAGGAAAATGAATGAATGAACTAAAGCAAATAATTATTAAAATAATTGCCACATTTTTGTGAAAATACACATTTGCATGTATTAATTGCTTTTTTTATTTCCCGTGTGTCGACGGCTAGTAACAAAACAGCTAGAAACACTTCATTTCCATCCAAACGTAAAGCAAATCTTTTCAAAGTTTGCAAAAAATAAAGCAGTAGTTAGAGCAGCTGACTGTAGTATTAGTAACCTAGCAACTAACAGTAAACAAGGCAAGCATAATGGAGTCAACTGATTAGTCACATGGGTCTAAAAAGTGTCCAAAAAAAAGTCTAAAGTCACCTCATGCGAGCATAAAATGCATTTTTGCAAATCATGGGATTTTTATTCAGAATTTGGTGTTTCAATCACTCATTTCTCATGTGATGCTTTAAAATGTGCATTAACACAGGGTGATGGAAACCAAACGTATGAAAGCCTATAGACTGCCTTTTATAGGAGGAACTATTGCAGAGAACATTGATAAAAAATAATGTAATTTTAATTGCCTTTTCTGTTACCTCAATTGCATAGCTTTTCCAAATACATCCATTGCTATGATTAGATGCTTTCTGAACTACAGTTATTTCACAGCTGTCATTTTTGTGTTTATTTTGGTATTTAGAGGAAAGAACACATTAAATATTTACATATTCATATGAACATTGCTCTCAGCTGCATGTGTTTACAATGTATGAATGTCTGTTATAAGTATAGCGCTTCAAAAGTGTTGTTTACAACTTCATTTTACTACTAATAAAAGAATGCAAATGGTCTTTGCTGTGAGTATATCAGGTCACCAAATCACACTTAGTCTCTTCAATGCTCTCCTATTGCCCAGTGTCACCCACATGATGGAACTGGTCGTGAAAAACAAGCGCTGGTTCAAGTTCCATCGTATGAAAATGTATGATTTTAAAAAAGGATTCTTGGCACCAAACCCGACCCCTAAATCCAACCGTCACTGGGGAATAAGCAAATCGTACTAAATTGTACGAATGAGATCATACGAATTCATACAAATTATACACTAAATCAAAAAGTTCAGAATTGCCATGAGATAATGTTGGAAGAACGGGGAAAAAATTAAAGATGCTAGACTTGCTGCGATGTTGTCGTGAAGCGTCGCAGACATGGTATCGGTTGTCGTGAACTATGACACATTACACGAGAAGAAAACAATTGACATTTACGAATCCCCACGATACCCTACGTCAAGGAAATAGTTCCGAAATTGTGACAAATCCCTGTGATCTGATCGGGCTTAAGAGGTCTTTACATTTTATGCCTCACATTGTACATTATAAACCCCTTTAACCATCCAAAAATCATTGTAATGTATGGTCTCTCGTGGGTTATTTCTTAATTGCTATCTGTTCTCATGAAATAACCCCCTTAAAACCAGCTTTTTGATTCCCTGTGTGAGCCCGAACTTCTTTAAAGATTCAGAATTGCTGCATGAACATTTTTTTTTTGCTCTTGCCGCACATGGAATTATAGAATCCTCGTTATGGAGACATGAACCCATATAATGAATTAAACATCAGGCTGGATCATCGGTACTGTGCTTTTCCCTCTCGCTCTCTCTATTTCTTTCTCCGTCAGCAGAGCTTTGATGCGCTGAAGTGCATTGCACACATTTGCTCTTGGCTTGAGCAAAATGTTCCAGTATAGGTTGGTGAACAAAAAAAGTTGATGTATCTCAAGGTATCTTGTTCTCTGTGGCTTGCTTTTGTTATCGTTCATTGATCTGCTGTCCTCTTTTGCTCTGGTATTATCACAGTACACAGTGTATATAAACACAGTGTTCCTTGCTTCCTCGGTTAACTCCTGGAGGTTAAATATGGATATGAATGGCTGTGTGTTCTTGTTGTTGGAACAAAAAAAACATTATGTTCTGTAAAAAACATGACTCCGATTGAGGTTTGTAAAAAGATTATTTGAAAGCAATTACCTCAAAAAGCATACAAGAGTTATTTAAAATGACACAAATTAGGTATACACAAAGTCCCTTTAAGGCAAGTCATTTCACTCGGTGGCCATCTTTGAAACGCCTCTCGGGCAGTATGCTCGGGCATTCTGTCTGAATGGGAAAACATCAAATTCTCCAAAGCTGTTTCCCAAGCTTACGATTACATTACATATTTGGAACCACCAATAAAATTAAAAAACAACTGTCTCATAAGTTTCGTTTCTAAATGTCAGAATCAAACAAAATCTGCATATTTTCAGGTTGCCTGAGCTAATGCGCATGCGCACTCTAAAGGAATGAGATCGCGACACCAACCTCATTTATCATCCTCTGGATAATGATCGTCTGATCCCACTGGTCTTCTGAAGTAATCCACAACTTGGTCTTGATGGCGAATCTCCTCCAGAAATGACAGCGACTCTTTGTTTACAAGTTTGTGGGCGTTTCAGTAGTTGCTGTCATGTGATGTGCGTTTGACAGAATGGATTGTACATACAGATTACAAAACCAAGAAACTTTTGTTTTCAAGTGCACTTGGTTCATTTAAAAGGACAGATTTCAAGCTTTATGTGGATATATTTCTTATGTCTGTGAAGCAAGTATTCGCTGAGATTCCAGTGTGTTTGTTGACCGCATAAACTGTCGTAAAAGCAGACGTCTGTTACGAGCTTCTCCGTCAGTCTATAGCGATCGATGATTGGCTCCTGTACTAGTAGGCGGGGCTTTATTCGCCATATTGACCGTTACACTTCTCCCCATTCAAAACTATACGAGTGACATGTCTTGTGTATTCTCTAGTCTTTGGTATACACCACTGTTCAAAGGATTTGGGTCAATACGATTTTTTATTTATTTTTTTTTTTTAGAAAGATTTTTTCCTGTTAAACTAAGGCTACATTCATTATACAAAACACTAAATATAATAGTAAATAAAGATCAATAATAAATTTTTTTTTATTACATTTAAAAATATGTGTATTTAAAAAAGTGCAACACTGTGGCTCAGTGGTTAGCACTGTCGCCTCACAGCAAGAAGGTCGCTGGTTTGAGTCCCGGCTGGGTCAGTTGGCATTTCTGTGTGGAGTTTGCATGTTCTCCCCGTGTTGGCGTGGGTTTCCTCCGGGTGCTCCAGTTTCCCCCACAGTCCAAAGACATGCGCTATAGCTGAATTGAATGAACTAAATTGGCCGTAGTGTATGTGTGTGAATGAGTGTGTATGGATGTTTCTCAGTACTGGGATGCAGCTGGAAGGGCATCCGCTATGTAAAACATATGCTGGGTAAGTTGGCAGTTCATTCCGCTGTGGTGACCCCTGATGAATAAAGGGACTAAGCCGAAGGGAAATTAATGTATTTAAAAATAATAGTTAATGTAAAACACTGAATTTTCAGCATCATTACTCCAATATATTGATTTGTTGCTTCTAAATATAATATAATATAATATAATATAATATAATATAATATAATATAATATAGGCGTCACGGTGGCACAGTGGGTAGCACGATCGCCTCACAGCAAAAAGGTCGCTGGTTCGAGCCTCGGCGGTGTCAGTTGGCATTTCTGTGAGGAGTTTGCATGTTCTCCCCGTGTTGGCGTGGGTTTCCTTCGGGTGCATCCGCTGCGTAAAACATATGCTGGATAAGTTGGCGGTTCATTCCACTGTGGCGACCTCTGATTAATAAAGGGACTAAGCCAAAAAGAAAATGAATGAATGAATAATATAATATAATAATTTCCTTCAGCTTAGTCCCTTTATTCATCAGTGGTGGCCACAGCGGAATGAACCGCCAACTTATCCAGCATATGTTTTACACAGTTGGATGCCCTTCCAGCTGCAACCCAGTACTGGGAAACATCCATACAAACTCATTCCCACACATACATTACGGCCAATTTAGTTTGTTCAATTCACCCATAGTGCATGTGTTTGGACTGTGGGGAAAACCAGAGCACCCGGAGGAAACCCACACCAACACGGAGAGAACATGCAAACTCCACACAGAAATGCCAACCGACCCAGCCGGGACTCAAACCAGCGACCTTCTTGCTGTGAGGCGACAATGCTAACCACTGAGTCACTGGACTATTTTTGTCTCTCTTGTTCTTGTTCTTTATTTTAATTTATGTAATTATTGTATATTTTTTACTGACATGCATTGTTATATGATCAGTTGCTGTTTAATAATTTATGTTTAAATGTATGTTTATTTTTGAACATCTGCAGCATACATTCGCTCTTCATTTATAAAATAATAATGAATTGCTTTAAATGAAATATAAATAATGTACTAGTGACACATTCTGAGCAGTGCATATATTATTAATACTGTAGTATAGTGTATAATTCAGCTACTAAAACCATAATAACCCACTCTGAGTTTCAATTTCAATTTACTAGAACTTCTATGTTAAGCTGCTTTGACACATTGTAAAAGCACTATTGAAATAAAAATGAATTGAATTGAGTTATAGCTAGTTTCACCCTTGTCCTATCACCTATAAAACAAACAATTTAATTCATTAGTAAAAATTAAATTAAAAAAATACAAATAAATTAAATTGTATACTGCCCATTGCTGAAATACTGCATTCTGATGCTACATCCACAGCAATCAGTGAAGACCATTCCAGCATTGTCCATAAATTATGAACACATCCCATATGTCTATGCTTGTAAAACTAGATCACCAACTGTGGATATACGGGTCCTGGGATGCCTGAGGCTGCCCCATATTCTCTTGGGCAGACACAGGACCATACTGTCAATGTCGACTTATCCTGGAGCCTTTCTGGATTGTACATTTTGAGTGTGTGTGTGTGTGTGTGTGCCTTGTATTCTTTATGTTATAAGGACCAAATGTCCCCACAAGTATAGCAATACCAGTAAATTTTGACCTAGTGGACTTTTTTTTTTTTATGTTCCTATAAGAAAAATTCACACAGATTAGGATTAGTGGTATGCTTGGAGAAGAGGGATTGTATACACAGTTTGTACAGTATATAGGAATAGCGTCTATAGGAATCCCCATAAAGATAGCTGCAGTGTGTGTGTGTGTGTGTGTGTGCGTGCGTGTGTGTGTGTGTGTGTGCGTGTGTGTGTTTGTTGGTAGATGCAGGTCTCTTGATATATTGAAAAACACATCAAAGGTGCTTTGTGATAAAAGCATGCAATAAAATAAAAATATATCCAACCATATAAGCTCCCACGGGAGAGTTGTGCCTGATGTTGGCTATTTCTACAAAGCAGAAATCTAATTTGAATGTCTCTTTGGTCTGAATGCCAGTGTCTAATTCTCATTTGATCTTCGCCATTGTGATAAATGTTAAAACTCACTTCGATTTTTCCCGTAGTGAACTTGGTCGTTTCCTTTACCGAAATGAATGCATGCATGTCCAGGACCAATTGGTAGAAATAGTTAACATTTGTTGGGCCTTTTTGAGCCGCCGTTGTGATTCTCTGCAGGCAGAATGCGATTCTTCGGGGTCATGTGATTCTGATACTGCGGAGTAAATGAAGCAGAATGATTTGAATGGATCATTGTGTGGCAGGCGTTTGGAGGTTTGAGTCTGTTAAACGATGCAGACAGACAAAATCACACAAATAGTCAAGGATCACTGCTTTTGAAGGCTATTTATATGAGTACATTAGCATGAGTTGTCTTTCCCATTACACTTGGAATATTCCATGCACTTATCCTGCTTGCCTATGAAGTGGATTCATTTTGTTCATTGTGATAATGGTATTCAAGACGCCACAGTAGCCTACAGTACATTTCCAAAAGCATAATAGCATTTAATTATTGTGTATGACAAGTGTTTTAATAGATTTAACAGAATTTTATTAAATCTGTGAAATATAATGATTTATTATAATGTTTTGTTTAAGCCACCTTTATGTTCTCTTTGACTATATCTTTCCTGCTGGGATTAATGTGCGTTTTCTGTAAATTTGTGTTATTGTAGTATTACAATGTATTAAATCTGTTATTTTAATATTATTTTTAAATACTTTTAAAGTATTTACACTTTTTTGGTCACTTAAGGGCGACACGGTGACTCAGTGGTTAGCACTGTCGCCTCACAGCAAGAAGGTCGCTGGTTTGAGTCCTGGCTGGGCCAGTTGGCATTTCTGTATGGAGTTTGCATGTTCTCCCCATGTTGGTGTGGGTTTCCTCTTGGTGCTCCGGTTTCCCACAGTCCAAAGACATGCGGTATAGGTGAATTGAATAAACTAAATTGGCCATAGTGTATGTGTGTGAGTGAGTGTGTATGGGTGTTTCCCAGTACTGGGTTGCAGCTGGAATGGCATCCGCTGTGTAAAACATATGCTGGATAAGTTGGCGGTTCATTCCGCTGTAGCGAGCCCTGATGAATAAAGGGACTTAAGGCGAAGGAAAATGAATGAATAAAATGGTCACTTAAGCCATTTTATGGGCTTTTATGATTTTTATTTCTGTATTTTTTATTATTATTTCTACGTAGCTTTGTTTTTGTTTCAGTTTAAAGGGACAGTTTACTCTAAAATGAGAAATCTGTCATAATTTACTCACCCTTCATTTGTTCTTAACCTGTATGAATATGTTTTTGAATGATATTTTAAAAAATGTTTTGTAACCAATAGCAATTGACCAGTTGCAAAGCGTGTTTTTTCTTCCAGCATTCTTCGAAATATCTTTTTTTGTGTAGAAACTTATGAAGGTTTGGACTATTTTTCTTTTTTCACCATTTTTCCAGCATTCTTCGAAATATCTTTTTTTGTGTAGACACTTATGAAGGTTTGGACTATTTTTCATTTGGACTGTTTTTCGTTTCATTTGTTTTTTCATTTGGAAAAAAAATAATGGATATTTTCTATCAACACATTGATGAGCTTATACAAATTTTAACAATTTTACATGGGTACAGTACTATGCAAACACATGTATAGCAAAAAAAAACTAATATTCTAAATGATATACAAATATTCAAACATCGAATACATACATTTTGGTTTAGAAGTGAATCTGAGTTTCCCATGTAATATATCAGTCACTATCGCAGGCTACTGTAGCCACACCCTAGACACTTGCTATTGGTCCAGCTGGAAATTGATTGACAGATGTGGGTTTAATTTTAATTTAAAGCACAATTATTGTTATTATTACTATTTTTTTTCTGTAACATCCATTATCTTTAATCTAGTTTTAGTTTCAGTTTATAACAACACTGCATCAAAACATTCAACAATACAGAGTCCAGCACCATCAAGCATGGTTCTTGAAAAATTGCCTGATCTCACTGTAAGCTCTTATGAAGACAAAGTCGTTTTATTCACACTAATGTGTATTACCTCAGGCTCTGTGGCATAGATTATCCTGAAAGCTAATATCCTAATGGACAGCGGAGTGCTGATCTCATTCACTTTTGAATAGACTTTGAGTCTACATTCTCATCTCACTGATGTAACCCAGTTCGGCTCGCTCTGTGCCCTTTATGAAGCCCAAAAAGATCAATGTGAAAAGATTATTGCACTGTTCATATTGTGGAGCAATAAATGCTTTCTCAAACTTGTTCTTTTGTGCGCCGCTCTGTGTTATTGTAAAATAGAGCGCTCTCAACAATGCTGAATTATCAGAATAATTGAATCCATTCAAGACTTTTGAAAAGACTCACCTTGTAACAATGGATAGAGCCGATCTTATTGGTCTCTGCTGAAATGAATGGATGGTGGACGCATTGTGAGTGTATTGTATTTATAGACAGTAACAGTGGGATTCAGCTGCAAGCGAAAGTGAAAAATAATTAATGAATGAAGGAATTTTTTAATTTTAAAATTTTGAATTAATGAATGTATGTATGTATGTATGTATGTATGTATGTATGTATGTATGTATGTATGTACTCTGAAGGGTAAATTGAACAATGTATAACTGAGCAGCTACAGAATTAACTAGTCCTCATGGTTTCAAAAATAGATATTTTGTCAATGATTTTGTAGTTTGAAGTTTCTTTGAAGTGAGCATTTTTGTTCAACATGTGACCAAATTTCAACTGAATCATGAAGACAGGGTGGGACATATATTAGCTCATCCCCTTATAAAAAACAGCCAATAGTTTTTAGATATTTTTATCACAGCTCCACCAGTGAAAGAGGTTGAGCTCAAGCGCATCGAATGGAAAGCAAATGAGAAGCGTCTTGAAGGGGGCGAGACATGCCAGATACTTGAGAGCATTTGATTAGTCAGAAGATTTGATGAGAAAGTGAAGTTTCTGAAAAATCCATTTAGGCTAAAGTGACAAACTGCAAGCTTTGGATTTTTATATCTTCTAAATGCAAATGTTGTCACTGTTTTGGAGCACACTAGCTTATAGATATCCTTACTCATACTAACATCTAAAAAACCTCATTTTGATTTCACAGGGACTTTAAGGGCAGCTCTAGTTGACATTAGCAGGCTTATTATTGAAGTATTGATATTGTGATGATTGCACACAACACATTTACTTGACAATGTTCTTTAAATAAAATTAAGGGAAGTATCAAAACCCACTCCCTTTTCTCACAAGCATAACCATTTCCGAGGACAAATCTATATCAACCAAACGCTACTATTATAGTAGTTAAAAAAAAACATGCTAATAGTTACTTCCCATTTTGAAATACTATGTGTAAATATGAGACTGTGTAAATATGATGGCAGTGGAACACATGTATGGTAATTACTGAGTACAAGCAAAAGCAAGGTCAAACATTTTAAAGTGAAATAAAAAATTGCAAGAGCTAAAACTAATTATTATTCATTCATTCATTCATTTTCCTTCGGCTTAGTCCCTTATTTATCAGGGGTTGCCACAGCGGATTGAACCGCCAACTATTCCGGCGTATGTTCTACACAGCGGATGCCCTTACAGCCCCAACCCAGTACTGGGAAACATCCATACACTCTCACATTCGCACGCATTCATACACTACGGCCAATTTAGTTTATCCAATTCATCTATAGCTCATGTTTTTGGTCTGTGGGGGAAACTGGAGCACCCGGAGGAAACCCACGCCACATGGGGAGAACATGCAAACTCCACACAGAAATGCCAACTGTGCCAGCCGGGACTCGAACCAGCGACCTTCTTGCTGTGAGGCGACAGTGCTAACAACTGAGCCACTGTGCCACCTATTATTATTATTGTTATTATAAAAAATGTTTAATAGTATGATGATGAGTATTTCTAATGAGCCTTTGTGAGCCTAAGAGAGGCTCAAAAACTGGGCAAAACATAAGAGAAAACATTTTTAGCATCAATTTCTAGAACAGTATTGCATACATTTACCACAAAAGATCCATGATTTTCTTGAGCATTTCTTAGAACTTTAAGTAGGCAAAGAAAAAGTACTGAGTGCAAAGACAAAAATAATAATAAAAATAAATAAACAGCACTCCTGGCCAGTCATTCCAAATCAAAACAAATGACAGTGGCGCAGCGTGACGACATGGGACTGATGCGTTTCTAAGAGTTTATACCCATGCAATCAGAAGGCTAATGTCATCATTATTTAGATTGCACTTAATTAGATTATGATGAGTGAGCGATGACAAGCTGTTTGGTTTGATTAGAATTCATTCCCCTGTGAAAGGCAGAACTAACAGCCCTGTGGTCCAAGACTGTGCTTCCTCCAAATATATCCCGCTTTCCCTTCTGCATGCTTACATTTCTCACGAATCCTGTGCTTCTGCTCATTGAGATTCCTCTCAGATGGTCAGTCGTGTTACAGTGTTGACATCAGGCTGTTCAGCTCTGATGCGGCTGCTGATTTTTACCATCATTACTTTGAAATCAACTTCCCCATATCAATAACACTGCCATCTGAGCTACAAGGTCAAAACTCATTCAGTTCATGCTCTGCAACATCATCTCACTATGATAACAGTAGGTGTGTACGTGAATTCATTCATTAATTTTCCTTAGGCTTAGTCCCTTTATTCATCAGGGGGTCGCCACAGCGGAATGAACCGCCAAATATCCAGCATATGTTTTACACGGCGGATGCCCTTCCGGCTGCAACCCAGTACTGGGAAACACTCATACACACTCATTCACACACATACACTACGGCCAATTTAGTTTATTCAATTCACCTATAGCTTATGTCTTTGGACTGTGGGGGAAATCGGAGCACCTTGAGAAAACCCACTCCAACACGGTGAGAACATGCAAACCCCACACAGAAATTCCAACTGGCCCAGCCGGGACTCGAACTAATGACCTTCTTGCTGTGAGCCGACAGTGCTAACCACTGAGCCACCGTGTTGCCCCACGTGAATTTAAATTTATATAAAAATATTTTACACGTATTTAAAAATATTAAATAATGATTATGAATGTAGGCTGTTTATATATATATATATATATATACACATACACACACTAACAACAACTCAAGTACTTGAACCATCTACTTAGTATTTTATCACTTATAATTTTTCATTCACTTTTTTGTCTAATTTAATTGCAGTTATTCCTTTTAGTGTAGTTTTTATTACTTTATCATTCATTATCTAATCAAATCATTGAACATTTTACTATCTGAGTTGGTGTTCTGTAGGGTTCTGTCCTTGGCCCATTGCTTTTTATTTAGGTAGATAAATTAATAATTGATAATAAAAACATTAATTGTATAATAAATGCATACAGGCGGTTCATTCCGCTGTGGCGACCCCAGATTAATAAAGGGACTAAGCCGAAAAGAAAATGAATGAATGAATGAATAAATGCATACAATAATAGTTTATAGATGTTTCGTTTTTAGTTGTTTGATTGTACTTTGGGCGGTGTGGTGGCTCAGTGGTTAGCACTGTTGCCTCACAGCAAGAAGTCCCAGCTGGGCCTTTTAGCGTTTCTGTGTGGAGTTTGCATGTTCTCGCCGTGTTCGCGTGGGTTTCCTCCGGGTGCTCCGGTTTCCCCCACAGTCCAAAGACATGCGCTATAGGTGAATTGAATAAACTAAATTGGCCGTAGTGTATTAGTGTGAATGTGAGAGTGTATGGGTGTTTCCAAGTACTGGGTTGCGGCTGGAAGGTCATCCGCTGCGTAAAACTTATGCTGGAATAGTTGGCGGTTCATTCCGCTGTGGTGACCCCTGATAAATAAAGGGACTAAGCCGAAGGAAAATGAATGAATGATTGTACTTTTTTCTTTTTAGATTAATTAATTTAACTATATAGTTAATAAATGGAATCATTTAAATATCTTTTGTTTAAATACTCAGGCCTTTATTTAACACATTAACCTAATTTGCGTAAAATAAATAGATGGATAGAAATACACGTACATCTTCTAAACATAAATCATCTTATTGCAATATATTTCAGTGTGCTTCAGGCTGATCATTTACAGTGTGCTCTCTACAGTTAGTAAGCCTCTTAAGAAGGCCGAATACCCTGTGATTACACCATATCCACTGAGACGCTTTGAGGAATGAAAGTCTCGTTTGGTCCTGCAACTTGCAGTATTTGTGGCATTTTTCAAGCAGCTTGATGCACTCTCTCTTCCTGTCTGTCTGCTTCTCAGCCTTACATCTTCTCCTTCTGTTGTTGTTGTTGTTTTTTTTCTTCCTTCTTCTACCACTTGAGCTCCAGCAGAGAAGGAGGGAAGGATCGACTCCTGCTTGTGACGCTCAAAAGCCTTCAGCGTTTCTGTGTTGACTCTGTGATTGACAGCTTCCTCCTGCTTCGCCACACAGATCTATAAGACACAAGAGCCAGACACAGTGCGACACTGGCATTAAACACAGAGCGAAGCCTGTGGCGGCAGAACAGCTCAATCACAACACACACTCTCTGCTAAATCACTTCTGTCTCTTTCTGTCTCTTTATCACTCTCACCCTTTACATGCAGCCTCATATGTGTCTATAAGTGCAACTTTTCACTCAGCAAACTCCATGCTTGAGTGCAAAACTCTACTCACTCCACTATATTTGCACAGTTAGTAGATATGAGCAAAGTAGTTTGTGAAAAAATATGTTCCAATTGTTTAACCTTTGGGTGACACGGTGACACAGTGGTTTGCACTGTCGCCTCACAGCAAGAAGGTCGCTGGTTTGAGTCCCGGCTGGGTCAGTTGGCATTTCTGTGTGGAGTTTGCATGTTCTCCCCGTGTTGGCGTGGGTTTCCTCCAGGTGCTCCGGTTTCACCCACAGTCTAAAGACATGCGCTATATAGGTGAATTGAATAAGCTAAATTGGCCATAGTGTATGTGAATGAGTGTGTATGGGTGTTTCCCAGTGCTGGGTTGCAGCTGGAAGGGCATCTGCTGCGTAAAACATATGCTGGATAAGTTAGTGGTTCATTCCGCTGTGGCGACCCCTGATGAATAAAATGATTAAGTCGAAGGAAAATGAATGAATGAATGTTTAACCTTTTACTTAGTCAGCACATTTACAGCACATTTTTATCATTAAATAAATATTTTTTTGTTATAAATATGTGTCACAATTATTCAAACCCCTATGAATAATATCATTATTTTAAGTTTATTTCTACTGATATTTTTTATGTACATCTGGGTGACTAGAAGCAGGAAATTGTGCAGTCTTGACCTCCTGTTTACGTGGGGTATAAATATAAAGTAACCCAAAGATCAAACCTAGTTCAGTAGTCAGGGAATAGTTCATGTTAAGGGCTGTCTTAATTGCTAAATTTGGAAATGTTTGCTATTGGAAAAGTCCCATAATGCACCGTGAAAACCAGGTAGCATCTATGTGCACAATCTTCACGTAATGGAAGTTCTGAAGAGGGAATCATAAATCACATGAACCAACTCACCAAACTAATGACATGATCAACCAACAAACAAACCGTTATTAATTTACCATTAAGCATAAACAAACATAGTACCAAACATTATGCTTTTTAAATCCTTTAACGCATGGCAAGCATGGCTGCTTATTTCATAGTCATTCGCCAAGGTCATTTTTTGTCAGTTACATGTTAGATCTCCCAGTCCCCGCTTTGATTGTTACAAGTAGAGTCAGAGAGAGCACGCATGAGAGAGAGATCATGTGTGTGCATGTAAATGACCCGGGCATATCTAATAGCTCATAGTAACATGTGTTAGCTACCTCTTCGCAGATTTTGAGCAAGCATTTTCTGAATGAGCCTGTGTTGCAAAATCACCTGACCATAAACTGTTGGAAACTGTTTCAGAAAAATAATACTCTACTCTCATCAGGAAACAAACTCCCACATCTTCTGTTTTATTTTTGTAAATATTTTAAGCAAAAGATCAAAAGTTTTACGCAACCTCATATTTAGCAAGGGTGCTGGTATTACTGGAGTACAGTAAAACATGTAAGCTACCCTTCAGAGCTGTCTTTGAGTTGCTGAGTGACAGCTGAGCTGCGAGTCTCTGTGGACTCAATCTGGGAATAAGAAAGTCTCTTGGGTTTTCTCACGTTTCATGGTTAAACCTATTATGGCACATCTGTGCTCACATACCCATTCTCATTAAGAGAAGTGAAGACGGGACTGCAGGGGAAAATGCAAAGAAAATCCTTTGTCGTTCATTGCTCCAAACTGATCGCATTAATATTCATAGGTCACACTAAATTTTGTGTATGTCTGAATATAATGTGAACCTTTGAAATAGGTAAAGCTTATAAATATAAATGGTCTTACTGCAAATGTTATATGATTTCTTATTTCAAATATTATAAATTATAGTTTATTATTATAATTATTATTATACTGGAGTTATTAATTATTACTGTTATTCAAGGGATAGTTCTGTCATCGTTGAACACAAGGGAAGGAATTTTGAAGAAAGCTGGAAACCTGTAACCATTGACTTCCATAGTATTTGTTTTTCCTACTATGGATGTCAGAAGTTACAGGTTTTGAGCTTTCTTCAAAATATCTTCTTTTGTGTTCAACAGAAGAAAGAAGCTCATAAAAGTTTGGAACCACTTGAGAGTGAGTACATTTTCATTTTTGGGTGAACTATCCCTTTAAATTTGACCATTATTTTTGTATGCACCTACCAACGAAACATTTTATTTAAAAAACAACAACAAAAAAAACATGAAGTTAAATATTACATAAAATTTTAGAATACACTAAAATAGTGAGTTTGCATGTTCTCCCCGTGTTCGCGTGGGTTTTCTCCGGGTGCTCCGGTTTCCCCCACAGTCCAAAGACATGTGCTACAGGTGAATTGAATAAACTAAATTGTCCGTAGTGTATGAGTGTGAATGAGTGTATGTGGATGTTTCCCAGTACTGGGTTGCGGCTGGAAGGGCATCTGCTGTGTAAAACATGCTGGATAAGTTGGCAGTTCATTCCGCTGTGGCGACCCCTGATGAATAAAGGGACTAAGCCGAAGGAAAATGAATAAATGAACATTAAAATAGTAACCTTAAGTATGTAGCCTTGATAGGTATTAGAGATTCCTTTACAAACACACACGGAATGACTTAAGTATAACAAACATTTGTGTATTTTAAAACAAAAATGGCATATATGAAAAGTGGCCATGAACGCAGATGGTGCCCAACTCCACATAAAAATATCCAGATGAAGCTGCCCTGTTTATTTATT
>CAIGQV010016734.1:12061731-12076524 GCA_903798115.1 Danio jaintianensis
ATTTAATTTAATTTAATTTAATTTAATTTAATTTAATTTAATTTAATTTAATTTAATTTTATTTTATTTTATTTTATTTTTGTTTTATTTTATTTTGTTTTATTTTATTTTATTTTATTTAGCAGTTTTAAAATCATTTTCTTTATTGGTCCAGATTGAAAAAACCAAGAGAACACACGCTTAGCTGGTTATATGTACAGCCACCAAGTATATTGCTCCAGAGAAAATGTATGGGGGGAAAATCTAGAGATTTATTGAAGCAGATAAACTGAATGGACAGAGTTTCAATTGAAGTACATCTGCGTGCCCATTGATTTTCATTATGGCACAAGCTAGCAGATATCTAGTGCATGGAAATAAGCAGCACTGATTAATTGAGGAAAATGTGTTTGTTATTATTATTATTTAGAAAAAGCATGACAGGGATGGAAATCTGGTGTTACAGTGAGTGTCATTGGTTCATTACTGTGATCCAAGCAGCTCTTTTAAATGCTCAGAAATGTCCTAGTGTATATAGTTTGAATGATTTTTCTCCACCATTTGATCAGCATTTGATGAATAGCTTTTACCGTGATCAATAGACACAAGCATCTGTGAACAAAATCTCTAAAGAGTTAAATTCAATACGATGCACTCTCATTTGCACAGGAAGGAGGTGAGGTTAAAGGCTTTTCTGCTCACCATGGCTGGATTTATTTGATATAAAAGTACATTAAAAATAGTATTAATGTGAAATATTATTACAGCTTAAAAAAACATTTTCTATTTGAATATCTTTTAAAATGTAATTTATTCCTTTGAGGAAAAGCTGGATTTTTAGCATCATTACTCCAGTTTTCAGTGTCACACGATCTATTGGAAAGCATCCTATGATTATTCAATGCTCAAGAAATCTCTCTTATTTTTAACTGAATGTCTCCTATTAAAAATGATTCTTTTCCTTCAAAATCTTAAACATGAACAGCACTTTAACATTTAACTACTGCACATGTATGCTGTTACAGTTTAACACATTTTCCAACATTTACACATTTATGTATAGAAACCTTCTTCATATATTATTTATTTCATAGTTTATACTTATGTTTACTTTTTCACATGCCTATTTTGTTAAATAAGTATTTTATATTTTTAATATACATGTGTATATACGGCGTCACGGTGGCGCAGTGGGTAGCACGTTCGCCTCACAGCAAGAAGGTCGCTGGTTCGAGCCTCGGCTGGGTCAGTTGGCGTTTCTGTGTGGAGTTTGCATGTTCTCCCCGTGTTCGCGTGGGTTTCCTCCGGGTGCTCCGGTTTCCCCCACAAGCCCAAAAACATGTGGTATAGGTGAATTGGGTAGGCTAAAATTGTCAGTAGTGTATGTGTGTGAATGAGTGTGTATCGATGTTTCCCAGTGATGGGTTGCAGCTGGAAGGGCATCCGCTGCGTAAAACATATGCTGGATAAGTTGGCGGTTCATTCCGCTGTGGCGACCCCTGATTAATAAAGGGACTAAGCCGAAAAGAAAATGAATGAATGAATGAATGTGTATATACATGCGTGTGGACAGTCTGGACAGCAAAGTAAGAATGCCATTGTACAGGGAACCTGTTCCTTACTGTGCATATGACAATAAACACTTTGAATATTGAATCAATATATTTGTCTATATAAAGAAAAATAATGCACAATAATAATGCACTTTATTTTCTAATAATTCAATGGTCCATAACCAGTTATTTCTTACATACATTTTTTTCCCAAACACAAAGACACAAGGCATATTCACAGAAAGCACAGAAAGTGTACTCAAGGTTCTCTTTCATGTTACTGATATAGAGAACAACTTCCTTTGGAGTTTACTTGTAGCATTGCAGCTCTTTTGATGCTCAAACAGCAACGTTGCGCATTAATAAGACTCCTTTGAGTGGGTGGTTTGTAAACAAGATTCAAGATTTGCTCTAAAAAATATTGCACACACTCAACAAAATGCTGCTATTGTTGTTTTAATAAAGTGTTATCTACACTATTATGTTGATGCTCAGAGAAATGAAAGCGTCACTGAAACAATGTTAGTGTATTTCCGACAGATTCTACACTTATTCACAGAGCAAAAGGGGGAAGGATTGATTTGTCAACGTGTCTTCTTAAAGAGAATTCAATACATTGATTAAACCTTGGAAAGTTGATGCATATTTGTATTGACTTGACTTGTTTGCATTTATAGATGTGATCTGGTAAGCTGAGTCTGTTGTAATGCCAAACTAGGCTAGCTGTTTATCTGTCAGCTCAGCAATACAGTGTGTGTAATGTCGGTTGAGCTGAAGAGATTACAAAATGTGTGTTTGCTAATGAAGAACAACGATCAGGTTCTAAACGTAAAAACTAACTCATTTATACTCATTAAAACTCACTTGTAGGGAACTGACAAACCTTTAAAGGCAGAACTGTTATAGTGGCCCTTCACATTGAACATGACTTGCATCTAAAGCCCATGACACACAAAGCCAAAATCAAAGAAATAGAGGCAATAAAATAAAAAATAAGAATAAAAATAAAAAAGACTGTGTTGTCACCTCGGTTCGGCTGGATAAAAAAGCTTCGTGTGAAAACACAAAACAGATGACAGCTGACTGAAACGAAAATATTTGTTCTGTGCCTGCTTGAGAGGATGTATCTGTCCATACCTACAGATGACAGTATCTTTATTGTCATTCGATATAGGGAAACCGGAACTAGTGCTGCACACATACAATCCGTAAACAAAGCATTGTTTATGTAACATTTTCACAGTACTTCTCGCTCACCACAGAGAGATTCACTAGTGTAAATATGTCTTATAATCTGATGATCCATATTGTTTTCAAATATTTAAGAAATGCAACAAATGATTGTTTCCTCTTAACTTGCGTAATTTGCTTAGTTTTGTCAGTTCAGTTTTATTCTTGGCTCTGATTTGTAGTTGAGCAACCAATCAGAGCACTCTCTTTCACAGACGGACGATGCCAATTCTACATGCGGAATTGGGCAAGCTCCCTCTGACATGAGCATGACAAGTGGTCTTACAAACACTCACCGATGGCCCAATGCTACCCAACAACCGACCATTGGCTTAAAAAACACGAGATGGAATGGTTTTCATGCCAACTTGCTAATGTAATCAGAAACTAACAAAACTTGCCCCACCTCTGACTGCTTCTGATTGGTCTACTGCTTTGGAATTGACATTGATGAGCAGAGCTGCATGTAAAAATTTTAATTCTTTTAACTTGACATGGCATTTTAAAAACATGGCGCTCAAGTGCATAACGATCACACATCCATCAAGTGCATTTACATAGACAAACAATGGAAAAGTAGCAAAAAGTGGCTGTATATGAACCCATACTTTAACTTTAATTAAATGTATGCTTAATAGTGAAATTCAGTCAGGTAATCTAAATTACCTACAGTGCATCCGGAAAGTATTCATAGCACTTCACTTTTTCCACATTTTTTTATGTTACAGCCTTATTCCAAAATGGATTAAATTCATTTATTTCCTCAAAATTCTACACACAATACCCCATAATGACAATGTGAAAAAAGATTTTTTTTGATTGTTGCAAATTTATTAAAAATAAAAAACCTGAAAAATCACATGTACATAAGTATTCACAGCCTTTGCCAAATACTTTGTTGATGCACTTTTGGCAGCAATTACAGCCTTAAGCCCATTCCACTTTGCAGTACCTCTCAAGCTCTATCAGGTTGGATGGGAAGCAATGGTGTACAGCCATTTTCAGATCTCTCCAGAGATGTTCAATAGGATTTAGGTCTGAGCTCTGGCTGGGCCACTCAGGGACATTCACCGAGTTGTTGTGAAGCCACTCCATTGATATTTTGGCAGTGTGCTTTGGGTCATTGTCCTGCTAGAAGATGAACCGTCGCCCTAGTCTGAGGTCAAGAGCACTCCGAAGCAGGTTTTCATTCAGGATGTCTCTGTACATTGCTGTACATCTCTGTACATTGCTCTGTACATTGCTGCATCTTTCCCTCTATTCTGACTAGTCTTCCAGTTCCTGCTGCTGAAAAACATCCCCACAGCATGATGCTGCCACCACCATGTTTCACTGTAGGAATGGTATTAGCCTGGTGAAGAGCGGTGCCTGGTTGTCTCCAAACGTAACGCCTGGCATTCACTCCAAAGAGTTCAATTTTAGTCTCATCAGACCAGAGAATTTTGTTTCAGATGCCTTTTGCCAAATTCCAGGCGGGCTGCTATGTGCCCTTTACTAAGGAGTGGCTTCCGTCTAGCCACTCTACCATACAGGCCTGATTGGTGGATTGCTGCACAGATGGTTGTCCTTCTGTAAGGTTCTCCTCTCTCCACAGAAAAACGCTGGAGCTCAGAGAGAGTGACCATCGGGTTATTGATCACCTCCCTGACTAAGGCCCTTCTCCCCCGATCACTCAGCTTAGATGGGCGGCGAGTTCTAGGCAGAGTCCTGGTGGTTCCAAACATCTGTCACTTACAGATGATGGAGGCCACTGTGCTCACTGGAACTTTCAGAGCAGCAGAAATTATTCTGTAATCTTCTCCAGCCTTATGCCTCGAGACAATCCTGTCTCGGAGGTCTATAGACAATTCCTTTGTCTTCATGCTTGATTTGTGCTTTGACATGCACTGTCAACCCTGGGACCTTATATAGACAGGTGTATGCCTTTTCAAATCATGTCCAATCAACTGAATTTACCACAGGTGAACTCCAATTAAGCTGCTGAAACATCTCAAGAATGATCAGTGGAAACAGAATGTACCTGAGCTCAATTTAGAGCTTCACGGCAAAGGCTGTGAATACTTATGTACATGTGATTTTTCAGGTTTTTTATTTTTAATAAATTTGCAGCAATTTCAAAAAATCTTTTTTCGAATTGTCATTATGGGCTATTGTGTGTAGAATTTTGAGGAAATAAATAAATTTAATCCATTTTGGAATAAGGCTGTAACATAAAAATGTGGAAAAAGTGAAGCGCTATGAATACTTTCCGGATGCACTGTATAATGAAGATTCCGCCAATCAGAGACTTGCTGGAACCAAAACACGCCAATTTAGATATTTGGCTCCGCCCACTTCCATGAAGCTCTGCAGAATATGTAATGTCAGTCTCACTGAAAAAAAATGCTGGGTTCCATTCAATCGATTTGTGTTGAGACAACATGAAGGAATTAAGTTAACTTTTTTTGTACAAATTTAAGTGGATTGAACATAAAACAATTAAGTTGTCCCCCCCAAAAAAACAAAAATGTTTCAGCTCATTTTAAGTTTGAACAAAGAGCAAATTTCTTTTTTTTATCTGTACACTCTTGAAATATTTGCATAAATGGATATTTTCCTGTAAAATTGAAATATGTTGTTTGAACAGATACAACCAATAAATTAATAGTTTCATTCATTCATTTTCCTTCAGCTTAGTCCATTTATTCATCAGGGGTCGCCACAGCGGAATGAACCGCTAACTTATCCAGCATATGTTTTACACAGCGGATGCCCTTCCAGCTGCAACCCAGTACTGAGAAACATCCATACACACTCATTCACTACGGCCAGTTTAGTTTATTCAATTCACCTATAGCGCATGTCTTTGAGGTCTTTTGGGCTGTGGGGGAAACCGGAGCACCCGGAGGAAACCCACGTGAACACGGGGAGAACATGCAAACTCCACACAGAAACGCCAACTGACCCAGCCGGAACTCGAACCAGCGACCTTCTTGCTGTGAGGTGACAGTGTTAACCACTGAGCCACCATGTCGCCCTAGTTTCATGTTGCTCCATATTATTTAAAATATATATACTATAATGTATTGTAGTTCTTTCCCTCATTAAAACCTTAAAGTACACAGTCTAGTACCATTGTCTTTTTGTCAGAATTTCATAAATGTTTTGCTTCAAATCATGGTTTGTGATGTTCTCCTCGTACATGGTTGGTTTGGTTCATGGCTTATAAAGATTTTATGATTACCTTTTAAAATCCCTATGGGAAAAATATCTCCAGAATCAGCACCATCGATGCATTTTATTAAATCATTGAAACCTGCTGTTCCTCCTGCTGTGTTATGCATGGTTATGCTCAAATGCATGATGGTCTTTTATGCAGATTATAATTTGCATTGCCCACTAAAAACTTATGCTTCGTTTGGACATCAGGTTTAATTTATTTGATCAGTTTTGTCCATATAAAAATACCATATTGTTTGTGGCGTCAATAAAACGCACAACTGAATGTGGAGTCTGCGAGGATGAGAAAGTGGCCATTATCAACGTCATCTTGGTGTACTTCACACGGTGTGACAGATCTGAAGTGCCAGATATGTGTTGTCCCCTGCCTGAAGACAACAGATTGATATAAACAAGAAGGATTACAAGGATCATCTTTCAGTCAGGTCATTAGCCAACCGAACCAGTTGTCGCCATTTATTTTTATTTGGATGGCATAACCGAGCTGCATGCAGCTTTTGCTAATTTGACATGGCTGCCATAAAAGTAAATTGCAGCAATTATTTTAATGCAATTATTTATTATTATATACTACTGACATGCCTGTGCAACTGTTGTGCTTATGTCAATGTGTGTGAGAGAGAAATAAATAAACCTAAAGGGATACAAATCCTTTTATTTAATAAGAAGACATACTTTTATTCATTATTGGACAATACTGGATTTAAAAACTAAATAATTCAATGTAAATATATAATTTATTCAAGAGGCAAATTGGCTGATATTTAACTACATATTCTAATTTTTCTTTATTTTTTGTACAAAAACTTTCATTTAATATTCATAAAAAGTTCTTTAAAAGCATTTCAAATTTAAAAAAAGTTTAAGCATAAACAGATCTCAAAATCATCATTCATATTTTTTCCAGCTATATATTATAATACTGTAATCCTATTTATAGCTTTCAAAACAAATGTTTTTTGTGTTTTTAGCATCATTTTATTTATAATATCTGCCATGTATTGTCTATTATAGCCTTTTTATTTCTTGTTTTTTTGGTGAATTATTTAATTAACATACTTTTTCTTCTTTTGTCTTTCATTTTAAAATATGGGGTATTAAAATTTTTCATTTTATCACTCTTTTATTAATTTAAAAAGTATAATAAAGTTTTATTTTATAATAATAATAATAATAATAATAATGGCGACGCGGTGGCACAGTGGGTAGCACGTTCGCCTCACAGCAAGAAGGTTGCTGGTTCGAGCCTCGGCTGGGTCAGTTGGCATTTTCTGTGTGGAGTTTGCATGCTCTCCCCGTGTTCGCGTGGGTTTCCTCCGGGGGCTCCGGTTTCCCCCACAAGTCCAAAGACATGCAGTATAGGTGAATTGGGTAAGCTAAAATTGTCCGTAGTGTATGTGTGTGAATGAGTGTGTATGAATGTTTCCCAGTGATGGGTTGCAGCTGGAAGGGCATCCGCTGCGTAAAACATATGCTGGATAAGTTGGTGGTTCATCCCGCTGTGGCGACCCCAGATTAATAAAGGGACTAAGCCGAAAAGAAAATGAATGAATGAATGAATAATAATAATAAATGATCTTAGAGACTTTTAGTTATTTTTCTTTTTTATTTTATTTAGTTGTATCTTTTATTTTGTTTTATTTAAATTATTAAAGAAACACTTTTTATTTATTTTTATTAGTGTTTTTCTTTTTCTCTGTATTTAAAGTAAAAATAATAAAAAAATAACTACTTTACTGTTACAGAAAATTGTGAATTATTATTGAAGGAAAACAGATGTTTTACCTTTCTTTTTATTTTATTTTTTTAATAATCATAAATTAGAAATTTCACATGGTCTTTAAAACCAGCTAGTGGTTGTCAGCAGAGTGAGCTCAGCACTGCAGGCTTGTTTTCACACCTGTGTGTTTGTTTCTTTTTACTGCTGTTTAGTTTAGAGAGATGAGAAGAAACAGACAGCGATGACCAACACTTGCTCGCCATTTCAGCCTCCTCAACTGACAACATAAATACATCAGAAAATTCTGATCCAACACATGGATAGGTTCACATTCAATAAGCATCCATTTCATGCTGTTTAAATTGTATCAAACTTATCAAATTTAATACATATATTAATTATAGTACAACATCTAGCTCACATCTAGCACATGCGTTTAATGATGTAGTAAACTAATACAAAGTTACAGTGTCATAAGATGTGTATTATTATTGTTGTTGTGTTTTAAATAAATTGCATTTATTTGATTTACTAACAAAATTAAGTACTTTTTCTTAGCTAAACTGATGATATTGGATCTTTAATTTGACATCTTCATCTGTTTATTTTTATTATCTTCACTGTCGTGTAATATTCACTTGAAGTTTTTTTAAAACACAAAAAATGTAAAAACAATTACAGCCCTCATAATGAATTTGGATCTGTTTTACCTCAGAAAACAATTTCCAAAAAAATAAATAAAAGCCAAAAATGCAATAGCTTTAATGTGTTTTACAATTAAAATCACTAAGTTACAATGCGATAAGATGTGTATTATTATCATTAGCCGGTACACACTTTCATTTACAAAAAAAAGACAGTCTCTTTGACTGTGGCCAACAGGACACAATCCACAAAACAGCTGGAAACTAATGTAAAATCATTACAAAAATTATCCCTGTTGTACATGAAGTAACCTAGTTAGTGATGTAGCCTAGCAACACAGAGCTTTGAGACCATGTGTGCAGGAGAACATGCGTCCCTGGGCTTTGATGGCATACATTTGAATAGCGTAAGATGGTTCGTTTCCATCCCTCAACCACCAGAGAGAAGTGACGTATCCCAGCGTCCTCGCTAAACGACTGTTTGCTCAGTTAAGCAGTCAGTAAAAAGAGCAGAAGGCTGTTTAAATCCCTCTCAAGCCTCTGTCCCACTCACCGTGCTAATGGTGCACAGGCCTGTAACATGAATAATGAGCATAACATCCATTAACACACGAGCACCTGGGCTTATTGTACTCTCTGGCCTGGATGACTGTGTGTGTGTATGTGTGTGTGTGTGTGAGAGAGATATAGAAAGGGAAAGAATGACTGAGAGGATGAAAGAGATTGTGCGTATATGAATATTCAACATAGCTGCGCCAATGTTAGCAGGCTAATAGATCAAAGAAAGGAAAATGGGGCACGTCCGATAGTCCTGTCATTTCACATGTGCACACTAACATGCATTTCGTTGAGATTTTATTTTTCAGTTTTTGAGCCAATTGTATTTCAAAAAAGTTATAATATTACAGATTAACCATCCTAATGCAAAACTGGGTCTGTTTTGCCCTGGAACAGAGAAAACCTACAATACACTGGTAAGATACATTGCTCCGGGTGCATTTATTTGATCATTTCAGTTGACAAATCCACTAGAGGGCGCTGCCTTCATTTTTTGCGAATCTGAAATATGTTACTTATTGTACATTTTGTTGTACATTTCAGATACACGTCCTTCTTGAACACATCGACGAGAAGGCTGGGCTTGTCGTACAGATCACCCAGCAAAATAAACTCTGCCCTAAACCCAACTAATAGTGTCTTCAAAAGCAAACCTAAGAGAAAAGTGCTGTTGGAAAAATGAAGATTTCAGTCTCTGTCCGGGTCACGGCACCAAGTTGTTGGAAAAATGAGAACCTAGTCCATGAGACTCGTTTTAAGCAGAATTCTTTATTGAGGCGTGTTGGTTGTTCTGCAGTCAAACAACGTATTCAAAAAGCCTACAGGAGTCTCGTACAGTGTCAAGAGTAGTCTAAAATGAGTCTATCACAAGTCTGAGTTGTTCTGTCTGTTATAATGTTTTAGGAGGGGGCAGAGTTTTTAAGTGGAGGTGGCTAAACAAAACATGCAAATGAAGTAGGTAGGTGAAAAAAACCTGCCAAGCCACTGACCACACAAGTTTATCAACAAAAGATTTTCTTTGGCCTGAATGGATCCACAAAGACAAAGGCACAGTCATTGAGACCCTGCCCATAGCATTTGCATCACTTTGGCTCAGCCAGTGCTCAGGAAGGCAATAGGTTTAAGGTCTCTTACACCTGGGCTGCTACAGTTTCGAATGAAATGATATAATTAAAAACCAAAGAATATAACTTTTCAGTTATATAAATATTATTGTTAATTTGGAACTAGGTTATATAAATTTATATTTCCACAGTTATATTTCCACATATTTGCTCTAATCTCTTCTGTGAGACCGTGCTTTACCAGACTCGAACCCGAGCACTCAGGTACAACAAGTACAACAATGTAGAAAGTGAGCTACCAAGTAAACTGAGGTAAACATATCCAATTGCAAGTCATAGACACAGTTAAGTTGTTTTCTGGCGTCATGCAAACATTTTGTTTATTAAGATTTGTTTATTTGTCGATGATGTGTCCCTGTAAATATAATTAGTGTGAAAAGGAACGAAAGTTGTTGGTGTCATACTGCCCCATAGCATTAATTTGACCTAGAAACTGCAGTCAAACCTATGTTTATGTATGTTTATGTATGTTTTTGTGGTTTCACAAAAAGGTAGCTTGTATTTAAAATTATCCTGTGTTGAATAATTGTGTTCAAATGGACCCAGAAGGCTAAAATAGTGTATTGGTTTTGAATGCATTGTGAAAGTAAAGCAAATCTGAAAAGTATTTATTCCATGGTCTGCTGAAATTTGTGATTCACTATTTAGTAGGTGAGTCTTCAATAACTAATTATTTGATTGAAAAAACAGTTGATGTTTTATGTGAACTTACAGCTCATGGAGATTTTTTAGAGGTGAGTTTTTCCAGTAATTGTGTATTATATTGATAGCAGCTTTAAAGCAATTGTTTTCAACAAATCTGCACAAAAGCCTAATTGTAGACAAAGCTATAGATAAATGATTTGAGCATGTCCGATAGTCTCTTCTCATCACGTACACACACTAACACATTTCTTTCAAGTTTTGTGTCTTACTTTTTGCAGCGATCGTGATTCGTTTCTCTTTGTAGTCTCAGTAAGGATAAATGTTGGTGAATATCAGCAAAAATGTGATTTATCTACTGTACGTTTATCACCCGCACATCTCCATGCAGATAAGAGTGATATCAATCTCTTCTATTTCAAATTCATGTTGCTGTTCACCCTCCCCTAATCTTCCCACTGTATTCTTCCTCCATTTTCCCGACGCCTACTTTTTGACCTTCCATTTTGTCCTTGAATGTCTCCGCTCTTCCTGTTATTCTTCAGCAGCCTGTCTGCACTGTTTCTCTCAACCTTTCCCCTGTTTTCTGTCTGTCTTTGTCTCTCTAGAAAGAAGCAATCAGTCTGTAGGTGTATTAGAAAGTGTTTTGTAGAGGAGAATTAGTCATGTGAAATGGCGAGGTACTTCACAAAAGCAGAAAAGTTCTTTCCCCTTTTCCTTCTCACTTTTGATAGTCTGCCTAGAGAAGGATTGATAAATTGCTCCGTCCTCTCTTATATTGAGCTCTGGGCTGCCGATGACTTGAGGCACTGAAAGATGGAGAGGAGGAGGGGAGCTGCTAAAAAGATGGATCAGTTCTTTGAAATTAATCTTTTTCTACTATTTTTAGATGTAAAAACCACTGGAGGGATTGATGTTTACTTCGCTTGAATTCAAGGAAGTTAAGCTCAATCAACAGAGTTTGCTGTTAAAAACTCTGGATGCAATAAACTGTAAAATACTGTTGTAAATAAAGTATAGTTTTAATAAAAGCATGGCAGCATTAAACAATTTTTGCACTTCATTCATGAAAAAGAAGCTGGTAGATGCAAAACGGTTTTAACTAAAACAAAACTGTTGCTATCCAAGCAATTTTGTGTTTAAAATGCATCTAATAGATGTCCAAACATAGACGTTTTGAAAACAAGGCTAAATAGACATCTAACAATAGTCTAAAATTAGACTAGTCATCAAATAGAGAGGACAGACTTCACATGTGTCATTGTAGCCATTTTTTGAAAGTATATTTAATTTGACATGTTTTTGTTTTGTTTTGTTCTTCATTTAGAATGTGATAATGTCATAAAAGCATGAAACAGCAGAAAGCTGGAAGAACGGAAGTGGGTTAGACACCATTTTTGGATCACTTTATGTATAGACCCTTTTCACATTTCCGGGTTTCTCAGCAGCGGAAGTCGTCATAGTTGGGTAGACTTAGAGCACAGTGAATGAGTACAAGAAATATTTTTTTACAATCCTATTTCCTGAAATAATAAAAGAAAAACTCCTCGATGGTGTTATCAAGACTTTCAGAAAAAGGAAAAAAAATTGTGTGAGATTGATGACAGCAGCCAGAGGAGAGAATAACGTCAAATTTACTCTCAGCCCCATAGACGGTGCATTAGAACCACCACGCACAAGTGGTAATGCGTTTTTTGTAATTTGACGCAAAAATGATATAATACATTCATAAATGCATATAAATGTTCATACGTTTTTTTAAAAATCTAAATATTAAAAACTTTCAAGGATTTAAGATTATGATGATTATGTTAAACGCGTCATAACAGTCTTGTAAAAAGGGTCCATTGTTTGGTGATATTGTTTTATAATGAATTTCGTTTGATAAAATGTTCATCTTAATGTTGATGCAATTTTATTGGCAAATTACCTGTTTAATAAACAAGATGATCAAATGAAAGCAAATGAAGTGAAGTGTGTTCGAAAACAAAGCATGCAACCTACTTCTGCGGCCTCAGCCAAAAGGCCAGAACATGTGTAGTCATTCAATCCTGTCTATTTGATGATTTTTGAACTATTGTTAGACGTCTGTTATACTATCACTGACAACCCAAATTTAGTTTAGCCAAGACGTCTAATTGTTTGGATGTCTATTAGATGTCTTTTAAACACATATACACACAAAAAAAATGCTTGCTGGGTGTTGTCTACAACAGAAAGTGAAAATAATCCAAAATGAATTAAATGTATTGTAAGCGACAAAAGTTGCTGTCCCCAACTTTTAAATGGTCATGTACAATAAAATTTACAAGGATTAATATGCAAAAGTACAGGTGATTCATTGACATGTGATCTGATTAGTCATAGCAACCATATTATGTGTTTCTTGTTGCTATCTGACATTTTAAAACTGACAAACAAAACCAATCATAGAGTTAGCAACTTTACATCAGTTAGCTTGAACCTGTGATTTTGTGATTTGAGGGACTCAAATGGGATATGCTTTTAATCTAGAAAGCTGTAAATGTGTCAGTCATCATTGACTTTGGAAATCACTCCTCACTCTCATTCACCAGTTGATGCGCCAGTTCAGTTTTACCCTTTGACCTGCATGATATAACTTCAATCTCTGCTTTGTTTACTTCATTTTAAATCACATTCACATCCTGATCAATATAATTCAAATGCATATTGCCTTTCTGTTTGCTTCTGTCTACATGTCAGTTTTTCAGAAATTATTCATTATTGCCCAAATTGAGCACCATGGCCTGTATTGAAAACGTACAGGACGTAGAAAGAAAGGATGGGTTTATTATACCACAAATGCTTTAGGACTGAACTTGGAATATTCCTTTAAATTCTGCATCTTTATTAATTCAGAAGCTGTTACATGAAAGCTTCACATCATCCAAGTCCTTCATCTTCTTGAGCTTTTGTTTTGATCGTCCCCAGTCATATCCTCTTCGGGATGATTCTCTTTCCGGGAAGGGCAGGATCTCAAAGCCTCTCCTTCTCAGCCAGCCTTACCTAAAGAGAAGCAGAAGACACAGTAGACAGAGAAACTGCCCTCAGGGTGTGAATTCTCATTTATCTGTTAGTGTCCATCTCTCCATGCTGGAGGTGAAGGATAGAGCAGGCTAGGGAATGGATGAGGCACAAGCTTATCTCTTTGAGAGAGAGGGATTTAGAGAGAAATCATATCAAAACCCTTCACCTGCGAGGAGTAGAAGCGTGTAATGGTCTGACTGGGTCCACACACAGTATACAAGTACATCTGGATTTCTGATGAATTCTGGCATTATAAACTCTCCTGCATGCTGATCCAAGCCTGTATTTATTTATTTTTGCCTCTGTGTACACCTATAGAGTCACGATTATGCTTTATCGGGTATTGGGCCTTATCATATACCAGGCGCAATGCGGCATCAGGTATGACGCAAGTGTTTTTTGCTAGTTTCAGTCTGATGTTTTTCCTGTGAAAATACAGGAAAAAAATAAGTCCTGGCAAACATTGCTTAAAATACAAATGCACTTACAGCCATTTGTGTGCCGGTGAGCTGCTTGTCTAAAAACGAGGTGTGTTCAGGTGCATTGTTGCTGTGCTGCTATTTTAAGGCAACTAAATTAGACTGTTCCATTGACAACTGAAAACTGGTCTAAAGTCAATGGTGCAATTTGTTGGTTATTTAAAGAGTGTGTTATAGATGGGCGTGGACAAACCCAATATTTGGCAAATTTTTTCAATTAAATTTAAATGACATAAACTTTTAACCCAACGAGAAGGTTTGTCCATATTTGACCAAACACTAGTTTACGACAACCCATCATTTTTTAGAGTGTACACTTTGGTTAATACAAACACAGTGTTGTGCATTCATTCATTCATTCATTTTCTTTTCGGCTTAGTCCCTTTATTAATCTGGGGTCGCCACAGCGGGATGAACCGCCAACTTATCCAGCATATGTTTTACGCAGCGGATGCCCTTCCAGCTGCAACCCATCACTGGGAAACATTCATACACACTCATTCACACACATACACTACGGACAATTTTAGCTTACCCAATTCACCTATACCGCATGTCTTTGGACTTGTGGGGGAAACCGGAGCACCCGGAGGAAAC
>CAIGQV010016734.1:12081524-12118551 GCA_903798115.1 Danio jaintianensis
TTTTTTATGTGTATTAAAATTCACATATGCCTCTGTTAATATAACTTCTAATGCCAACTACCAAATAAGACACATTTAAAAAAGATTTTAAAAAGTATTAAAGATATATGTGTAAAAAATAAAAATAAATAAAAATAAAACAATACAGATAAAAAAACAAGAACTACTTTTTCTGATTTCTGTGTGTTTATAAATTAAATTTTCAAATTAAAGGGATAGTTCACCCAAAAATTAAAATGATGTCATCATATTAAATATCTTTCTGAGGATTGAAGGCACCAACAGGAGCGAGCATGCCTGACGATTGAGCTTTACCATATAAGCTGCTCATCTAATGTTTACATTTGTAAAATCTATATTATTTGCTAATAATAAAAAAACAAACTTGTTTTTCAGATAAACAAGAATGTTCACTTAGCATGTTTCTTAAATATCTGCAAACATATTATGGTATTTTTATGCTTTTGAAGAGTCAAAAACATGCATACGGTGCCTTTAAAGATACATCTTCAATACATCTTCTTTTGTGCTCAAGAAAAAAAAAACTGATTTGGAACAAGGATGAGTAAATGATGACATCTTTTACATTTTGGGAGAAATCTCCCTTGAATACAATTTCTAAACCAAATTATTAATAGATATAACCACATTTTTATTTGTATTGTTTTATTTTTACACATATCTATTTGATACATTTTTACCATCAAATGCTAGTCACTTTCAATAACTGACAGGAAAACTTTTTTTAATGTTATTCTTTTTATTATTATTATTTGTACAAAAGATCATGTATTTTACGTTAGATAATAGATGCCAATTAAAACCATTTCCATATTATTTCCTTACACTATTTCACCAGAAGCATTAAAACAGGACAATTCATAATTGTTGTGATTAACAAGTTAAGATTCAAATGAGTAAGCTGGTACTTCTCATTCCTCCCCTCCGTCCTGAACTTCAGAATGAGACTGTCGACTTGTGTGATTGTTTTCATCTGAGCTATTCTGGAAAAGTGTTTTAAGTTTTTTTTACTAGGTATTAAAAAGTGCTCTATTTTTTCTGAGCTGTTGATAAGAAACTTAAAAAGTACACTAATGCATACTGTAACTGAGTGCACTTAACTGACCCTTGACCCATAAAGTCATTTGTTTATTAGGCACTTTTTAAAGGTGTTTATTGTTTATTTTTAATTACATTTTTATGAAAATGGACAAGGATGAATCCTTATAGTGTGCATGTGCTGAGCGTCTGTGTTTACAGTGTATGCTTTGTGTTTGACTGTGCATGTACACTAATATAATGCAAACAAAATATACTTTGAGCTTGGGGATGTTAGTGCATCTCTGATGTTTCAAAAATCCCCAGGGCGAATAATGACTATTGCGATGCCTCTTTCTCCTGTTCTCCCATTTGCGCTTTTAAAGGCCTTAAGTGAATCCCATTTTCTCCTATCAGCACTGCAATATTCTCACATCCGTAATGACAACCCCCCAGTCCAATTACAGAAAATTAACGAAGCCTCGTTGAACAATTCTAAATATTTAACGAGAGAGATCTCTACATGCTCATAGCGCTGAATAGGGCCATCGCCGGGAGCAGATGTGTGAAAGGTTATGCGAGAATAAGATAACATTGTAGAAAAGCCCGGGACATATCTGTTCTTTTGTATTACAGCGCTTGATTCAGCAAAAGTCAGCGTCGGAAAGACGACACAATGGCGGGGCTATTAAGAGGACAGTGTGTGCATTCAGAGCTGTGTGGAGGAGTCACACCACTAACATTGTCTTTGCCCTGAAGTCAGTTCAGTTTAAATGACATCCGCCAGCACTGACAACAGAGATTGGAATCTCTTCACGTATTTGCAATAAAGACCCGCAATGTGCTACTGCATGATATTATGCTCATTATTTTCATCACTATTGACCCCTTAACTGTATTTTGGCTTTGTACCATTCCTCTCTGGTTGCTTAATACTCAAGCCAGACAACAAAATTAGTTGTTTTCATGACTTGGCACTGCTCAGGCTGTTAACTCACACACTGATGTTATAACTGGCCACCATATGAGGAGGAATAGGCTAATGATTACTTAATGGAGGATACAAAAGTTGTTGTTGTTGGGGTTTTTTTCAGTGGCATCTCTATTGAAAATAAATCTTTAGTCTTAAAGCCAATTTATACTTCTGCGTTAAGTGCTCGTGGTAGGTCTGGTATCCTTCACACAGTAGCATAAGTTTAATTGTACCCTTACACACTCTGACACACACCTCTCAAAAAATGTAACTACATGTTATGGTGATGCAGGTCAGATGATGTGAAGATTTTTGATTGGTTGACCTGGTAGCGGTGATGAGTGTGGGCGAGGCCAGATGAACTCTGGATGGATCAGTTTGCTTTGTGGTTACTTTATGATTGTAGTTGTTGAGCATTTGCCTGTTGCTTTCTCTTTCTTCCTTCATTGAGTTTGAGTTTGAGCTACTTCTACTGTAGCGTTGAACCAGCATAAACTTAAAACACAGACAAAGAAACTCAACACAGTGGAACATAGAAACCCCACTGCCTACTAGCTTTAGTCCAGTGTTTCTCAACCACGTTCCTGGAGGACCACCAACACTGCATGTTTTGGATGTCTGTCAAACCCATTACAAGTTTTTCGGTCTCTGCTAATGAGCTGATGATCTGAATCAGGTGTGTTTGGTTAAGGAGATCAGGCAAATGTGCAGAGCTGGTGGTCTTCCAGGAACACGGTTGAGAAACACTGCTTTAGTCCATCGTTGTTGTTTTGTTTGTCAAGCAAACCGTGTCGATTAAATGCCTTGAAATTCAATTGTGGTTTAATTTGACACAATTATAAGTGAGTAAATTAAACATTTATGACATTAAATGACACAAAGTGTTTTCTTATGCACAAAGTTGTACACGTTTTTAGTGATGCACTAGCACTAATGCTACCAATATTATTAAATATCTAATAGTTCTATACAAAATTTTACACATGCCAATAACTAATAAATAGTCGTTGTTGTTTTTTTATGAAAATAAATTAACAGCAGAAAATAAAAGTAATTTTGAATGTTACAAGTAAATCTGGGCATCACAAAATGATGATTTACAGTTTAAATATTGAATATACATATAGAGTTAGATTTGCAACAAATCATTTTACATCATTAAGTCTTTTAACATTTATGTATATTAACTAGTTTAAATGATTACTGTATCAGAAACTAAATATAACAAATATTGTACATCCCTTCACATTGTGTTCAAATCTTTGTGTTTGATTTACTATTGCTTGACCTCAGATTTAATGTGTCAACTTTAAAGGAACAGGTCACGCAAAAATGAAAATTTATTATATTATCTATCCACTTCTAGGTAAAATATGTACTTCAAATATATATTAGTCTTCAGTTGTCCAGCCGAAGAAGAACTGATGTGCTGGAGGGAAAAAATCCAGGATTTTTCTTCATTTTATGCTACTGAACGAGTCTTAATGTTAACCATTTTAATGGTTAAAGATCCATATGTAGGCAGCTTAAAGTTATTTACACAACCCCAGACAAAAAGTAACAAAGAAATTTCTCTAGCAAAACAAATAGTCAATATAAACATCAAAAAAGTGATATGTTTGTTTTTATGTGTTTTCTGTCTTCTTTTTGTGATGGCTCCATGGCTAGTCATTTCTTGTTATATGTTGCAAAAGCTGTACCATAATGAGTCTAAATAGGGAAGAGACACATTAATATAGACAGAGAAACAAATAAAGAGACTTACACTGGCTTTCAAGCAGCTGGCAATGAAACAGACAGACAGGCAGCAGCCTCATAAACTGGAGTGAAAGAAGTAGGTCAGAACGATGGAGAAATGGAGAGAGAGAGAGAGAAAGAGAGAGACTGAGTCGGTGACAAGAGGGAGAATGGAAGTGATGGGATGGATTTCATGCCCTCTTTTGTTTTGATCTCCATTTTCATCTCGGGTTCAGGGAGGAGATGATGCCATGGGAGGCAAACGGAGGCCAGCTGGCACCTGAAATGCTGTTGAGTGGCATTGATTGACAGAAGCCTCTACTAAATTACCGGAAACACCAGACTCTGTGTTATTCATGCTGGGAGATGTGACAGTGCTATGCAACTTGATGTACATTGCGAACGTTTGTTCCTCAGTCTCAGTCACACACACACAGTATAACAGTAATAACACAAGTGCTTAAACCATCTATTTAGTATTTGATCACTTTTATTGTCTACTTTAATTGCTATTTGTCCCTTTAGTGTAGTTTTCATTAGTTTATCACTAAATAGCTTATCAAATCACTAAACATATATATATATATATATATATATATATATATATATATATATATAATCTGTTTTTGGCCCATTACTTTTTATTTGACAGTCGACCGTGTGAGAGTTGCAGAGAGCTAGCTGCCGGCTATATATATATATGACACAATGACAATGACACAAATCATGAAAATAAAGCTTCTTTATTTTGGTCTCTTGTCAAGACAAAATCTAAAACAGATCTAAAACGGTAGGGATTAAGCCAAAGGAAGGTTGTATAACTCTTATTTTTACTCACGATCTTACTTTCTCTTTCTCAGATTTTACTCTAAGTAGCATCTAACATCATGTAGGCTACCTCACTCAGGACATGCGCTAGGGCTTCCCCTACCGTAATACACCTAAACACGGATTGCCGTAAAACTAGTCAATGGCAGGGAATCATTTTCTCTCGTCAACGGCAGGGAAAAAGTTAAGCGAAATCATTTATCGATTTGACACACATCATAATAGGCTACCAGCTATACATGTAAAGCAAAAATTATGTCCTTCAATTCGGTCACATCCAGCAGCCGTCATTCTTGAACCAATCTCTATCATTGTAAGCTGCTTGCTTTTCTGTCTGTTCCATTGCTCCGTTTGTTAGATGTTTGCTTCCACTTTCTTTTGCAGTCTAAAGTGTGTCAAACGCACGGAACTGCCAATTCGCGTCGTGTTATTCACTCGATTTGCGCCACAGGATGTCTAATCGCATCTTTGCATTGACTTCACATGTAAATCACTCGCGCTTCATCCACGTCTGCTTACTGCACAGGCTGCAAAACAATTTCCCCCCACTTCCATGTAATGATAGGATTGTGAGGGCACAGGTGAGATCAGGTGAGATGTCATTTTTCGATATACACTCAAATACATCACGTGCGCTGCGTATGCAACGGCTATAAGTCACGTAAAACAATTAGTTGCAAACCGAAATAAATCGAATTTGATTATATGGTTTGGAATTTGATGTTTTATGAGATAGTTTACTTTTTTATTTTGCGTTTAAATTAAGAATTTTGCAAAAAATCCCCCAAAATTGTGACTTTTTGTTGGTTTTGCGTTGGATTCAGCGATCGCAAAATCGCAAAAAACTAGGGGGTTTGCATAATGAATGTGCACCAGGTCCCACAGAAAGCAATTAGTTTTGCTTATTATATTATTCACTAAAGTCCAATATAATTGAGGAGAAACTATGTAAAAAATACAATACCCTAAGCACAGATGGTCATTTCTCAAAAGAACCCATAAGTTGACTAAAAATCAGTGGGTAATTTTAAGGAGGTTGTGTGGGAAAAGCAAATACTTGCTTAGATGTGGGATTTTTTATATGACTTCCACTGAGAAAAATAATGATCCTTACTACACTGTACGGCATTCGATATTTAACAAGAACAGTAAGCACTGTTTTGAGCGCAGAGATCATGACACAAAGGATCAAGCTCGCTGTGCAAATTTAGCTCATTAAAAGTAACAGGCTAATCTCCATCTAATGATCATCTCAACATCTGTCAGCAATAGCTGGTGTTTGGAAACGCCACCTGCTTCAAAGACCAGGTCCACGTGAACACCAGCCACCTGACAAGCACAAACCTTTTACCATTTCACTCATTTCCTTTCAGGCTTTTTGCCCATTTTATCATTGAGATCACAAAATGGGCACAGATTGTGTTGTGAAACAATAAGCAGATTTATCAGTTATGAACACGAACTAGATTAAAGGTTGAATTAGCAGAAAAGCATGTCCTTCTTTGCCAATTGAACAGATTTTGAGAGATAGTGAAACAATGACTCACTCCAACAAAGAACCTAGAGTTAATCAAATGAAAATAGCAAGTCATTTTTGCACAGCATTTTCCCATCTTGTGTGCGTTCAGGGTCAATGGGAACGCAGCTACAGCAGTGCTCAAACTGCATTGTCAGCTGCCTTGCTGTAGTTGCTATTAGAATACAAAACAGCACATCGCTAAAAAGGAAAGTGATATAATTTGCACAAGCAAGTCCAATGAAGTGCTTTGAAATGTGCATTTTTATTCAATGTTTGACGCAATCTCAACTGAAACTGGAAGACAGGGCGGGACATAGAGTAGCTCCTTCCCCTTTTTAAAAACAGCCAATAGCGTTCTGTTAATATCACAACTGTGCTAGTCAGAGCTGTTGCGCTAAAGCTCGTCAGACTTAAGGCAGTCACCATAATAGTAATCTCTGAGAGTGTCGCTCGCCATTTCTCCACTTTAAAATACATATCATATAATGTGCTCAGTGTCTCTCTGGGCTGAAGCAGAACATACCTGTGTGATTCACATGACATGAGCGCGAAAGCAGACTTCATTCACCCCAAAGGAAATCATATTTACACTGAATTTATCCCAATATACTTACTTACTTACTCCCAGGGCCATTTATATCGAAGTTAGATGCACCATATTGGTGTTTCGTAACATCTAGTTTTTATGAGGTGGGTTGTTAGCCCAATGCTCAACCCCCAACCTGGAGGACCAGGACATACACTACGGACAATTTAGCTTACCCAATTCACCTACAGCACATGTTTTTGGACTGTGGGGGAAACCGGAGCGAACACAGGGAGAACATGCCAACTGACCCAGCCGGGGCTCGAACCAGTGACCTTCTTGCTCTCACTGCACCACCGTGTTGCCCCAAGATTTTCCCAATATATTATCCCTATATCCACCAAATAGAAATGTACACTGTGTAACATTATTTTGAATAATTTTGAATCTGATTGTTCCCTGTTTAATGACAGTGTATGCATGTGTGCAATGTATTTTCCCCCTCTGGCTTGCCATAGAGAGGTGCTGTGCACAGCACAATTCAAAACTAATAAGGAGTTCAGATCAACACAGCTTGGCTACTGTTTATTATTTTCTTATATTTACAAGTTTTAGGCAATCCTCACTTTGAGCACTCTTTGACATGAATAAATGACCGATTTCAGCATGCAGCAACAGGGTCTTGAAGGAAGCATGTCATATCAAATGCTGGTAAAAAGATTCAAAGAAAGAATCAAAAAATCATTGAATAATTTTGTCGGAGGTATTAAACCTTAAGATTTCAATGTTTATATCTTCTAATTGCAAATTTTTGCAACTGTTTTGAAGCACACATAATACACACAACATTTTTAAAAAAAAAAGTTAACTTTGACTTCAAGGGCACTTTATTTTGGCTGGGTTGTTCCTAAAAAGTGTTTTTAGGAACACTTTTTTGCTTGAAGTTTTGGTTTATTTGACTCCCTTGGTCACAATGTTTTAAGAAAAATGCTGAAATTGTATACTGTTTGCAAATGTGTGAATTAGTCTCATCAAAATGTTTTGTTTCTGTCTCTCTCTATAGTTGACTCCGGCGCAACCCTGTCGCACCCACAGCGCCCCCTCTCGGCCCGGGCGGCCCACCATGCCCCGGCCATGAAGGGCTACCAGGTGAGTCGCAGTTTGTCGCAGCATTCTTCTGGGCCTTGCTACTGCATGCCAGAGGACTGCGACACTGCGAGGGACTACATGCATCACCCCGACCATTACCAGGGACACAATGACCACCACTACTACCCACCTGGTGGGCCCCCTGAACCACTGGCCATGGTCCCATCTGGTGGAGGCACCTTCCCTCGCTCACACCCCAGTCAGCCTCAGCACTTCGACTCCACATGTGAAGAGTGTCTATCCTCGGCAGGGCACGGCCATGGTCATGGAGGAAAGATGCATCGTATCCCACCCAACCTTCTGGATCAATTTGAGAAACAGTTGCCCTTTCACCCTGATGGCTTTCATACCTTGCAGTACCAGCGCACAGCCAGTGGAGAGCAGCGGAGCGAGAGTCCAAGTCGCATACGGCATCTGGTAAACTCTGTCCAGCGTCTTTTTGCCAAGTCTCATTCCCTAGAAGCACCCTCTAAACGAGAGTTCAATGGGACCCGTGGAGGAGAGTACCGGGAGAGAGAAAGGGGGCACCGCAGCGGTGGTGAGGAAAGCGGTGGACATCATTATTCAGGAACGCACCAGTCTCGGTCGGCCCGCCGCAACAAAAGCCGAGAACGGAGCAAGAGTGGAGACTCTCGCCATGAGTCTCGAAGTTCCCGTCACCGCAGTAAAACAGCCGGCTGGTGGAGCTCTGATGACAACCTGGACAGCGACAGTAGCTTTCTGGTGGGTGCAGGCAGGGGTGGTCGAGGTTATCCTACCGGACACGAGACCCTGGATGCTGCCATTCAGGAGCTTACCTTGAGGAAATCTAAAGGTCCACCTCCAGGAGAGTGCTTGGCTTGCACCAATATAGCCATGGCAGGGGACAGCGGACACTCTCTGAAGAGGAGCACGTGGTCATCCATGACGGTCAGTCAGGCTAGAGAGGTCTATCCATCTTCCCGTGGAGGAGGTGGGGGTCCGGGAGGAGGTGGAGGAGGATATGAGAAGGCATTAGTTCCTCTGGATCCCAAAATGAAGGAACGTTCACTACATCATCTGCAGGCAAGTACTTTCTCTTTATCCATCCATACATCTATTCTGCTTATTTATTGGACTTTTCAACATCTTAATACTTAATCCTGTCTGTCTGTCTGTCAGTCAGTCTGTCTTTTTTTCTGCCCATAAATGGGCCCACACAAAATCTGCACCCACAGAAATCCAAATGTTTATATGACTTATGTACAATACAAGTAAAGTAAGTCTATTAATAGATATTTTATATAAGACACTTATTTACCAAACAAGTTGTTCTAATTGGATTTGCACTGCAAAATTCTGAACTGAAATAGAAAAAAGAATGTCTCCAGATTCTGTCTGACCATACCCATAAGTCATGTATGCATTCACGTTGCAATTCTGCATCCTGTCTGCTTTTTACAATTCAGAAATTAAAGAATGTAAAGGCATTGTCAATTAAATTCTGTCTGCTGTATGAGTTCAGCACGGAAGTGAAACAAAACATACAATATGTGAGCCCATTTTCAAGTCAGATGCAGTGACCCCAAATTGGCTCCCACTGCGATTTCAATATTTATGTGGAGTCTCTGTTCTCAAACACAATCAGTCTGCTGTCCTTATTGACTTGCAGATTCATTTCATTGTCAAAAGAATTAATCTGTCGGCAGATATGGGGATCTGCACTAAATGACAATTTCTGTGAGTGAAAGAAAAAAAAAATAACTTGATGATTATGTTTGTTATCAGCTGCGAGCTGTGAAGAATGGAGGCTGATGCTATTTCCAGCCTCTGTCAGCTCAGTGTGAAAGGGTGAAAAACAGCATCGGAGGATACAGGAAAACAACACATTAACCCATGGCCCTCACAAAACACACTGCGAACACTCACAAACGCTGCTATTGATATCAGCAGCGAGCCGTGTGCTCCATTTCTCCCACTCATCTGCTCAATTACACACATATCACTGACATCCTGCTTTGTGATATCAAGTGGCATTGAATACAGGATTCTTCGTAGCATTATAATTCAACTTTTAATGGTGTCGTCTGTGGCTGCCTATATCGTTGGACAGCTATTAATCAGCAACCGCAACATAAATTATTGTTCTTAAAAAGAGTATATAACATTTATAGCAATTGGAAAACACTGCTACTCAGTATACAACACGGTAACACTTTACTTGAAGGCAGTGTTCATAAGAGTATCACAACATTTACATTTCACATTTAGTAATTTAGCAGACGCTTTGTCCAAAGCAACTTACAATTGACCCTTTACAATAACACCCTTATAATGAATGAGATTTTGATGAATATATGAATGAGATTGTATGCATGAGTGTGACAACTGTCATTAAGTGTCATTAGCTCATTTGTCAATTTTAAATGCAAAGATGACAGTGTTTGGGATGTCTTTGTCCTGACAACTTGAAAAAGCCTGTTCATTTAAGGCATCATGTATTAGAATACACATTTTCTGCAAAATATTTGAATGAAAAAAAATGAAGTAGCCTACCCAGCATAAAATAACAGCAGACTTAACTTTTTTAGGTCAGCAGAGTTGCACGGTTAAAAAAATAGGCATATTTATTGAATATGCCCAAGAATATTTATTGTTGCCAGACTCCACTTTCACATAAATAAACCTGAATTAATCAATCAAAACTCACCCTGTGCGCATAGTATCTCGTCAAATCGCACAAAATTGTCAACGTAAATTTGGGGTAAATCTTAAATGAACCAAAGCAAGATAGCCTGACTTTTGTTGCGTGTGTAGTTAGTTACTTACAATAGCAACCAACATTCTCCTCAGAATATTCAACAAACTTACTTTAATAAGGATTTAAAGCCGGTAACAAACAAAAACAAAGTACAATTGTGGTGCGGTGATGAGATGAGTGACGCGCTGAGTGATTGACAGGAGGCGTGGCTATGCAGGACCATGGTGTGTGTGTAAACTCACTCTTGGAAAGGAGAGGAGAGAAAAGCCACCCCATGCTCCAACCCTGTTACTAACAGTTGTCATATGCATGCATAAAATCTCATTCATATTTATAACATGTGTTGTGCCTTGATTATAACAATGACATGACATGACAGTTTCATGACAGTCTTACGAACACCCCTTTAAGTAAAGAGTTATCTAAAACACATTAAAGATTTGATATTGATAATGCACTTGAAACTTGTGGATCTTTTTGTCATTATGCTAAATATTCAGTACTATGGTGTATATCAAAATATCATGGTATTACTATCTGGCCCTGTTTCTGCATTTAGCTACACATTTTCAGTGATCCGATCACAAGTGGTAAGATGCATTATGGTTTCCACCTGGTATTAAAGTTTTTTATTTTGTCTCTTGACTCCTTGTGTTCAGATAGTGCCAAGATATTATACATCACATTCATAGAAGCACTCAGTGTGTGACTCACAAGTACTAACAGACCCATGTTGCATGGCTTACGAGCAGGTTGGAAAGCAAGCACATAAAAAGGATGTGGATAGCAGCTACAATTTTGGTCATAATCCATGTAATCCAAAACTATCATGTGTTTGGTTATTTGGCTGAGAGTAGGTGGTGTTTTGCAGCTTTTCAAACACATTTGACCACAGGAGCGTTTACATTATGAAAGCAATCCGATCAAATGCATTCTCAACCGCCTCTATTAGTCTGAAGTGGACAAACTCAAAACATTTTAGACCCCCATTTGGACCTATAATTAGTGTAGTCAGATTGACAAAAAAAAGCATATTAATAGCATGTGCAAATGTGGCCTGACACCCTCTCTGACTCTACCACAGTACTTTTTGAAAATAAAGGTTTAGTTTTACTAAAGATGATTTATAATATGTCTCCAGAATTATTTGCTGTAAAAAACAGCTTTCAAAACCTAATGAAAAATGACAAACATCAACAATTGAAAGTTCTGTCCTGAGCTGCGCTGTAAGTCTTGCTGTTTCTTTGATGAATGAGCAGCACATACTGTAATTGGACTCAATTAATGTTTTCCTTTCTGTCTTTCTCTTCTCTCTCACATACACTGTTGGGCTGTTAGACTCAACCACTGTGAACAGGTTTATGATACTACAAATACTTATTTGTGGACACACGCAATTGGGGGAGGAAACTAGTTGACATGACAACAGGTTAAATGAGGATAATTGTTCTCCAATGCACTTCCCACCGAGTGTCAGCATATGGTTATGTTTCTAAGGTAACAGGAAAGAACTAGGGTTGGGCAATATGACAATGTATATATCGTATGGACAAAAAAGTATATGGTTTTATATTATGCTCTATCGTTTATTTTGTGCTATCACAAACTACATTGTTTACGGTAATACTTTTTTCATAATGTATTTGAGGGGATGCAGACAGAAACATGAATAACAGCTTTGTGATAAAGTTGCAATCTAGAAAGTATAATGTTTACATTTTTTAATTTATTTAACAATGTTTTTTTGTTGAGGCTGTAATCATTCGTTTTTGAAAACTGTATTTTATTTGTATTGATTTTAGATTTCTACATTTTTATTAAAACATTTGCCCAGAAGTTCTACATATAGTGAGAAATATGATCATATGAATCATATGAAAGTTTTTAGCATATACTTTAAAATGTAAAACAATAAATGGCCCTTTCCATGTGATCAATATATATATAAGCTATTATTATTGTATAAATATATATAAATAGGAGGTGAACCCTTAGAGGTTATGCTCTTTTTCAGTTACAACATTGATACACAGATGAGCACCTCTCATACAGTAGGATTCACATTTTCCCTGCATGTGTGCATCCTGTTTTTTAGCACATCAGATAGAAAATTTTTCACCTACTGCTTTTTAACAATTGTTCAACATAATTATTTATATACTGTATATTAAACAGGAATGTTGTTATTATTACTATTTACATTATATAGAGCGTCAAGGAACTGCTTTACCCATTTTGCTGTGTGACCAGTGTCACTGTATATCTGCATAAAAAAATGTACTTCATAACAAAATTGCTGTCTGAATGGGCGATAAATGCAGTGAAGGAAGCCCATGTTACTGAAAAAGCTTCTGATTTGCATTCACATGCACTGTATAAGCCAAACTAAATCACATTTTAGGTTCAGTCTTTGCCTAGTTTGATGATGAAGATGCTTTCATCAGTAAAATGAACTTTTGACCACTTCTCTGTCCACATAACATTGTCTTTTACTCATGTTAGGATAATGTCAAATAGGTCAAATCTGTGATCTTGAAATTTAGGAAATTGAAGGTTGCTCTCTGGCTGAGTTCTGTTCTTGTCTTCTTCCACTGTAGCCAAAGAAATTATCTGGCTGTGTGGGGAAGAGCTATGTCCAGTAGCTTGTGGCCTTCCAGTTATAATTATTGTTGCAGCAATGTTATGTCGTATCATGCCCAAACTTCAAACACCTGGTGCTCAAAGAAGACTAGTAAAGCACAATAAGCATCAGGTGCAGCCCATCTCATACCAGCTCTGTCCCCGGGCTCTTGAGTGTGAGAAAAAGAAAAGTCAATGCTTTCTGACAGACATTAACAAGTGTTATGTGCATTCTCTGTTATTGTTGCCCAGGGCGACAGGAACGTGCATGGAGGTTTCGCCCTGACACTAATTTAACTTCCTGTAATATTAGCACTTGCAAGCCCCAATTACACAGAACATCAGATTCACCATGATAGAAACACATTTGGTCAGTCGCCGCTATTGTTTAGCCAATTTGTCACAGCGAGACAACCAATCAACTTTCATACACTCCCACTCAGTATAGCACACATATGTCTGATCTGCCAACTGTGTATTTATACCACAATGTGCCATTATAATTAATTACAAATCAAAATGCTATTAATTTTCCTACACACTGGCTGTTTCTCAATTCCAAGAACGCAGAGAACGGACTTGTGTTCTTGTGGAGACCGTTCTTGCCAGGTTACCTCAGAAGAACAAACTCGGGAGACCACGAGAACAGAGAACGCATCCTATGAGAAATAAGATGCTGCGTTCTTCCTGATGGTCACATGACCTTCACACCTTTTTAACGGAAAAGTATTTAAATATTACAGTGACTTCTCAAGCTAATTTTGACCTCAAGTCTGCATTGATGCGTCCTCGATATCAAGAACACATCCGGGAACATTCATGCATCCTCCATTCTTGCGGTCTTGAGTTTTGGAACTGAACTTTGCCAGTTGATGATGATGTTACACGAGAACACGAGGACGCAAGATCGCTGAAGAATGCATATTCAGAAACAGCCACTGACAGCTATTTTCTAGTGCAAGCTACCTTTTCAGTGTGTGGTATGATAGTTGTTATTTTGCTGTTTTTATTCACATTGTGTTGAACTAAACCAGCTAATAATCAAACAGTGCATGTTTAATGTCTACTTTCTCTAATGCAAAAGATATAACCTCACATGGCAGCAACTTAATTTAGGCATGTAGACATGATAAAGATGATCTGCTGGAGTTCAAAATGAGCACCAGAATGGGGAAGAAAGGTGATTTAAGTTACTTTTAATATGTTGTTGGTGCCAGACAGACAGGTGTTGATCTTATGGTATTTTCACACACAATCATCTCCAGGGTTTACAGTCTAAAAATTGTCACTCTCTGTGTCCAAGGTTAGAGAAGAATAGATTGAAACCAGTTACCAGGGAAACTGAGGTCTACGGAAAAGCATCTCTGAACATACAACGTATAACATATAAATCAGATAAGCTACAGCAGCAGAGGAGCACACCGGTGCCACGTCTGTCAGTATCCTCAGTCTACAATTAACATGTGCTCAACAAAATTGCACAATAGATGACTGGGAGAAGGATTCCTTGTCTGATGAGTCTTGATTTTTGCTGTAACATTCAAATGATATGATCAGGCTGGGCATACACTGTGTGACTTTGGTCAGATTTTGAGCTGAATTCTGACTCTTGCTGAGAGTATACATGTAAAGTGGGAACGAAAAGGAGATTAACCTCTCTTGCTTGGGAGTCAGATGGTCTGAATATTTTCTGACATGTGTGCTCTCACTGCACCTACAAAAACATTAGACACACACTTCATTGGTTCATGGGAACCAATCATTTCCCTCCACCCGAAACTCACACTCCTTCCCATTAGGTGGAATAAATGCCCCATATACTTATTTGCCAACCAACTTTAAATGAGAAAGAAGACATGTAATGTGTTGATTTTATATGTATAGTGTGAGCAGTCAAGTTGCTGACCAATCGGACAGTATAGTTTGTGCACATGAATCCTGAGCTTTGGCTTCATATCGCACTCAATCTTCCTGTACAATTTGAGTTAGAAATCGCACAGCGTATTCCAGCCTAAGACTCCTCTTTTGATGGCTAGTTCCAGCCAAATATAACACAATATCACAAAGCTGAGATAATTTCAAACTGATTTGTTGAACATGACAGTGAGACACTTTACCCTCCAGATCTCGATCCTGTGGAGCACCTTTGGGATGTGGTGGAATTGTAGATTCACATTATGGATGTGTATCTGACAAATCTGCAGGAACTGTGATTCTATCATATCAACATGGACCAAAGAAATGCCTATGGAAATATCTCTAAGAAATGTTTCCAGCACCTTTCTGAATTTACACCAGAAAGTGCTGAGGCAGTTCTGAAGGCGAAATATGACAACCTGGTACAAGCAAGGTGTACCTAATTAAGTGGGCAGTGAGTTTTTGCACAAGAGTTGTTTGACTATAGTTTGACTTTGGAAGCTGCAGTAGCTTCTGACATCCAGATGAACCCCCAGCCTGCATATGCGCTCATTCTTTGTTCCATGATGAAGAGCAACTGGTCCAGAGGAAACTGCATGAGGTCTTACAGTGATATAGCTGAAGGCAGAGCAGCTGACTCAGCTTCCATCAGCCTCTAGGGAGGAAGAAGCCCAGCTGTGGGCTCCAGCTCAGTCAGGGGGCTCATCGCGGGAGAGCAGTTTTTTGATGCGATCTGATCTGAAGACAGAGGGCTGAACCAGGCGAATCCTCTGTTACAAGTCAGCTGATCTGTGTCGCAATTAGCAGGGGAGCAGGAGGAAGTGAGATGTGTCGATATAATGAGAACGAATTCCAGGGGCTGTAGGGGGAAAAACAAGATGATGAGAACAATAACACTGGTTGCCAAGAAGGATAGTTTGTGTTTGTGGGTAGGGGATGGGTGCATCTGTGATAATAAAATAATAGATCACCCTTAAAAGAAGACAAGGACGTTCTTGACTTTTTTCTTTTCTTTCTTTTTTTGGCCAATGTAATAACATAAGGGTCAATGAATACTGAATTGCCATTTCTGTGTAAACTGTCCTTTTAAATCAAATTATTATTTAAATAAATTATTTACTTGCCTACTATTTATTCAGTGAACCTTTTTGTGAACTATTTCATTATAATGGTCAGGGGGTGACCAATTATACTAATATTTTGTTAGAAAAACTGTATGGCGTTAATGCAGTGACTTTACTTTCATATCTTAGCAGAACAAAATGGAAGTCTGAGAAAAGATGAAGACAACAGTAGAGATGCTAAAACCCAGCATTAGAAAAATCGATAATAAGCTTCTCCAGAAGAGGCCAGTCGAGCTTCCAATTTAAAATTATGTTTGAATAGGTGTGTACACAAGTGCACGTGTGTATTGGAATGAGGATAGAATGGGGCGAAGCCAAGAGAAACAGAGATGGATAGAGATATCAAGTCGCATCATCCTTTGAAAGAGATGACCTTTAAATACCCCACCAACTGGTCAATTGATAGATGAGGCATTTTTTATCTTGAGTGCAAGTGCATCTCCCCTTGGTCATTTGGTGGTGAGATTATCATCTAGTATCACTTAAAAGGGGTGAGAAGAAGTAAAAATTATGAAGCTCTCTGTTGAGATGCATCTTATTTTCACTGCCTCTCTAGTTTAGTTTGCTTTTAGTTCATTCACGTTTATTTTATGCTCCACTTGTGTTTGAACTGAAGCACCTATACAGCAAACTGTTAAACAATATTCAAACATTCAGCATTTATTGTTATTACTTACTTACTTATTGCTGGCGTCTTCTACCTTGCGGCGTCAAGGCTGAACATAGTTTCCGCCACCTTTTCCTGTCTGCAGCCACTGTTCTGGTGCAGTTTGGGTCTACTCCTCTCTTTTGGAATGCTGGGTTAAGTGAGTCCATCCATTTTATTCGAGGCCTACCTCTTGGATGTCTTCCTTGGGTTCTTGCCTCTAGAATCTGCTTTGGAACCCTGTGGTTTTTCATCCTGACAACATGACCGAACCACCTCATCTTATGCCTGTCAATTATTTCAGTCAGTGGTTCGACTTGTAGGTTTGCCCTGATGGTCTGGTTCTCTACGAGTTTTGGCAGCGACTCGTCTAAGGTACCGCATCTCCATCGCCTGCTGTCCTGCTGCTAGTAATTGCCCAAGAGTCACACTCATAGGTAAGAGTAGGCACATAGGTGGAGCTTTGTTCTGGTGGAGATTTCTCTCTTTCCCAGAGAGGCTCTGTTTAAAGCATGATATAGTCTGCCTTATTGTCATTAAATGTACAAAATATTAGAAAAATGAAAATTTGTTGATACTGATAACAAAACAGAAAGCATATTTTATCTTAAAAGAGAGTTGCTATATATTGTTTGGTGATGTTATATTCATTCAAATACGTTAAAAAAACATACGCACTGAACTCAAAGACTGCAGTATGAATATGTGTACACCGTTACACCCCTGACACACAAATTTAGTTTTATATTGTCTACATATTTGGGTGTACTGTAATAATACTGTATCCTCACAAAATGAAAAACAAAGGAATAATACACTGTAAAACCACAAGGACAGAAACAATTTTTAAGAGGGAACATCCTCTTGTCAAACACAAACAATACTGGATCTGTGCTCTCTCTCCTTGCCGTGACTTGAGTTATTGGTTCTGTTATTAAATGTCTAGACACCTTATAGTTGTTGTGCAGCTTGTAATACAGCATTTTAGATTTTGTGTGCGCAAAAATATGTGACACAGAGCAAGTGCGGTGGCAAAAAAATGCAATGATACACAGCGATGCTATCAGAAAAGGACATGGCTCTAGAGAACAGAGTTCATGAAAATAAATAATCTTGCTTCTCCCCTCCATAACCTGCTATCGAACATCTGTGCTCTGTTCATGCCCCAGCCGAGGGGCAGCTCTTGAGTCTGGTGACAACTCTAAATGTACAGCTGGTGCCTTTCATCCCCATCAGCCAATCAGAATTCATTTTACTCAGCTGCCCTCAGTTCGACTCTGTGTTCCCTCTGGTCATGTTGTGGCCAGAAAGCCACAGCTATAAAAAGAGTTTTTTTCTGATATATTACCAATGTCAGGTATATATTGATACCACAGTTTGAATCAGTATGAGGGTGAGTAAATGATGACAGATTTTTGGGGGGTGAGCTGACCCATTCAAAAAACATTAAGAACATAACAAATGATTAAGTTTATTAATCATCCACAGCTAATTTGTTCAACCAATCCAAATAATCTCCAGACATTGTCTAAAATATGTTTCTCAATATTAACTTCTTGTCAAGTCACCTTTAATGCTATAAATAATTCTATTTAATTCCCGAGGCCTCTAGAGATTATGCAGCGCCATTGATGCGATCCAAGACCTGTAAAGAAATGATGCCAAGGTATCCATAATCCTGGACCAGGCCATATCCTGAGCTGATGCTGTGGCGGTCATGGAGGAGCGGAGAGGAGTTAACCACACTGAAGTGAACTAAACTGAACTTAAACTCTGAAAACTGGACTGACACCGTTTCAATTTACTAGAACTTCTATGTTAAGCTGCTTTGACACAATCTACATTGTAAAAGCGCTATATAAATAAACATAAATTGAATTGAATTGAATTAAATAGCACATTTGCACAATGTAGACTGTTATAAACACTTTATATGGATGATCAGGGAAATAATAAAAGCAGATAAGAAAACATGATCCTTGTGGAACATACAGTAGTCGACATTTGAAGTGGATCAAGAACGTTTTTCAAAATTGTCCTAAGACAAGAATGGGTGCTGTTTAACAGTTTTAGGACAACTTTTATAAAAGATGATGATCCACTTCAAATGTTGACTACTATATGCAATATATCAGGAATAGCAATAATTGCTAGTGTAGTTCTAGTTAGTTCAAAAATGGTTCTGTTCACTTCAATACAACTTTAACTGTTTAAGGACGAGTCACTGAAGGGAAGATCATTTGACCCCAAAGAAAGCTTCTTGTGTTAATATAGAACAACTTCATCCGAGTAAAAGCCAAGCTCCATGTTCTTTGGATCTCTTGCAGGTGCCCTCAGATGACTGGTGTGGTGGTGGTCCATCCGACAGCGGTGGAGAGATTCCCTGCAGACGTATGCGCAGTGGCAGCTACATTAAGGCCATGGGGGATGATGACAGTGTTGACTCAGATGCCAGCCTCAAAGCCTCACCCAAATCAGCCCTCATTGCCCAGAGAGAAGCCTTCCGCCGCTCTGTCAGCATGGATCAACGCTCCTCCACCACATCCAAGTTAGTCGTCAATTAATTTGAAGTTTTTAGTTATTTCCTGTATCTGTGACCATTTGTATTTTTGTTTTTAGGAATATTTCTTTTATTTAAAATGTTAACACTGTTTGGTGAAGTTTTAGTGTAAGGTATATTGATGGTATATAATTGTACTGCTACATTATAGAAGTATAGCAAGAAGGTGTGTGTTTTATTTTAATGGGAAGTTTAAATAAGAAGTATCAGCTGGAGCTTTAATGGTGTACTCTTCTCCTCAGGTATCCATGTAAACAGTGTACAGATGCCTACCCAAACAGTCGAACCACACCTAAAGGCCACGCTCGCTCCCGCAGCTACACACGCTCTCTGACCAGCGCTCAGGTATTATACACTCAAACGGTACATAGTTCACATCATAATAGTTCACATAATATTCATATTGAGTTATTAAAGTTATTTGAATGTATTATTTTATAGAATAATCATTTAAACCAGTTATTCAAATGGATGTGTTCTGTTAATTGGCTGATTGGTTATGCATAACTACTGTAGATGGTTTAGATGTTCTGGTTACTGTTAGGCTGTCCTGCTAGCTGCATTACTAGGTAGTTGCTAAGGGGTTCTGGGTGATTGCTAGGGCATAACAAAGTGAGTTTTCTGGTGATTGCTAGAGTGGTTTGGTTGTATTGCTAAGGCAGGGGTGTCCAATGGGTGATTGCTAGGGCATAACAAAGTGAGTTTTCTGGTATTTGCTAGAGTGGTTTGGTTGTATTGCTAAGGCAGGGGTGTCCAATCATGCTTCTTGAATGCCACTGTCCTGCAAAGCTTAGTTACAAATAGCTCCAACACACATTCCTGGAAGTTTACAGGAAGTTTAGCCTATTCTGGAAATGGCATCCAGAACCTTTGCTTTGAGTGTGTACTTTCGTGAGGTAAATCTGCTTTCACCTAAGTGTGAACTTGGCAGAAGTTCTGAAAGCTAAAATAATGAATGGGACTTCCTACAGCTTGGGTTTTCAGTCCTGCTTCTGGTGAGACACTGTCTTACAGAGTCTTACATCAAACTTAGTGTTGAAGCATGGTTGTAACTCAAGTCTGCAAGAAAGTAGCTCACCATGAGCAGGGTTGGAGATCCCTTCCCTACAGTCTTGTGGACATAACGGACACACGCATACTCAGAAGCAATTTTAAGTTCCATGAAATTGAAAGTGTACATGAACTATGCCATTTGGATTTTGGTCAGTGAGGACACTCTGAAGACCTTTATTAGCTGGTTCTGGAGTGTTTAATTAAGGTTGGATCTGAGCAGGTTTAGGCACCCCTGTGCTTTATATAGGGCATATGTGGTGACTTGGATTGATATGCTCTGTTAGTATGGCACAACTAGGTAATATTTAAGCATTTCTAGATGGTTACAAGGGCATAACTAGTTGGTGTCTTGTGTGTTCTGGTGGTCCATCCTGGTAGTTGGTAGGGAATGGCTTGGTTGCTGTTAGGGAGTTTTATGTGGTTATTGGGACTTAATTAGATGGCAACTTGGACATAACTAGATAATGTCTTGAGCATTCTGGTGGCTGATAGGATGTATTGCTAGTTAGTAGGGCATAACTAGTTAGTTGTTGAGGACTTCTATGTTGTTATAAGGGTATAACTAGGTGGTGTCTTCGGAATGATAGGGTGTATTGCTGGTTCTAGGTGGCTCCTAGGGTATATCTATCTAGATTGTTTTTAGGGTGTTTTACATGAATGTATTAATCAAGCCAAAGAGCACACACCTTGTCTGGTCACTAGACACAGACATGTGCGATCACATTCAACTGTTACATTAACAATGTTATTTATTAAATGAACATTCTGGGTTATATCTGGAAACATCTGGACCTCAAATTGAATTGACGTCTGATCTTGACTATTTGGTGCTAGCTGGGCGACACTCTGAACCTGTTTGGAGAGATGGAATCACAGGCTGTTGAGGCACTGGATCTACCTGGATGTTTCCGCACACGCAGTCACAGCTATGTACGAGCAATCCAAGCCGGATGCTCCCAGGATGATGACTGCCTGTCTGTCTTCTCCATGTCGGTCCCACAAGGGAGCATGAAGGGCGAAGCAGGTGAGTCATCAGCATGTGTTAATGTATGTGTGGGTATACATAGTCTCCATGCTGCCTAAGGGATTAGATTAGTGACTTAATGAGTTTTTGAATCAGTCTCATAGGAATTGCTGGAGAAACACGCTTCAGCCAAAGGATTTAGATCAAAACAGTTTTCCTTCTATCTCTTCGTTCTCAGTATTTTAACACTGTAAACAAATGTTGCATCGTAAACATTTTAAAATGCTCAAAAAGCTCATGAGACATATCTGTCTCCTTGACTATCCCTTGGGTTGCAGTCAAGATTATGGTGGCAGCATTAATCTCATCAATGTAATACAGAAAAGAACTGATATGACAAAATCCAAAGAGAGGACAAAAGCCAAAATCTGTTCAAAAATTAATTCTGCATGGTTATAATTGCAATCACATTTTATTCTCTCTTTGTATCTTTTGGCTGACTCTCATTTTTACCCCCCATTGTCCCTTATTCTCTCGTTTAGAGTAGAGAATCTCACAGGAGATTTATTAAAGCCCTTGTGAAGTGTCAAAAGCATCCATCTGCAGTTTCCCAAGGCAACACTTATGACACACATGGGAGTGTGAGTGTTTTTTAAGAGAGAGGGATGAGGAGACGACAAGAGAGATGGAAGGAGGGCTTAGGCATGCTTTTTAAAAACTCCTTTAATCTCCAAGTGTGTCCCACTGAATTTCATGTCTCTGCTCTCAAAGGGGTAGTGAATGTGTGTGTGAGATAGCAGATGTTACTTATGCTATAAGGATGCATCTAAACCTTTTTAATGATAATATTCGAGTTTGAAGATATAAAGTATAAATGTACATTTATCAGATTTCAAATACTGTACACGTTCTTTTATATAAAAAGTATATTTGCATATATCTTCATGCATGCAAACATTTTTGGGGGGCTGGGATGGGCGTTGGGGGGGATTTTAATTGATAATTGTACCACTTGTTTGTCTAGATGTTTTTTAATTGCTCTGCAAACAGGGTTGTATGTCCATCTTGTGTTTGACCTAGGAAACATGTTGTAAACCCTTGCATCCTCACCATCCTCTGTGTCTTCCTTAATAATGTTTTCCTTTCAGTGGAGAGATAACACAAAGGAAAATCTTGTTTTATTCTTTTTGTGCTGAATATTTTGAATGAACTACCATTTTAAATCTTTTAAATTAATGTTACTTCTCAGTAACAGACTAAGCAAATCCTTTCTATCTTGGATGTTCTAGTGTTCCCATATAGGAAAGGACCCCCTCCTCTTCCCCCACGAATGTCCAAACCAATGATTTCTGTGACCACTCAGAGCAGCACTGAGTCCACTCAGGACGCTTACTTCCAGAGTACAGGACAACCAGCTCTGGTTCGTCCCAGACAGCACAGTAACTCAGTGGACCTGACAGAGAACAGTGGGGGCCGTACCTCTAGAGGTGGACACTACCTTGGCGGAGGCACAGCACGGGTCAGACAGAGCAGCAACTCTGCAGAGAGTCTGAATGGCAGAGCCCTTCAGAGCATCGCCTACCATAGTGGACCTGGGCCAATGAAACCAAAGCACAGCAGCTCAGCCGATAACCTGCTAGAGGGACCCAGGGGATCCAGAGACCGGGTTGGAGGCAGTCTGGGAAAATCTGCTTCTCTGCCCCAGAACAGTATGTCCCTAGCTAAAGCTCTGACTGTTGGAGAAGAGTTTAAACAAGAAGGTCGAGGGAGGAAGTGGAGACCCTCTATCGCAGTGCAGGTATAAGAAGAGACTATCTCTAGAGAGATTCAAACATAGTGAATTCTCCCTCCCCTGTGCAGTATTTTATGAAATGTTTCTTTGTGTGTTTTCCAGGTGGACAGCTCAGAGACATTGTCCGACTCAGACCCAGAAGGGAAAGCGCTGAGAGAGGTGCATTCCATAGGGGTTCAGGTGGAGGATGACAAGAGGTAGATCTAGCCTGTATCATTTTTCTCAGTCTCTGAAAGTCTGGCAACATTTGTAAATGGTGTGCAATGTGAGTTATATTTCCCATGTTATTTTTACTAAAACAGGAAGTTCCTTACAGGGCCATTTCCCCCTGGAATTAACATGCATTTCACTGATCTGATCACAAGTGGTCAGCGGAGGTTTCACTGTTTGATTTTAAAGACACATTTGTACAGGGTTTCAACTTAATATAAAGTCTAATCATTTGACAACCACTGCACTAGCATTTGACATTATTTCAGATCAAATAGACATGGACTAAAAGCTTTCATAGACTCTATATTTCCCTTTATTCTTCTAATCAGTGGTGGCTGGTTTATTTCTGAGTTAGGGTGGAGTGTGAATGTTTTACAGTGTTAGATGAGCAAGAGGTGCAGGTGCAAGGTTCACACACACACACACACAGTAAACGCACATGCAGTGGGTGTAGGTGCTAGGGACATGGAGTGAGGTGAGAGGGTATAATTAGGCAGCCGTTACGCAACATGCCAAACTTGTGAAATGATGTCACTGTCACTCATCCAAGAATAAGCTCGTTATGCTTTGTGTCCTGTTATTGTGTCTTAATTACCACTGTCAGTCTCTTTCTTTATTTAGAAGAAACCCTCTTGGTTTTTAGTCATTAGGGTCATGTTTCTTGTATTTTATTATATTCATATTTCTGCATTTGGCAGATGCTTTTTGTACAGTTACTTACTGTATATTTCATTGAAGGTACACATTTGATCAGTTCTTGCATTCCCTGAGAATCAAACAAACCTTGCTGTTGATAACAGGCAAGCAAGTGAATGAAAAGCATGTGGATGTCTACTATGATTTTAATCATAATCATTGTGTTTTGCCACAACAAAGCAAAGTATGAACATCTTGTTTGGTGCACTTTCTAAAAACATTTCATAACAATCTTGCTGGGTCAACAGAAGGTCTTTTGGAGCTTTTGACTACCTCTGGAAATAGTAGAAAGTAGATAAGCTCAAAAGACTTGAGATCTGGTTACAACTTTATTTAGTATCATCCACTTGTGATTTGATTGTGCCGTTAGATTTATATTGTACATAATTTTACTATATTTCAGTGTTTCTCGATTGCAGTCATTGCGCCTGCACACCTTGTATGTTTCTCTTATCACATATTCTAACTTGACTGTAAACACCCTGCGAAGTGGAATCCAAAGGACATTCCATCATAATTCCAATTCAAAGAGAGTGTATATGATTCACTGACATGCTTTTTAGTGAGCTATATGTGTAATTATTAGAGGTATATTTTCACGCTGTGTGCTTGTTTCTCTAGTAAGTGTCATCCGTTTGTGAAGACGCTGCAGGCAGTGGCGTTGTGCAAATCGGTTAATAAATGTTCTAAAGTTAAGTAAAAATTACTGTTGATCAGGTAGGGAGAAATGAAGGAGAGGGGAGTAGGGAGCTATAAATAATGTGTAGGGACCCTATCAATCAGAACACAGTTCATGCATGGAACTCTCTTTTAACAAACTGGTTAACTAAATCAGGTTTAATTAAATGTTTAATAAGAGAGGCATGCAAAAGAGACATGCAAAAAGCAGAGTTGTGGGGTGCTGGACTGGAATTGTGAACCACTGGTATATCATACTTACACATTTATGCATTTAGCAGATGCTTTCATCCAAAGCGACATTGAATTGAAGGTTTGCATTTTATGCTTACCATGGAGTTAACACTCAACCTTGGAATTGATAGTATCATTCATTCTGGAATGTCTATATATTAGTCTGCTGGTAAGTCTAATGGTCCTGTTGTTGTTTGTTCCAGACGAGCACGTTTCAAACGCTCCAATAGCGTAACAGCAAGTGTCCAAGCTGATCTTGAGACAGAAGGTTTTGGAGGACTCACCGTCCCCACTCAAGACAAGGGCCTGCAGTTTGGCTGCTCATTCCAGCGCCACTCATCTGAACCAGAATCAGCCAGTCAGTTTGCAGAGTATCGTACTGTACACACACAGGGCCAATGGGCCTACCGTGAGGATTACCACAGTGGGTACACCACTGAGCCCGGCCCTCCAGAACTGAGGGCCCTGCCCCGCTCTCACTCCCCTCTGCCTCTGGCCCCCGAGCGTGGAGTGGGAGGATGGAGCGAAGGCCCCCGGAGCCTCCCAGATTCAGGCCGAGCCTCACCTTGCTTACGAGATGGAGAGTTCTTCCTCCGGCTCCTGCAGACAGAGGTGGAGAGGATGGAGGGATGGTGCCAGAACATGGAGAGAGAGGCAGAGACGAATGAATTGCCGGAAGAGGGTGAGTTAAGAATAGCAGAGATGATGGTTGGAGCTGGCATGGCATGGACTAACAGCCTCAAAACACTCATTTTGATTTCATGGGGTCTTGAATCTGCTGTGTTTTGCCCACAGAACAGTTCTTTCTGTCTAAATGCTGTTTGTTTCGCCCTCTGATTGGTGTTTTAGTGTTGGAACTCATCAGAGGAGCTGTCGGCAGTGCTCAGATGCTCATGTCACAAAGAGTCCAGCAGTTTTTCAGGCTGTGCCAACAGAGTGTGGTGAGTGCTTTGTAATGCCTTCTGTTGAGGGCAAAAGGGACCTTACTTTCTTTTTTCTGGAGCCTAAGTAAACTATGTAGTAAAAAATATGCATAATACATTAAACTTTTTTTTTTTTAAATAAATAAGAATTCTTTCTTAATGATTTTTGAATAATAATTCACTGATGATCTGTTGGCCAATCCACAATTTAGCCCATAAGAGGCTTGATGCTTCCTTCGAGAAATACCCAATATTTTTCCATTGGCTTTTAAGCTTTTCAGCCAACAGAAGTTGCATTACTGCAAATAAACTACACCACTTCAGCATCACCATCAAGCATACATGCATTCTTCTACTTTCCTGTAGTCCAGAAATGTCATTTTGTTTGTCAAATTGAATATGTAATATGACTTTGTATAACATTGCTTTTCACAAAATCATGTTTTTTGAAGTTTAATAAATGCACTTAAATGCAACAACGACAAGAACAAATAAATGCACTTTGAAACCCATTTTCCAAAGTTGCCATTTTCAGGCCTCCAAAATGATGTTGTCATTTTAATGAAAAGCCTAAACTCTTAAAAAGGTTTTTAGTTAGCTTGTTTTTATTTGATGTAAATTCCCCAATGTCCCTGACAAACTGTAGTTCCATTGCTTGTTAGCAACTGCCTTTAATAAATAAATCTTTCTAAAAAAAAAATCTTTAAAGACAAAAAAAAATCTTAAACAAATACATGAATAAATAAATATCAAGCAAAAGCAAGAATCGCATGTTGTACCGTGCTAACTTCTTTTGGACTACAAATAATGCGTGTTCTCAATAATAATATACTGTACCAATATTTTTTCCACAGGATCCTTCATCATACCCTCAGCCCACTACTCAGGATTTGGCCAGTTATTGGGACCTCCTCCAGATAGCCATCGAGGACGTCAGGGTGAAGTTTCAGGACCTGCAGCGACTGAAGGACTCAGGCTGGAGATTGCCTCCTGAGAAGAAGGTGAGAGTGGAGATCCGCTCTGCTCCAGTCAATGCACAGCTCCGCTCCAGTGCCAAAACAGCAGTGGGCAGGAGAAGCGCTCATGTACTGGGTCCCAGCAACTCCCTGCCATCACATAAACACCTCAACAAGAAAAGGAACTAAAGTAGAGGGCAAAAAAAAGACATGCATGTTCTGGAATAACAGCTGATTTACTGCCTAAAAAAAAGCTGTTGATTTTCTCTAAAGTATTAAAACCTAACAAATGTGTAACTAATTTCTCTGTTTTCTTTTCTTTTACTATCTGCTGCTTCCACAATGTCATGTCTCATCCTAAATACACTAATCCAAATCATCGTTTTGTTGCAACTTCATGGTGCCGTCCCTTCTTCGTATATGTCCTGGTCTCCATCCTCTCTGCTTGTACCTGTGCGTTTTCGGTGTCCTTCCTTGCGTTTCCGTCCATCCCTGCATTGGTCATCCATGCTGTCACGCCACTTCCCTGCTCTTCCTCTCAGGAGGACAAGAAGGTTCCACCTCCATTACCAAAGAAGCCCATTGGCGGCGTAACGGGCAGCCTACGCGGCGACAGCACCGCCGAATCCGGAGGCATGCTGGTGGTCTCGCGTGGACGTAGCTTGCCTGAGCGGGAGAAATCGCTGGATGTAGGTGACCGGCAGAAGCTGGAGACTCGCCGCAGGCTTCTCCAGACCAAACGCTCAGCCTCTTTCCGGCAGAATTCTGCGACAGAGAGCGCCGACAGCATCGAGATCTACATCACAGAGGCTCAGACGAGACTCTGAGTCTGTCGGATCTCTCCAAACAACCACTACAACTCTTCTGCACAGACGTAACAAAATGGCGGCCAGAGAGCGAGTGCAATTACTTTTTTCTTTTTAGTTTGATGGAGAACTAGAGATGGCCTAAATGTATGCTGCTGGTGTTTGGATGTGAGCTTACACGTCTTCTTTTTTTATTTTGTTGAGCAAGTGTTATTATTCTCAGAAAAAAGGGCTCAACCAGCACAACCAAGTGTTTGAAGATTGAGATTTTTGTAAGTCCACAAAATATATGAAAAATCTTAGGACTGTTTTAATGAACCACGCCAACACATACGGGTGCAATATCATATATTACGAGGATCTTATCTTGTTGTTTTAAATAATAGATTTTGTTTTGATATAATCTTGGCTGTGTATGTTTCTTCATTGGTTCCACAGTGTGGCGGACGTAGCCTCTTTCACTGTGACACTAGCGAGCTCTTGTGGTCAGAGTAGAGCAATGCACCCTGATGTAATACTGGGCCAGTGCAGTAGACAACACATCTTTTGCAGTATAGATAAATGCCTTTTTCAACAAAAAAGCCAGTTATCATTTTGTTTTTCACAGGGATCCATCTCCTGTATAGTGCAATATCTCATTGCGATTGCATTCAGGCTTCTTGCGGCCCAAGACACGCTCCTTAAAAAGAGATGATAAAAACACAACAAAAAAAATTACAGCTCTGAGGCAACAGCCACGCTTCCTGAAACAGGACAGTCTACATCATCAGACTTCAAAAACAGCAGCGGTTGTCCCAGGGGTGCAGAAGACAATCCTCAATTTCACACTTGACCCGCACACTGAAAAATGAGCGTTCAGAGAGGAGAGGAAGCATCTCGTTCATCGCACCCCTCTGCCTTTTTTATAACAAACCTTCTAATATGAAATCAATGTAGCTTGTACATTTTGCCTAGCTCCTTTCATTTGATGCATTTTTTATGATTTGTTCTTTCTCGTTTTGTTTTAATGACTATTTTTTGAGAAATTAATCAAATCAGTTTTTATGGAATTAGTAGTACTTTCTAGTGGCCTCATTTTTTTTTTCCCTCTAATGGCTTTTTTTTACTTCCCTCTTTGATTTTATTCGAGGCTAAAACAAAATAAATTAATATCATACTTTAAATTCGTTTAGAAAAACAAAAACAAATCTATGATCTGTTATACCAATGGTCTCAAACTCAATTCCTGGATGGCCGCAGCTCTGCACAGTTTAGCTCCAACCACATCCAACTCACACCTGCTTAATAGTCTCTGGTAATCTTGAACACCTTGATTAGTTGGATCAGCTGTGTTTGATTAGGGTTGGGGGATATGCACACAGACTTTTATTTTCAGTCAGCCAACCCCAGGGCTTCCGGTTAATTGTCATCCCATACAAAATCGCAGCGTTTAAGATCTGATTTCTTTAAAAAAACAGCGATCTTCACTGCCTGGCTGAGATACGATATAAAGTGGGCATCAGACCAAACAAGAAGCACTGCATTAAAATCTATTTTTCCGCGTCATGTCTTTAAAATATGAAAATTTACTTTATCCCAGTATTTTCAATGGAATATCTGCGCTAGCCTGTCGCTAATGACGGCGCCTGCTTTTAAACAGTCTTTCATCTCTTTTTACGCTTTAACAACAAATGAATGCTTAAGTCTATTTAACTGATTATATTTGAATTACATTACAACATTGATGCTGTAAAAGGAACCTTGTGAAATTGAAAATAGTCAGCTTTCACCGGAAGTTCATCATTGGCTGAAAAACACTAGCTGTGCATATAGCCCATTGAGTTTGAGACCTGTGTCATACCATCAGTTAACTATTTATAAAAAACAATGCTGTGTTAGATTAGGTGGTCAAGTTTTGTGTATTTATCAAAAGGAAGCATTAACATATAGTTATGGGATTGAAAGAATATATTATGTGTTTGTGTGCATCCAACTTTGGATGAATTCAAACTATAAAGAAGCATTCTTACAAACTCTCAAGATCATAATTTCTTTTACTTTTTTGTTTTTAAAGAAAACATGTTGATTGCATGAACGAGTTTGTTTTGTTTTTGGTATGAAATGAGATGGGAAATATTTTATTGAGAGATGTATATTTTATAAAGTACATTTTTAGATTAGCAGATGAACATATGTTGTCAAAAGTGGTGTTAAAATATGTTATAAAAGTGTCTAAGAATTTACAATGTAGGCAGTGTCAGCTGCGTGGACTTTACCGAAGACTTCACCACTACAGTCTCGAGCAGAATGGTGTTCCTCTCATTTCTTTTGTCAATCTTGAAACAGACTGGCTAAAGACTTTTGACAAAAGAGACGGTTGACAGCCACTTGCCATGTTGTCCACAGGCAAAAAATATAACCTGTTTTCTATGTCTTGACTATTTACACGTGCCTAACAGCACTATGTGTGGCTTTTTTTTATCTACCCATTCAGTATTATATTCAATATGAAATATATAACTCACACAATATGTATTGTTCAAACAATTTGATTTGTTACAGCTAATAACCACCTCACTCTGGATGTTTCTATGTAACCTGCATGCTTTTATTAGTCCATGGAAGAAGAAAAAAATGAACAAACTCCTCTATAAAAGCGGTTAGATCTTTATTCCCTGTCTGGAAGGAAAAAAAAGGCAGGGCTATATTTATGTATTTATTAACTGCACCACAGTTCTCTATCTAAATTCATTTCATTTTTAAATCAATTAATTCCAGAATTATTTCTTTCAGACATTTGCAGTATATGTTTTTATTTATTTGCCTTTGATTTTTATTTATTTTATTTTATAAATACAATATCCATCGTTTTATGGATACATATTTTGTAAGCTTTAAAACTGTTGTAATTATAGTTACACTTACACTTTTGTTTTTGGATGCAGCAAGTCTAAGATGACCGAAAAGCACAACAGACTATTTCCTCTTCCACTGTGAAGGACTTCCTGCCTTCTCAAATGAACTACATGCTGTTGGAGGTTCCAGTGTGAAAAATAGGATGATCTCTTATCAGGGCCATTTGTTTTTGATATACCAACGAAACATCAAGCAAGACTGATCACATTTTCCCCCACCAAGTTGCTTGCCTTCTCAGGCACAAACCAGAAATCAGACACTCAAATGAACTATTTTGATGGCCTTTCTATCTTAGCCAACGTTTTCCAGAGGATCGAAGGATCAAATACAATATTAATGGCTGTGTCTCTACATCTTGTAAAGACTCCCTTGTCAACGCATGACCCAACATGTCGCTTATTGAGACATTTTGTGTCTTAATAGGTAAGAATGGATTGCGAAACACCATTGATCTGAAAACTGGAGTCTAAAAAAAGTGTTGGCGAAGCCTCTGTATATGCCGTACACAGTCTTAGCTAGAGTAAATAATAAATATTTCTCCGTAGCACAAAGGAGCTTGTAGCAGTGTGACATAGACGTTACGTTGGTTTCTATACCACATTATTGATCACTGGAAATTACATGGGTCATAGACTTACAAACAATTACTGTGTAATTACAAATACCTTCTCACGTTCCGTTGTATTATGTACAGTAAATATATCTTGAAGTTGTTATTATTAATATTCAATGGATTGTTATGACGATTACTGGTACTATTAATGATTTCATATATAATGAAGAAAAAAAATGTTGCAATTATGACTGAGAAAATCTATTCTATATTCTCCAGGGTGTTTGTGTGTAAAGAGCCACCCGATTTAGATTTATTCTTTTGTTTGTAATTGCTGCTAATGTAGATGATATACCAGTGGATATACCAGACGGTAGAAGACAAAGAGAAAATTTACAGCTAATGTTAGGCCCATCTCCTCTAGAAGTTGTGTGCAGATTTTCACATGACAGAAAACGTCTAATGAATACAAAGAGTGAGTATATTTCCCTCTTTAAATAGAAAATATATGTTTATCAATGTTTGGGCAGTTTGTGATGTAGCAAAAAAACTTTTTAGTTTTTTTAAATGTTCATTGAGTTGTTCATAACACTGCATTTTAGGAACATTGTGGAAAATTTGATTATTAATGTTATCACTATTTATGGTTGTTGTATTTATTTTTGCTTTTATTTTTAATCACATATTTATGTTTGATACTGTGCCAAGGTAAATTACGTTGATTTTGTATCTATGCTTTTTACATTGTTTTACCAAACTGCAATAGCTTACAGCAACTTCACCCTTTTCAATATATTATTTCCAGATTTGAAATAAATCTGAAACTCTTGCCAGTTTGTTGAAACAAAAGGATGCAAGCCTTATAAATAATGGCACAGATGAAGCATACATTGATCATGTTTATTTGGTCTCTCGCCACTGATATGTACAGCTCAATGTCTACTAGAATTAAATCAGAGAGATGGCACACTGTGATGTGGTAAACCTAAACACAGAATGTAATATTGTCAACGGTTGTAAACATTTTCTAAAAATTACTATAAAGCTATTTTAGCAAGGTACACTAATGCTGTCCGCTTTTAATGTTCTGTTCTGTTCTGTTCCTCATACCAATACGCTCATTGATTGCGCTCTGTGTTTGGCATCAAACTTTGTAAGAACAAAACATCCTGACAAAAAGCCATTTTGGTGGAAGAAATTAACTATTTACGAAACTTTGAATCAGCTGGCTCGCAACCGGCTCGAAACTTGAAGTCGCCTGCTGGTCAAAGCTGTGTAAATGCAACGAAAACAAACCGTGCACAAAATCCAGCTTTTACAAATGCAAAAACAACAGTGTAAAATATCAAGACATATAATAAAAAATATCAAATACAATTAAATAATATTTCTATAAGGAACAGGTTTATGTAAACAAAGCACACGAATCTATATCACGGCTCATAATAAAAAATGTCTAAATCTGTTCGGGGCTTTTTCCACCTCATACCGTAATATTGTAATTTAGGTCTTTTTTTGTTTGCCCTAAAATTAAATAAAATAATTATAACAATAAAGTTAACAACCGTGGCGTGAATATAATTAGAATGAGTCCTTGATGGAAAAGCCCATTTAAAGTGAGTCTGTTTTTGAGTCACTGAATGGCTGTTCATTTATTAAAACGCCACTACAGCGAAGCGAGCGACTGAGGCTTGATTTTCGTAGAAAAAAGTAAGTGTGACATTCATAGCATATTTAGTTTACTCTTTTAACTTACTATTAATTTCATTCTTGTATAAACGTTTAGTGGTCGTTATACCGAATCTGTGGGCTAATTACAAGTAGCATTAGGCTAGTAAAGCACCCAAAAAAACTAATTCTTACTTACCCTCACGTCTTCATAAGCCTTTCGTGTATCTCAGGAACACAAACTACATTTATTCAGCCATAACTTTATGAAACTGATAAAAAGAAGCTCAATTTAACAAAGACGCTTAATTGGTTTTCCCGCCTCGAGAAGACGGCTCTTTGTTAACCTAAATGCCCATAAATGCTAATTAAATATGAGTATCAAGACGTGTAATTAATATTAAGTAAATATACTGAGTATTTAAGAAGGTGAACCCAAACATGTTGGTTGCTTTGACCTTAAAGGATAATTCGCCAAAAACTGAAAGTTCTGTCATCATTTACTTAGCCTTCACTGGTTCCAAACCTGTTTGAATTCTTTCTTCAGTTAAACACAAAACAAGATATTATGAAGAAAGCTGGAAACCTGTGAACATTGACATAGTACATGTTTTTCCAATTATGGAAGTTATTGGGGTCTCATCTGCAATTGCTTCAGCAGTCTAGCTTCACTTTGATGGTTTTTAGCCATACTCTGCATCATACTACCATGACAATCTTTTTAAATATTTTAGATCATCCATAAAAGTGATTTTGGCAAGAGTCCCATAGGATATAATGAAGAGTACAACTCACGTGATTCCACACTCAGGCATCATCAAACTCTGCCTCTATTTCTTATTACTACTACACACCCTCTACTGGCGCAAATGACATTGTGCCTTTAAAAACCATTCACTTTAAAACTAAGCCAAAACAGAAGAGCACTACATAGAGCCATAAGAGGCAAATAAAGAATTCAGACACATAGTAAAAAGGAAATAAAAAAATTTTACTTGTTCAATCATGATAAAAATACAAATCAAAAACAGACGAAAACAGATCGAATGATTTCCATGTTCCATGTGCCCAAACATAACCGTAACAGAATGAACTGTGGTGAGAAGACAGAATAAGTTGTTGTAGCGGTTTACCACCATGACTTTAACTGTAGAAGATGCAGACGAACTTACAGAAACCAATGTGCAGGAAACTTCTGGGTAAAACAATTTAGAAATGGAACAGGTTTCTAAAATAAAAATTAACACAACATAAATACAACTGGGCCAAACTGCTGACAGAGACCCCTGCATTATTCCTGGGTCTCCATGCTTTCATCTTCCGCTTCTACGCCTTCCTCCAGTGCTTCATCCTCCTCTTCCTTGCGCTCTGGAGGTTTCTCATAGGCCTTTTCAGATGGAGTAACGATCACTCCATCCCAAGTAGACATCTCAGTGGTGAGATCTGCAGATGAGCATCACAAACATCAGTCTCAATGACACACACAATGTCCAGAAATCCATTTAATCTGGAATAAACCTAAAAACTCACAGCTAGCATCTCCTTCGAGGCCCAAGATCTTCCGGTATCCTCCGTGAGAGAGAACCCTCACCAGTGTTTGGGCTGTGAAACACACCATGTCCTGCAGAAACAAGTTATCAGATTATCTGTATTTTTAAATCTAGTGATGCATTACCATCTTGACTCCATCTGCATTACCTGCTGCTCCAGAGTCATGACGGTGTGCACACGGAAGTTTCCGCTTTCACAGGGGTCAGTGATTCCTACAGAACCAGGCAGGAAGAGACCTGCGGCGAGCATCTGAAGACAGCGTCTAAAAAACATTATAGGTAACATAAATATCTAACCCTGAAGCCCAAATCAAGAGTGAATACCAACTGCTTAAAGTAGTAGAGGCTTACCTGTAGGCAACATTGAGTGGCAAGGGCTGTCTGGAGGGGTGGTTCATGACAGCGGAGTGTCCCTGAGAAGAGAGCAACATTACAATTGAACTCTCAATGTAGTGCAAAAAAATATCAAAATAACTCTAGAGACTCTGATAACGGCACCCACCAACAGATCCAGAATCCAGGGAGTGAGGGGCTCAAATCCAGGAAATCGGACTCGAATGTCTTTCAGCAAGCGAATCAGAACTTTCACACTGAGGCAACCAACACAGAAACCAGAGTAAGGCACAGAACACTTTTCAAACAAAACACTGACTACGTTTACATGGACATCAGTAATCAAATTATTTGCCTTAATCTAAATAAGACAATAATATGATTAAGGTGTTTACATGAGTTGCTTTTTGAATGTTCCTTTCATGATCCTGTTTTACATATTATAGCACATAATACGATCAATGTCATTGCGTCACCGCGCTATCCACATTTCCTCTGGAGTTTTATGTAATTTCGGGTGTTTCCTTTTTTTAATTTGTCAACTTCAACTGCAGTTTGGCACCTTCACTTTCACCTACAGAAAATCCTCATACCCCTTTGAAATAATTGCTTTATTTGTCATACAGCCAAATAAAAATAAAAAAAATAAAATAAAATTAAAAAAAAAAAAAATCACACTCCAAATATCTTTTCCAGCCTATTAAATGTTTTTGTAGCCTTCTCCTAACTTTTGCCTTTCTAAATCTTTATCCCAAAGGTCTTTTGAAAGCAGAGTGTAATGCGAGTAAAGGTATAGATTTTCACAGGGTATGATGATTTTCTATAGGCACTGTATATGGTTATGTGTTCTAGTTGACAACTTGTGATCAGATCACAGAAAAATAGATGTCTATCTAAAATCGGGGTCTAAGAGATAGAATTGTCCTTACGTTGACTGAGAAGCGTTCTCCTCAAACCAGCGAGCATGACGAATGGCTGCCAGAGCACTTTGCAGAACCTTGATGTCCACTGCAAAATGAAGAACAGGGGTTAACAGGGTTCCCACACTCCCTGAAAGTACTTAAAAACAAACACAGGTCCTTGAAAGTGCTTGAATTAAATTTTAATTTGTTCATGGTTTTACTATTTCAACAATTGTACTCAACTGTCAAAAACAGAACGAAAAAAACTGAGAAATTCTTTAAATTATAAATCTTGTACAAGAACACTGACAAATAATGCACTGTTTTATCAGCATTTCAGAAACCGCAATTGAATATTACCAGTATTGAACTTAACACATTTTATTAACGTTTTTAAACATGACTTTTTAGAACTGTTAATTTTTGAAAATGACTTTAATGTAAATATATAAGTGTAAGTGAAATGTAAAGTACAGTAAGGACTTTCATGGCGCTTTAAAGGGTCATTGAAAGTCCTTGAATCTGCTGTTTATGAAAGCGTGGGAACCCCGTGTTAAAATCCTGATTGATTATTATATTTGCTATGGCCAATAATAATAATAATATTATATTTCCAATACTAAACCTCAAAATACTAAAAACAAAAGTATTAACATTAAAATTGCTTTAAATTATACAAATAAATTCAAATGTAAAGTGTAGGGGGAAATGGCTATTCATTTTTAAAGAGTTTCTTATCAGTGTTAAATTATTAGTGGGCATTAAATCATAGAAAGGTCATCTAAACGCAAACATAGACAAAACAAGCGTGCACAGTACTGACAATAAAGAGAAAGCCATAGCCATAATTAGGTAGGTTACATCTCTAACAAGTAAAGTTCTCATTTTTTAATGCAAGTCACAAACAAGATCAATGTTTGAGAGAGTGACATACAATGAAGCTCTGGGTCCAGTTTGCGCAGATTGGGTGGAACAGTGGTGATGAGGATTTTCACTGTGGCATCGGCAGAGCTGATCTCAAAACCAGTCTCGTTTGTCAGCATGGACAACACTGGGGAGAAGAGGAAAATATATCAGTGAGAATGCAAAGCAAGTTTGATTTTGTTTTCCTCCCTAAAACCCTACAGGTCTGCCAGATTAAATCCCATACTCACCCTCAGAAGGGTCCTGGGTACGCAGGGTCTCAACAACTTTGTTTCCCAAGGCGGCAACAGCTTCCACTGAACAAGAACACATAAAAATAGGATTACTGATAAACCAAGCACACTTGGGTTAGAAGCGACATATTAGTCATGAAATCTCAAGACTCACAGGTGGGCAGGATCTTCAGGATAACCACAAGGTCAGCAACATTGTGTCCTGCCGTCATGGTGCCCTTTTTATAGGAGCCCACTTGTCTTACTTCCTCAATTTGCTGAAAAGGGGATTATCAAACTTTTATTTAAAAAAATAAATA
>CAIGQV010016734.1:12118651-12136157 GCA_903798115.1 Danio jaintianensis
TAATAATGACAACAACGAGTTACTGAAACGTCTTACCACTTCAAAGTTTCCAGGTGCCACAATTAGGTTATCAATGACGTTGTTAATCTTTGTGACCAAGGACAAAATGGAAGCCTGTGACAGGAATGAACAAAAAAAATAGCTGTAATTTGTTAATACACTTAAAAATCGGTTTACTTGTTTTTGCAACCATGTACTTTTGCACTCCTAATATAATACACTAATATAACATTGTATGCATCTATTCTAGGCCAAAACTATATGTGGAACAGCTCACAATCTTTAGAAATTAAAATAAATAGAGGATGTTGAGGCATTATCAGATGCATTTTTTTATTCCATCATTTACTCTTACATAACGGGTATAAAATATTGATGACTTTCTTTACTTAACCACACAACACAAGATATTCTGAGGAATATTGAAAACCAGCAACCATTGACATCCATATTAGGAACAAAAAAATACTACTGAAGTCAATGACTGTTGCTTTCCAACATTCTTCAATACATCTTTTGTGTTCAACCGAATTAAGAAATTCAAACAGGCTTGGAACAAGTTGAAAGAGTGTAAATGTCAAAAATATTCATTTTTGGGTGAACTATCCCTTTAACATGCAAGGGCAGAAATCATAGAGTGTCAATTCTTCATAACAGTTGATGACCATACCTGTTCAGAGGGGGTTGGACTAAGGTCTTGGTTCCTTTTCAAAAGACATTCACTGAAAGCAGTCTCATCAGAGGCCGGCTTCACTCGAGGAAAGGCCATCTCACACTGTACAAAAGCAAGTCATGAGCTCAGGGCTTAAAAAGGCTGTTTTTCCTCCCCACAAATCAAAAAAGCAATAAATGTACTTACAACATAGAAGTCAAATGGTATGTGAGGGACAAAGGGCCGATACCTGAGACAACAGAAGTCACAGACAACAAAGTTAATGCAATATCAACAAATTTAAGCAAGAAAATTAAAACAATATGATAATAAAATCTTACCCTTGGACCAAACCTCCACGGGAGCCGAATCGGCCACCTCGGCCCCTGCCACGATCTCCTCTGAGAAAGAGCAACGTAATTTCAGCAATTGCAATACAAATAATAATAAGTAATGATGATGTCCAACTAAGACCCCAAACTGAACTAGTAGAATTTAATCTACAACCCAAAACAAAAAAAGTGGGTATCACAAATTGGATCACAGGTATACCGAGCAGTATTGTTCGTATGAAAGCTCGGCGTTCATTCATTCATGAACGATCTCGTTTATTTATTTTTATTTTTTTCAGGAACACATCGTTTTACAAATAACACAATACTCATGTCAAATGCAAAATCATAACTATAACCGCGAACATTTTACTAACAAATGTATTTATTTATTGTATTGGTCAAAAACCGACACAGCGGCTAGCAAAACAACATGCTACCGTGTTAGCTTAGCATCTCATTAAAAAATAAATAAAACATTACAACATACGTTATTTTGCTATATTTCGGTGTATAACGTAATCACAAATATTCTGTTTAATTATAAATGGTAAATCAGTTCATACCTCATTGCGTAAGACGTTTTGTCAGTTTAACAGGACACACGCTGGTGAGAAGAGCTCTGCCTCCGCCTGCAGATAGCCGCCGAGTAGCTTCTGAAAAAGGAAGTAACTTCATAAATCCAGCGTAACGACCTAGAATAAAAGTCCGAAATAGCAGCCTACACTATAGTAAAAGTCTCGGTTTTTCGATTTTATTTAGGAAGGAAATAACAGTAGTAGAAAGAGGAGCTATATAACATTTAGCTTTAATGTTTCTAAGCCAACTATGAAATAATTTGAAACACTATTTATATGTATTACATTGTATAGATGACATCTACTCGCTTTTAGAACATTATATTCTTTGGATAAGCTCAAAACTCATTAAAGTAGCATATAGCGTATATAAGTAGCATATATAAAATATAGTGATTATCAAATTACGACGTTCATAGATCTAGACTGCTGCTGTCACAAGGTTACACTTTGTTGAAAATTATATGAAGATTTTTTGTAGAAGTTTTGCAAAGATTAGAAAATTACAAATACAGATAGATAATTACTTTTTTAAAACAAATAAATAAATACACAAACAAGCATATCACCAACAGGTCCACATTGTTCGACCCTAGCCTATTTAGTGTAGGTTGCAACCCTATTAGAACTTTAAATAAATGAGAAGTAAAGACACTAGTAGGTCTGGTCTGTATTTTTCAGCCCCATTTTGTCTCATTTAATGTGTTTTGTATAAACATTAAAAGAACAACAACAAATATTATTTCCATAAATAATCAGTTCAAATGCATCTTGAAGGGGGGACTTGATATGACACCATGTCAGGGGTGGACCAGTACATTCCACACGCCTTTATCAGAGAAACCCAGTCACAAGATATGTTACCACCCACAGCCAATCAAATGCAGGGAATCCAAAGCTGTGCAGTTTTACACAAATTACGTAGATGTAATGCATGTGCTGAAGTAAGATAAGGGTTGTTTTTTAAATGTTCGGTCACCTCCACTGTTATTACAGCAATATGCCTCCATCATCACACCACACCAATGTACAGAACTAAATCCAGTGATAGCACAGAAGGTAAGAATCTTTGTAATAATCTAATATAAATATTAGCAGTTTCTTGTGATATGTCTTAGCTAGGTGTCAGGCTGGTTTTGGGATTATATGTATATATATTTTTGTGTAATTCAGTTTAAGAGAAGCAAGAAAAGGAAAGAAAGAAAGAAAGAAAAAGTCTATAACAAATACAGTAATACAATTTTTAGGCTCTTTAATTTTTGCACATAAACACAATTCTTTGAATGACAAGTATTTAAAATATATTTCATAATTATTAGCCCCTCTGTATGTATTTTTTCCACAATTTCTGTTTAACGGAAATAAGTTTATTTTTTTAACACATTTCTAAACATAATATTTTTAATAACTCATTTCTAATAACTGGTTTTGTTTTATTTTTGCCATGATGACAGTACATAATATTTTACGAGATATTTTTCAAGATACTAGTATTCAGCTTAAAGTGCAATTTAAAGGCTTAACTAGGTTAATTAGGCAATTAGGGTAATTTGGCAAATCATTGTATAATGATGGTTTGTTCTGTAGATGATCAAAAATATATATATATTGCTTAGGGGAACTAATAATATTAACTTTAAAATGGTTATAAAAAACTGCTTTTATTCTAGCTGAAATAAAACAAATAAGACTTTCTTCAGGAGAAAAAATATTATAGGAAATACTGTGAAAAATTTCTTGCTCTGTTAAACATCGTTTGGGAAATATTTGAAAAAGAAAACAAATTCACAGGAATTACCTTTACATCACTATTTTACACTTATTTGCATTATCAATTTATAGTTATTAATATTATTTTACTTTTATTGTAATATCCACTGCAATTTTTTTGTTTCTTTTCAGACCACAACTCACACACAGCAGTCATTTAAAAACATGTAGCAAGCAGCCATGGCAGAATCCAGAGACTACGGTAAAGTTTACTGCACCTCTTAATTTTATAAAAGTGTAGTTACTTGTGACTGTGTCATGTATTGTTTATAGGCATACTGAAATTGATTTCTTCCCAATAGTTGGAGATTTCCTGACAGAATTCAAGGAGCAGATTATTGCGAGAGCAACTCGAGTCAGTGACATTACTGAGGCTGTAATCTCCCAAAGTCTGATCCATGAAGCGGCGGCGCAAAAAGTGCAGGCTGCTGCAACTCAGCAGGAGGCAATGCGGCTCCTGTTTGAGGCTTTGGAAAGAGAGCCAGCCATAAACAGTGTGTCCTTCCATCTCATCCTGAGAATGACAGAACCTGAACTCATTCAAGAACTAGGTTAGAAAATCTCATCCATTTTAGTAGATAGCAATAATGTCATTGATTAAACAAGAACTGCATCTGTTTGTGAATTCTTTGATACAATGTTAACGATATTTGTAAATTACACAGTATTTAACTGTAATATCAACTGTATTTTATTGTAGGACAGTTATGCAGTATGTTACAGTATTTTAAAGTTTCATTGTGAAAATTACACTATATTTTACAGTAAAGATATACAATACTGAAAATACATATGATAAATGGTGCTGTAAATGTAAATACAGTATTTTTGCTGTAATTGATTTACATTAAGTTACTGGCAAACTGCTGCCAGTAAGTTTCTGTAGATTCTACGGGAATTTTTTTACAGTGTATGATTACAAGTCTGAAATGCTTTGAGTTTGTCTACTCTTGACCACTTCTAGTAATAGTCAAAAATTAATTTGACTAAATTGCTTTAATACATGTGAACAGCCAAACACTGGCTATTCTCTATAGTTAGCTATTAATATATCTGGACCAAATGGAGGGGATTTAAACTCTGCCATCTGAAGTTGTGAGTTTGGTTTGAAGGCAAAAAAATGAAAAAGCATAATGTTCTCTGCAGAGAAAGGCATTGTTTGGCAAAACAGAAATGAAAGTTACTGCTCTCTATATGGTTTTCTATTGTCTCCTTTTACAATAATAAGAGCAACATTTTATGAATATTAGATCAAAATTACATCAGAAAATACATACTGTACATCCACCTACCCATAGGCTAGATAAATCAGAAAAGCAGTTTAAGATGGATTATAAAACCAGGAGTAAACACTAACTTGCCTTCCTCGTCTACTTGTGATCTATTTCACTAAAATGCATCTTAATACTTAGTAAAACGAGGGCCAGAGATTTCTGAAATAACCTAAGGGCAAATCTTTTATTTAATTTTAAATTTGAAACCTTAAAGTCTGTGTGAAATCAAAATTTACAGTGTTTATTTTGTTAGCGGACATTGTTATTCTTTAGGTGAACAACTAATCCATCCAAGTTAATCCATCGAAGAAAAAAGTTTTGTTTTGTAATAATTTGCTTCTGTGTTAGGATGGCAGTCCTTTTGATGGCTTTTGAGTTTTACGGCTTCAGCCACAATATTATAAACCACAACCCTCTTACCTTTAGTTTGATATGAGTGAATGATGCACAAAAAGAAAGCCCTGCCCCCTACTCAATATTCCGTTTCAGTCTGAAGCTCTGTTGCCAACTAATTTTCAGAGGAAGCTGCTAAAAGTGAAACAATTTGTTGCTAAAAGTTCCTAAATGGCATACATAATTGCAACTCAAAACTGAATCTTTATGCAATACAAAATAGTGAATGAGTTTTCACAAATTGACTGGCCATCTCAGCAAAAACATTTGAAATATATTTAATTATAGCACTGTATTGGTAGTTAATGCTACCTAAATGTACAAAAATTATACATGTTAACAACAAGGTATCAGCAAATGAACAGTTCAACCTCATATCAAACAATTCTTCGGTTATGGTTTTAATTATTTCTCCAAAAATGTGAAATGTGTGCTATTGCAGTCAGCCAACAAATATTGCTGGTGATCTTGCACAACCAGAGAAGGCTGCAGTATCATTTCTGCATTAGGAACCCTTATTATGGCCCTACCCCACCCCTGCTCCTAAACCCAATCACCCCCTGCTGAATGGATCAAGAACAACAGGGCCCTTAAAATGCAGAGGGTCCTAGAAATGGAGTTCTAGAAATGCAGCTTCTGTGCTCAGCTATTTAGGCTGAGTTAAGCCTGCAGTCACTACTGCTTTTTGATTTGAGTCAATTTTCAAAAGATGCTTTTTTTTTTAAAAAGGTAGCCAAATGAATGCTAAAAATTGCCAAATTTGTTGCTAGGTGCTTTTTTGAAAAAAATAAATATAAAATGTTGCTAGGGTAGTATGAAAAGTTGCTAAATCTAGCAACAAAATTGCTCAGCTGATTAAGCACTTAACAAATTAAGCACTGATCTTATAATAATAACAAAATAGCAAAGCAGCATTGCATATAATAACATTCATTCATTCATACATTTTCTTTTCGGCTTAGTCCCTTTATTAATCTGGGGTCGCCACAGCGGAATGAACCGCCAACTTATCCAGCATATGTTTTACGCAGCGGATGCCCTTCCAGCCGCAACCCATCTCTGGGAAACATCCATACACACCCATTCACACTCATACACTACTGACAATTTAGCTTACCCAATTCACCTATACCGCATGTCTTTGGACTTGTGGGGGTAACCGGAGCCCCCGGAGGAAACCCACGCCAACACGGGGAGAACATGCAAACTCCACACAGAAATGCCAACTGACTCAGCCGAGGCTCGAACCAGCGACCTTCTTGCTGTGAGGCGATTGTGCTACCCACTGCGCCACCGTGAGGCCCATATAATAACATATTTGTGTAAATCTTTTACAGAGTGGAGACAACGAAACACTAAACACACACAAACAGAGACAGGCAGTCCACCCAGTTCTCCCAGAGAAAAAAGAAGACTAGATGACAAGAATGGGCTTTCAAGTGACATTCAGAAGAGAAAAGACTCGCTAAAAAGGCGTAGATTTGAGACGATGCGTGCTATTGAGCAGATCGAGAAACTATGGGAAGGAACCAAACAAGAAAGGACTGAGATAGACAACATGAGGCAGAGGATTCAGAGGCAGCAAGATGAAATAACCAGAATGACCACAGAGAAAGGGCAACTGGAGAGAACCATCACTCACATGAAAGCCGAGATAGATCACATCCATGAAAGAATGGATCGGAATAAAGAAGAGGTAAACAGAGAGAGGGAGAGGGTTGAGCAAATGAGGTCTGACCTCCAAACAGAGCAAAGCAGCCTAGAGCAAAAGCGTGATGAAATGATGATAGAGCGACAAAACTTGGAAATGATCAGATATGAAACTTTGAGACAGAAGGAAGAGCTGGAGAGCAACCGCGAAAGCACAAAGCATGAGATGGAACGAATGGAACAAATGAAAAGCGCCATACAAGTTCAGATTAATGAGATTGAGATTAAGATTGGAGAAACACAGAAAGCAAAGGATCTGATGGAACAGATGAAAGCTGAAATAGAGGATGAGAAAAATGAGTTGGAGAAGAAGAAGAATGACATCAAGAGGCAAAGAGATCAATTTGAGCAGATTAAACTTGACCTCCAGCAAGTGAAAATGGAAATGGAGCAAAGGTGGCATGAAACAGAGAAGGAAGGACTGGAACAGAGAGCAGTAATCCAAAGGGAGAAAGAGGAGCTGAAATACCTTCAAGACGAAATCCAAAGAGTGAGAGAAGAGGTTGAAAGAAACAGAGAGTTTTCAAAACAAGAGCATGCAAGAATAAACCAGCTGAGAGCTCAGGCACTTGAAGAAAACAACCTCATTGAAAATAAATGGCATGATGTTTTAAGAAAAGAAAAGGATATGGAGGAGATGAAACATGAAATTGAGAGAGGTCGAGAGGAGCTGGTGATGAATGGAGAGCTGGTCAAGAAGGAATGGGAAAAGATTGAACAGGCCAAAGTGGACATACAAAGTCACATGATTTCTATGAAGGGCAGAGTTGATGAAATAAAAAGAGAAACTGAGAGGCTCAAACATATGAAGACAGAGATGCAGAGAGACAAGGATGTCTTAGAAAAACAGAAGGATGATACACGGAAAGCTAAAGAAGAAACAGAGAGGAAGAAGTATGAGATTGTGACAGAGGAGCTGGAGCACAAAGCTCAACTGCAGAGAGAGAGAGATGAGTTGGAGAGTATAAGAGCAGAGATGCAAAGAGTTAATGATATGGAGAAAGCAAAAATACTGAAAGAGAAAGAAGAAAGCATTAGGATAAGAGAAGAAGCCAGACAAGAAAGAGAAACAACAGAACAAGTTAATGCAGAGATCAAAGCTGAAAAAGACCGCTTGAATCAAAGACAGGAAGAAATGCTGAGGGAGAGACAGGAGCTGGAGAGAATTAAACATGAAACACTGAGAGCCAAGGAGGAGATTGAGAACAGTCAGGAGGTCACAATAAGAGAATATGAGAAAATGGAAAAAATGAAAGCTGAAATTCAAGGGCAAATCGAGGATATTGAGAAGAAGGTTGAGGAGATCCAAAATACCAAAGAACAAATGGAAGAGGCAAAGGTTGTGTTGGAGGAAGAGCGAGAGGATCTGGAAAGAAAGAGAGATTTGGTAAGCAGAGAAATTGAACAGGCTGAGTTCCTTAGAAATGAGATCCTCAGGGTCAAGGAAGAAATAGAGAGCAGGTGGCGTGAAACGGAGACAGAGGAAGTCAAACTCAGGACAAAAACACAGCATGAGCTGGAAAGACTGGAAAAACTAAGGGAGGAGACAGAGAGATCAGAGAAAAACATTGAGAAGAGCAAGATGGAGCTTATGCTGTGGAAGGAAAGCCTTGACAAACTGAAGGGTGAGACGGAGGAAGACAAACATGTCGTTATCATGCAGATGAATGAAGCTAAAGCAAAGGAAGAACAGCTGACAATGGTGATTAAGCAGTTGGATATTGAGCGAGGAGAAATTATCATCAGCAGAGAAAAGGTTAAAGAAGAAGCAGATGAAATCAACAGAATGAGGAATGAGCTACAAAGACAACATGCAGAAATGGAGGACTGGTTTAGAGTGGCTAATAAAGAAAAAGAGGAGGCAAACCTTGCCAAACTAGCAGTCCATGAGGCTGAGATGCTCTTAAAAAAGCAAATGGAAGAGTCAGAAAAGAGACGGTATGAAACAATAACAGAGGCTCTGGAGCAAAGAGATGAAATACAGAAGAAAGCAGAAGAATTAGAACAAATAAATAAAGAGATACAAAGAGCAAGACAGGAGCTAGAAAAGATGAGGTATTTTGAAAAGGAAAGTCTGCAGAAAATGTTGGAGGATACACAGCAAGAGAGAGTGTTTGTTGAGCAAATCAAAACAGATTTGCTGAAGAACAAAGAAGATCAAGACAAATGTTTATCTGAGATGGACAGTGAGAGAAAGGAGCTAGAACAGATGAGATTTCAGGTTGAGAATGAGAAGAAAGATCTAGAACAACGAAGGTATGAGATGATAAGATATGATGTAGAACAGAGTGCTCAGATGCAGAGACAAAAAGAAGAACTTGAGAAGATCAAAACTCAGCTAGTTATTGACACAGAAACCGTAAATAGAAGCAGAGAGTTAGCGAGACAAGATAGAGAGAAAGCAGAACTTCTTATCATTGAGATTCAGGAACAAAGAGAGGATGTGAATAAAAGGTTAGAGGAGACAAAACAACGAGAGGAAGCGTTAAGGCTTATAAGAAAGGACATGGAGAATGAGAGAGAAGACCTGGAGAAGATACGTGTAGAAACCCTAAGAGGTAAGGACACTTACGAAGAGGTCAAGGAGGAGATTAACCGTGTGAGAGCAGAAATAGAGAGGTTGTGGGATGAGGCTGAAAAGGGTGATCAGGAGGAACGTGAGAAGATAAACAAGGAAAAAGAGGAGATGGTAAGGAAGATGGAATCAATGAAGAAAGACATGGGTGAGATTGAAGACATGAAGGTGGAGTTAACAAAGCAGAAGGAGAACATTGACATGAAGATGGAACATGCAAGATTGGAAATGACTAAACTTGAAATGATGAAAGCAGACCTCCAGAGACAGAAAGAAGATATTGAGAATGAAATGATGGCAGCAAAGAGCGAGAGACACCAGATGGAACTGATGAGGATTGAAATCTTAAAACAAAAAGAGGATGTTGAAAGGAAAATGGAGCTAGCAAAAGCAGAGATGAAGAAAATGCAACATGTCAAAGATGAAATACAAAAACAAAGAGAAGAGCTGGAGGAAAGGATGCAGAAAACCAAACGAGAGATTGGAGAAATGGAGCTGATGAAGAGAGAAATGGAAGGGAAGAAGAAAGAGCTTGACCAAAGGATGAAATTGACCATGAGGAAAAAGGAAGAAATGGAACGACTAAAGATGGAGATACAAAGGGCAAAAGATGATATGGAATTTAAAAGAGTGGAGACAGAGAGGCAGAAATATGAAATGGAGCAAGTTAAAGCTAAAATCCAAAGAGCGAGGGAAGAATTTGAACTTAGGGTGCAGGAGAGAGATTTGGATGAGGAGAAAGAGCAGATGAATCTCACAATAATCAACCTTATTCAGCAGATCGAGGCGACGAGAGAAATGGTGCACAAAACAAAATTCCAATTTGAAAATCGAATGGCAGGAAGTCAAATGGGGACAGCAGACCAAGAGGAGATGAATGCTGAGATGCAGAGGCTCATCCTGGAGATCGAACATATCCGAGAAATGCTGCGAGGTCTTAAGGGTGAGGTGGAACAGAACAAGGAAATGATGAAGAGAGACAGGGATGAGATTAGGCTGTTGAAGATCGAAGTTCAACGAAGGAGAAGAGAGATTGAATACAGGGAGGAAAAGATCATGAGAGAACAAGATGAACTAGAACTCATAAGGAAAGTGGTGCAGCGCCAAAGAGAAGAGCTGGAGGAGAGACTGGAGGAGGTCATTAAAGAGAACGATAGGGTGGAGAAGATGAGAGAAGATGTGAAAAATGCTTTGAAGGACATAGAACAGGCAAAAGAAGACATAAAAAGACAGAAAGAAGTCATCGCTCAAGAAAAGGTAAGTCATGATTTATCATTTGACAGAATATTTCAAATATTATTTTTATTATCAATACTGTCAGCAACAACTGGACTCTTTAAGTAAACATGAAGTGTTAACATCTGCAATGCAATGAATTTCAGTTAAAAAGGAGAATTTTGAGTGAAACAAACCATGCTGACATTAAAACAAATTTACAAAACACAAGGGGCATAAAAAAAAAGTAATTTAGCCTAAACTTTATTCAGTATACTGTTTATCTACATAATATTGGAACAAGATGCAAATGCAAACAAGGAACATTTATTTCAGGTTCAACCAGTCATCGTTGCCACCAAAAGCTCAGAGTATACCCAAACAGGAGCCATTAAAAGTTATATACCAAGTGACCTTGAACTCAGTGCAAGTATACAGAAAGAAAGACAAGAACTGGAACAATATAAAGAAATAATTTTAAAAGAGACACATGAACTAAAGAAGATAAAGGAAGATGTAAAAGCGGTAAAGAATGAAGCTGAAGAAAGAATGACCAAACTGCAAGAGGAGGAGAAAGAGGTGGAAAAAAAACGAGTGAGTCTACAAAACTGGGAAAGACTGCTGCAGACTGAGAAAGAAGAGAACCAAAGAGGTTTAGATGCAATATGGAATGAGAACCAGCAACTGAATCAAAGAAAACAACAACTGGACATCATGGAACTACATCTACAAAGTGAGAAAAGCGAACTGGAATCCAAAAAATTGTTGGGGATTAAACAAGTTGATGCTCAAGTCCAAACTGATTTGATGGAAGATGCTGGTGAATATGATATGACAGTGTGCATAGAGGAGCTTGATAAGGAAAGACAATTTCTAGAATATTTCAAACAAGAATTGCTTGCACAAAAATGTACAATGGAGAGACAGATGGCAGAAACAGAACTGAGCAGGGACGAACTTTCTCTCAGAGAAGCTACACTGCAAACTGCATTGCAAACCACAGCAGACATAGAGTTAAAATTGGAGCTGCAAAAACAAGAGCTGAAAAGAACAAAAGTAGAGATGGAAAGGACGAAGTTAGAAGTACAGAAAGGATGGGTTGACCTGCAGACTGAAGTTGCAGAAAGCAGAGAAAAAGAAGATATGGTAAGAATAGAATTAGAGAAAGCAAGAGATGTCCTGAATCACATTCGACAGGATGTAGAAAAAGAAAAGCAAACCATGGAGGCTGATCTAAAATTTACTTTAGCTAAAGAACTTGAGAACATGGAAGCTCAGCGGAAAATGATGGAGGATGAAAAGAGAACATTAGAGAACATGAAATATGAGCTGCAGAGAGAATCAGGTTATACTGAGAGATCAAAACATAGCATGCATGAAGAAAGACAGAATATGGAAAAATTGGCAGAGAAGCTTAAACAAGAACGGGAGGAACTTGAAAAGAAAAAGCATGACATGCAACAAATACAAACAGAGATATCGAGAGAAAAGAAAGATCTAGAAAACGTGAGAGAGCTGAATGAGCTGACACTGAACGAGATCAAAACAAAGAGTGACGCTCTTGAAAAGATAAGTGAACTCATTTCACAACAAAAAGATGAAATTGAGAACGAGAAGGGTAAGATTGAAATAAGAGAATATGACCTGAGACAAATACAGACTGATCTTAACAGACAGCAAAAAGAAATGCAGGATATCCAGAATGCAGTTTTCATGGAAAAAGATGAACTTAAGAAAAGCCAAGACGAAATTGCAGAACAGCTAAAACAGGTTGGTGACATGATGCAGTTCACACAAAATGAAAAAGACAATCTTGACAGAGAAAGGGCGGCTATAATTGAACAGAAGCAACAGATGGAGAGCAACATGACACATCTATTAAACAGAGAGCTAGAAACTGTGGAGCTTGTAAAAAAAGAAGTACTAAATGAGAAGCGACTTCTTGAAGACTGCAGAATAACTTTAACGAGAGATATACAAGGTCTGGAGCAAACAAAAGTCAACTTGGAGAGAGAGAAAGAAGAGATACAACTGCAAAGACAAAGTATTGCAGAAGAGAAAGACAAGCTGGAATCTGTGCTACAAACAATAGCTGAAGATACTGAGAAGCTAAGAACAGATACTCTAGCTGAAAGACAGAAACTAGAGGACACTGCGGTTGAACTTCAGAAAGAGAGAGATGATATTATGAATATTGCGGAAGAGACAAAAAGAAAAAGGAATGACATGGACAAAATAAGAGTTGATATAGAAAAGCAGGAAAAAACATTTGAGGTACTCAAGGCTGATCTGCAAAAAAAAGCAGCTGTCATTGAAAATCAAAGGCAGGCTGTTGAAAATGACATACAAAATGTAAAAGACATGGAAGTTCAAATTAAAAAAGAAAGACAGTACATGGCTAGACTAGTTGAAGAGATTGAAAAGAGGTCAAAAGCTCTTGATGAGATGCAAATGGAGGTTGACAAACAGAGGCGGGAGGTTGAGTCTGAAAGAGCTGAGCTAGAACAGGAAAAATCGAAGCTTGGAGATGTTGAAGATGAATTTGCTCGACAAAAAGAAAAGAATAACATTATACAGGCAGAGATACAAAAAGAAAGAGACAATCTAGAGCAGCTGGGTGAAACCATCTCAAAAGAAAGGAGTGTTTTTGAAATCGAAAAAGAACATTTAAGACTGAGAGAAAATGAGGTTGAACATAAACAGAAACAAATAGATGAGTTGCAGAACAGATTAAGGGTGGAAAAGATGCAAGTTGAGCAGATGCAAGCTGATAAAGATCAACAATGGAAAAAAGCAGAATATGTAAAGACTGCAAGCGACAGAGAAACAACAGCTCTGGAGAAACAAAGACAAGAAATAGAACGTTTGAGAGAAGAATATGAAAATGTGGAGATACAAAAGAGACATGTAAACGAGCAAAAGGAATTATTTGAAAGCCGCATGAAATCATTGAAAATGGAGAAGGAAGCAATGAAAAAATATAAGGGAAAACTGGATAAAGAATATGAAGACTTGCAGTTTCAGAGGCAATTGTTTGAAAAAGAGATACAGCAGATGCGAACTGAGCTTCAGACAGAAGCGGAAAATATTGAGAGAATAAAGAAAGAGCTAGAAATACAAAAGCCAGTCGTTGACACTGAAACAAATACGTTAGAAATGCAAAAGCCAGAAGTGGACAAAAGTAAAACTGAGATTGCTAGAGCAAAAGAGGAGCTTGATGAAATGAGAAAAAAAATAAATGCTGATTTATCAGAGGTAGAGAGACAGAGAAGTGCTCTTGAGCAAATGAAATTGAAGATCTCACAAGAGGAAAATTATGTTAAAAAAGAGAAAGACAGTTTAAAACTCCAAGAAAATGAACAGAACATACGCATGTCACAACTTAATGCAAAACAGAATGAACTTGATGAAAGACAGGCTGAAATGGAAAAGCAAAAAAGAGAATTAGAGAATGTGATGGACAGACTGGAAAAGGAAAGGGATGATATAGCAAAAGAAAAGAAAATAGTGAATGAGATGCAAATCGGAGTGAAGAGGGAAAATGAAAATGTAGATTTGATAAAACAAGAAGTTCTCAGAGAAAAAGATCATATTGAAAACAGCAGAGAAATTCTGAACAGAGATCTAAAGAATATTAAAGAAAAGAGAACCATCTTAGCTGAAGGGTTTGAGGCTTTAGACGATCAGAAAGAAACAATTGGTAAAGAAATGCAAAAGTTGGATCAAATGAAAGCCGAGCTCCTAAAAGAAACTGAACATACTGAAAAACAAAGGCGAGACATAGAAAATGATAGAAGGAATAATGTAGAAATGGTAATCAAACTTCAAAATGAAAAGAAAGATATAGAGACATCAACTGACAGGATCAGAGATGAGGAAGAATATCTAAGAATACAAAAACAAAGGCTTAAATCTGATAGAGACAATCTTGAAAAAGAAAGGTTTGACCTGGAGAAAACTAAGACAGAGATGGCCAGTGCAAAAGAAGATCTTGAAAACCAACTTGAATCTCAGACTAGACAACATGAAATACAACTGGCAGAGATACAGAAAGAAAGGGAGATTCTTGAGCAGTTGAAAATGAACTTATCAAAACAGAAAAATGATCTAGAAAAAGAGAGGGACCATATTGAGAAGGAAAGAGCAGACTTCAATTTGAGAGAAGAACTGAAAGAGCAGAGTGAAAGGGAAGGAATTGACAACACCAGGACAAGGACAAAGAAAGAAATGGATGAACTGGAACAAACAAGACTTAATGTGGTTGAAGAGCTGGAGAACAATAAACTTCAGAAACAAATGATTGAGGATGAGAGAGACAAGATCGAGCAAAGAAAAGCTGAGCTAAAAAAAGAAGCTGAATATACTGAAAAACAAAGGGGAGACATAGAAAATGATAGACGTAATAATGAAGAAATGGTAATCAAACTTCAAAATGAAAAGAAAGATATAGAGACATCAACTGACAGGATCAGAGATGAGGAAGCAAATCTAAGAGTACAACAACAAATGCTTGAATCTGATAGAGACAATCTTGAAAAAGAAAGGTTTGACCTGGAGAAAACTAAGACAGAGTTGGAAGACCTTGAAAAACAACTTGAATGTCAGACAAGACAACATGAAATACAACTGATGGAAATACAGAAAGAGAGGGAGATTCTTGAGCAGTTGAAAATGAATTTATCAAAAGAGAAAGATGATCTAGAAAAAGAGAGGGATCATATTGAGAAGGAAAGAGCAGACATCAATTTGAGAGAAGAACTGAAAGAGCAAAGTGAAAGGGAAGGAATTGACAACACCAGGACAAGGATAAAGAAAGAAATGGATGAACTGGAACAAACAAGACTTAATGTGCTTAAAGAGCTGGAGAACAATGAACTTCAGAAACAAATGATTGAGGATGAGAGAGACAAGCTTGAGCAAATAAAATCTGAGCTAAAAAAAGAAGCTGAAGAGACTAAAAAGACAAAACTAGAATTACAAAATCAAAGACAGAAGCTTGAAGAAGCAACAACAAAACTTAAAAAAGACAGGGAAAATGTGGAGAGTCTTGCTGAGGAACTTGGGAGGAAACAAGTGGCTCTAGAAAACATGCAGATAGAAATAGAAATGCAAAGGAAGGCAAATGAGTCCAATAAACAGATGCAGGAAAGAGTTCTGATTGAGCTGAAGAAAACTGTGACAGATATAGCAGGAGCCAAGGAGGATCTAGAAAACCAGCTTGTTGAAGAAAGAGAGAAAAACAAGATCAAACAGGCAGAAATACAGGCAGAAAGAGACATGCTTCTTCTGCTAAGACAGAGTATTTCAGGGCAACAGGATGACATTGTGAATAAGAGCGAACAACTGAGACTGAGAGAGGTTGAACTTGAACAACTCCAAGCTTTAATTTACAGACAGCAAGATGAAATAGAAGCCACAAGAAAGGCTGTCACAACTGAAAAATATAGACTTGAAGGACAGAAAACTGAAATAGAGCAACTGCAGAGAGAAGTCAATCAATTTGTGGAGTACGCAACTAAAGAAAGGGAAAATCTCGAAAAAGAGAAGTCTGAAATGATAGCTCAAAAACATCAAATGGATATTGAACTGAATAATGAAAGGAGATTCATTGAAGAAAGAACCCAAATGCTAAACACATACGAGAATGAAACGGAGCAAAACAGAATAGCTTTAGAGGGAGAGATGGAAGAGCTTACATATCAAAAACAAGCAATTCGAGAAGAGAAAAACAAGTTAGAACAGATCAAAATTGAGCTGCAAAGAGAAGCTGATGATATCAGAAAGCTAAAAGAAGAGACAAGAAATGAACAACAGAGTTTGGAAAAGATGGCAGGAAATCTTCAAACAAAGAAAGAGGATTTTGCTAATCTTGCTGAAGATACAAAGAGAAAGGATGATGAAATGAAAGTGTTACATGAGTCTGCATTAGCAGATATACAAAAAGAGAAATACAAACTTGAGCAAATGAGAGAAAGCATCTTCAAACAAATTGAAATGATAGACAGTGAGAAAAAGAAAATGATAGTCAGAGAAGGTGAACTACAGCAAATGCAAGCAGAGATTTATAAACAACAAACTGAAATGGAGACCAAAAAGAGCATAATTGAAAATGAAAGAGCAGCAATGAAAAAAAATCAGGACATGATGATTGAGCTGACAAAGCAGTCTGAAGATGTAGAGATCCAGATGAAGGAGGTATTGACTGAAAAGGAATTACTGGAGAGTGACAGTAAACTACTAAAGAGAGATGTGGAAAATCTACAACAGAAACTATTGATTATAGAAAGAGATTCAGAAAGTCTGAAACAAGATAGAGAATTATTTGAGAATGAGAAGGAAGTGATGAAACGGATGAAAACTGATCTGCAAAGACAAGCAGATGAGATTGAGAAGATTAAACTGAAGACACAACATGAAAGACAGAGAGTAGAGGAAATGACTGCTCAAATCCAGAAAGAGAGAGAAGACATAGAGAAGATGAATGAAAACATCACAAGAAAAATACATGACCTTAAATATCAAGAAGAACAATTGAAACAAAAACAAGATGAACTTGAGCAACTGAAAACTGAAATTCATTATCTGAAACAAAATCAAGAAAAAGAAAAAGAGATTATCATAAAGGACAGAAGTCAGCTTGATCTGAGACAATCTGAGCTAGACAAACAACAGACAAACGTGAATGACTTTATGGAAACAATGAAGAATGAGAGAAGACAACTAGATAAAGATAAAGAAGAGCTAGAAGAACGGAAACAGAAAATGAAGAAAGAAAGAGATGATATAGACCAAACCAGAAAGAGTCTGGATGAAGACCTGAAGATGATGAAGATGCAAAAGCAAGTGCTTGAAGAAAAGAAGAACAAGTTAGAACAGATGAAGATTGAGCTGGAAACAGAAGCTGATGATATCAGAAAGATAAAACAAGAGACTCAGAATGAAAGAGAGAGGTTGGAAAATATGGCTGAAGCACTTAAAGAAGAGAGAGAAGATCTTTCTGAAGATGC
>CAIGQV010016734.1:12136167-12164117 GCA_903798115.1 Danio jaintianensis
GAATAAGAAGTCTGAAGATGTTGAGATCCAGATGAAGGAGGTATTGAGCGAAAAGGAATTGCTGCACAATGACAGGAAACTTTTGACAAGAGATGTGGAAAATCTACAACAAAAGCGAATGAACTTAGAAAGAGATTCAGAGAGTCTAAAACTTGACAGAGAAGGATTTGAGAATGAGAAGGAAGCAATGAAACAGATGAAAACTGACCTGCAAATACAAGCAGATGAGATTGAAAAGATCAAACTAGAGACACAACATGAAAGACAGAGAGTGGAGGAAATGACTGCTCAAATCCAGAAAGAAAGAGAAGAAATCAACAATCTTGTTGAGGAAATTAAAAAGAAAAGAGATATTCTGGATGAAAGCTACACTGAAATACAAAGAGAACAAGAAGCAATAGGGAGTGACAGGTCTGACTTGGAGAAAGCCAAAGCTGAGATTTTTGAACAAAATACAAACATTGAAATTGCACTTGCTGAAATACACCAAAAGAGGAACGCCCTTGAGCAAATGAGTATGGAGATATCAAGAGACAGAATGAAACTTGAAGATGAAAAGAAAGAGATACATTTACCAAAGCAAGAACTTGAAAGAATGCAGGGAGCCATGGAAAGACAACAAGAAGACAAGGATCACCTGAAGTCTGGAATCACAGAAGAGAGTCTGCTTCAGAAGTCAGAGGCTGAAATTGTTCTTCAACAGAGTGAGGTGGATAAAACCAAGCCTGCAAGAGAAACAGAAATATCAGATCCAGATAAACAACCTGTCTTTGTGGAGCAGATGCTGGAAATGGACTTAAAAGATGCTCTGAAAACAGATTTTGAGAGCGAAAAGTTAGACTTACCTAAAGTCCAAGATGTTTTACCTCAAGAACCGCAGATGAAGTTAGAGCAGAAACTAATTGAAGATGAAATGGACAAGCTTAAACAAATGCGAGCTGAACTACAAAAAGAAGCTGATCACATTGAAAAGAAAAGACAGGACATCCAGAATGAAAGACAGAAGCTGGACAACATGGCAGCTCAACTTCAGGAAGAGAGAAGAAGTACTGAATGTCTTAATGAGGAGATAAATATTCAGAAATTAAATCAACAAAAGCAAGCAACTGCATTTGAAATGGAAAAGACTGATTTCGAAAGAATCAAAACAGAAATTGACAAAGCCAACAAAAATCTTGCAGATCAGCAGGAAAAGAATAAAATGACAATAGCAGAGATGCAGAGAGAGAGGGAGACTCTTGAAGAAATGAGAGTAAACATCTCAAAGCAAGTCGAGACCATCACAAACGAAAACAAAAGCCTTTCTAGCAGAGAAAGTGAACTTGCAAAGCTGCAGGAAGACATTTTACAACAACAACATGAAATGGATGAACTGAAAAATACCATCATGATGGAAATGTGTCAGCTGGACCAGAGACAAACTGACATTGATCTATTACAAAAAGAGGTTGATGATCTAATGGAATTCACAAAGACAGAAATGACCAACATAGAAAGAGAAAGATTGGAGGTTATGGCACAGACAAGAAATATACAGAGTGATATGGTAAGTCTAAATATGGACAAGGAGGCCTGTGAACAACTCAGACTAAAATTGATTGAGGAAAAAGATCTGATTGAAAAAGATAGAGAGCTGCTGACCAAAAATCTGGATCACACAGATAAAGACAAAACGGACATGGAGAGAGAATTAGAGAATCTAAAAGTAGAGAAAGAAATCATTGAAAATGAGAAGAAGCAACTAGAGAAGATGAAAATTAGCCTTCAAAGAAAAGCTGAAGATTTGAAGGAATTTTCTGAGAAGACAAAGAATGAAAGACAAATGGTGGAAGAGATGGCAGCACAATTTACAAGACAATTAGACATTAGTGAACATCCTGCTGAAGGCAAATTTACAGAAGAGCTTTTGGATGAGACAGAAAAGCAAAGAAGAGAAATTCATTATACTAAAGACTTGCTTCAAGAAGAAAGATCTGATCTGCTGAAAACTAAAGAAGAGATAAACTGTGATAGGGAAGAACTATACAGACAAAGAGCTGAGTTAAAGAAAGAGAAAGAAACTCTTGAGCAGATGCATACAAGTAACTTGAAGGAAATAGAGCATATCGAAAAGGAAAAGGATAAAATGCAACACAAATTGAATGAACTAGATCAAATAAGAGCAGAACTTCAAAATAAAGAAAGAGAAATGGATGACACGACAAATATCATGATAAAAGAAAAGGCTGAGTTGGCTAGAGACTTGGATAACCTCCAAACTCAGACAGAAGTTTTTGAAAATGAGAAAGACGAGCTACAAAAGAGCAGAGAGAATATTCAAAAGTTAATGATAGAAGTTCAGGAGGAAAGACTGAGGGCATCAGAAGAGTTAGATAAAGAGAAGCAACAATTTGCTGAGGAGATCAAAATGAAAAACGACAGCCTTGATGAAATACAAGCTGAGATAGAAAGAGAAAAGCAAGCTCTTGCTATGGACAAAGAGATGATTACCAAACAAATGATGGATCTGCAGAAAACCCAAGAAGATGTCAGAAGACAATCTGATGAGAGTGACCTTGCAAGAGCAGACCTGAAGAGAGAAAGAGACAGTCTTGATCAGATAAGTGTGAAGATCCTAAGGCAAAAACAAGACCTAGAGAAAGAAAGGGATGAAATGTTGGAGCAGTGGCGGCTGGTGGAGACATTAAAGATAGACAATGAAAATGTGGAACAACTAAAGACAGAGCTATTGGTTGAGAAGGAATCAACTGAGAAAATCAGAAAGCAGCTGAAACAAGAAAAAGCTTATATGAAAGAAAATAAATCAAATCTTCATAAAGAATTAGAGGAAATAAATCTCCAAAAACAGGGCATTCAAGGTGAAAGAGCTCAACTAGAGCGAATGAAAGGTGAGCTCCAAATGAAAGCAGAGGATATAGAAAAGAAAATGCAAGAAATACTTTATGAAAAACAAAAAGATGCAGAGCGAACGTCTGAAAATAACAAGATACAAACATACCTAGATAAAGCAAATGCAGAGATACAAAAATTAAATAAAGAGTTGGAAAGTTATGCTGAAAATTTAGAAAAATGTAAGCTTGAACTAAATGAAGCAAGAGCTGAAATAGAGCGAGTAAAGCAAGATGCTGAAAGACAGATAGAGAAAAGTTTGCAAAAAGAAAGAGACAATATTGAGGATATCAGAAGGAACCTGTGTAAAAAGGAAGAGGCCATTGAAAAGGACAAGGCAGAAATAAGGTTGAGGCACCAAGAACTAGATCTCATCCAAGCAGAAGCTGTAAAACAGAAAGAAGAGATGGTTAAACAGAGGAATGAATTAGAGCGAGAAATCCAAGAAGAGAAAGGGAAACTACAGATGTCAGAAGAGGAATTAGAAGACAAGATGCAGAAGATTAAACGTGAAATGAGGGAACTGAAGCTTCTTCAGGATGAAACTGATGGCAAAAGAAAAGATCTTGACAACAAGATGAGACAAGTAGCAAAAAAAAGAGATGAGCTGGAGAAAATGAAGGCTGATATTGAAAGTGCAAGTGAAAAACTTGAAGCGGACAAGGTCATGTTAAAAACAGAGCGTGATGAGTTGGAGCGGATGAAAACTGAGATACAAAGAGCAAGAGAAGATATGCAATCTCATGTTGAAGAAAGAGCAGGAGATCTAGGAGAGAAAGAACCGGTGAACACCAGGATTCAGAGGCTTATTCAAGAGGCTGAAAAGGCTAGCAAAATGGCTTGGAGAACAAAACATGATCCAGAAATGAGAATGCAGAGAGATGTCAGTGTTGAAGAGGATTCAGTGGAAAGACAAGATATGAGTGCTAACATGCAGAGACTGATTCTGGAAATTGAGCATGCCCGAGAAACTCTCAGAGGGATGAAGGATGAAGTCCAGGCAGCTAGAAAAGAAAGGTCTGAACTGGAGAACATGAAGCTGGAATTCTTAACCATGAAACAGAACATGGAAAAAAATTATGAAGAGCAGAATAATGGAATACAAAAAGAGAAACAGCAAATAGAGAGTAGCAAAAGGTTGCTGAGCAGAGAGAGAAATGATCTTGAGCAGAACAGGGCTGATTTGGAGAGACAAAAACAAATAATGGCATTGGACAAACAAAAACTCCTTGCTGAAAATGAATTACTGAAGAAAGAAAAGGTTGACATGAAGAAAATAATTGAGAATCTTGAAAGCCTTCGAGAAGAGGCAACTAGAGAAAGAGCAACCGAAACAGCTCAAGGAACGAGGAGAGATTCTGAGGAATTGATGCAGAAAATGGAAGCACTGAGCATGGAAGACCTCCAAGAAGAAAGTAAGAGTCAGATGGTAGAAGTAAAGAGACAGATAGACACATTGATAGAGTTGAAGACTGATCTGCAACAACAGCAGGCAGAACTTGAGAAAACTAAAGCAGATTTAAAACAACAGATGGATGATCTAGAAAAATTAAGGTCTGAAATATTAAAACATGAAAAGGCCACAGACAGTAAATCAAGAGAGTTGGAGCTGATGGAAATCCAGAGACAGAAAGAAGATCTAGAAAAAAGGATTCAGAAATTGACCCTTGAAAAGAGAGACCTGGAGGTTCTAAGGTCTGAAATTGTCCTAGAAAAGAAAGACCTGGATCAGAAGATGAGGCAAGTGATAAGAAAGAGGGACGAGATGGAGAAAATCAGATCTGATGTAGTAAATGCCAGAGAGGAGATCAACAGTGAAAGGCAGGAACTGGAAATACTCAGGAACAATGTTCAAAGTGCAAGACAAGATTTTGAACTTCTGGTGGAAAGAACTGCAAATCTAGAAGACAAGGAAGGTGCCAATACTGACATTGAAAGATTGATTTTAGAAGTTGTGAGAATCAGGGAAATGGTGAAATATCTAAAAGCTGACATGGAGAGAAGGCTGGCGAAAAGTAAGGTGGAGATAGATGAAAAAAAAATCTTTAAGTCTGAGATCCAGAGGCTCATTCAAGATATTGGACAAATAAGGGAAAATCTAGGAGGCCTTAGAGAGGAGATAGCAAACACCAGGAAAGACAAGAGTGAATTGGAGAAGATGAGGGCAGAACTTGTAGAGAAACAGCAGGAGGAGGAGAGCATGAGAGAAATGCTGCAGAAAGAAAGAGAAGAACTGGAGCAGCTGAAGGATGAGATCAACCGAGAAAAGGATAATATTGAAATCAGGAGAGAGCTAGTTGAGTCTGAAATAGATGAAGAAGAAATGAAAGAGTTTACAGACACACATAAATACAAGGAAGAGCTACAAAGGGTCACAGGGGAACTCCTAACAAAAAAGAGAGATCTGGACCAGCTCAACATAGATATACAGAACCAGAGGCAAACCATCGAAGAAATTGATATACAGCATGAAAAGAAAAGGGCTGAACTGGAAGACATTGGTTTTGAGTTAAAGAAGATAGAGCAGATACTGGAAAAACAGAAAGATGAATTGAAGGAGAATGGTTGGATTGTGGAAGAAATAGAGAATAAGAAAGATACACTTAAAAAGATCAATATGGAAATACTTAGGAAGAGAGAAGATATGGAAAAAGAAAGGGAAAAGTTAAGGCAAGAGAAGCAAGAGATGGATCTCATCAGAGGTGAACTACAAAGACAGAGAGAAGATCAGGAAACAAGGATCCAGAAACTCACACATGAGAAAGACGAAATGGAAGTTTTAAGGTCTGAGATTGTCCTAGAAAATAAAGACCTGGATCAGAAGATGAGGCAAGTGATAAGACAGAGGGACGAGATGGAGAAAATCAGATGTGATATAGCAAATGCCAGAAAAGAAATCAATGGAGAAAGGCAGGAGCTGGAAATACTCAGGAATGATGTTCAAAGTGCAAGACAAGATTTTGAACTTCTGGTGGAAAGAACTGCAAATCTAGAGCCTGAGGAAAGTGCCACAACTGACATTGAAAGATTGATTTTAGAAGTTGTGAGAATCAGGGAAATGGTGAGACATCTAAAAGGTGAAATGGAGAGAAGAATGGGGGAAAGTAAGGTGGAGAAGGATGAAAAGGAAAACTTTAAGTCTGAGATCCAGAGGCTCATTCATGATATTGGACAAATAAGGGAAAATCTAAGAGGCCTTAGAATTGAGATAGAAAACACCAAGAGAGACAAGGCTGATTTGGAGAAGATGAGGGCAGAGCTTGTAGAGAAACAACAGGAGGAGGAGAGCATGAGAGAAATGCTGCAGAAAGAAAGAAAAGAAATGGAGCAGCTGAAGGATGAGATCAACCGAGAAAAGGAGAATATTAAAATCAGGAGAGAGCTAGTTGAGTCAGAAATAGATGAAGGAGAAATCAAGGAGTTTACAGACATACATAAATACAAGGAAGAGCTACAAATAGTCACTAAAGAACTCCTGACAAAGAAGAGGGATCTGGACCAGCTCAACTCAGATGTACAGCATCTGAGGCAGACTATGGAAGAAGTGAATATACAGCATGAAAAGAAGAGGGCTGAACTTGAAAGTGTCACTTCTGAGTTAAAGAAAAGAGAGCAGATCCTGGAAAAGCAGAAACATAAGTTGGAAGAGAAAGGTTGGATTGTTGAAGAAATAGATAAGATGAAAGCTACTCTTGAAAGTATCAATATGGAAATACTTCAGAAGAAAGAAGATATGGAAAAAGAAAAGGAGAATTTAAGGAAAGGGAAACAAGAGACAGAGCTTTTCAGAGGTGAACTACAAAGACAGAGAGATGAAGTTGAATCTTCAAGACAAGCTTTGATCATGGAGAAGGATGAGTTAGAAGACAAACAAGCTAAAATCAATCACCAAAAGCATGAAATGAATGCTGCCTTTGAAAAAGAACAGAAACGTTTAGAAAACATGGAAAATTATCTAGAAAATCAAAGGGCTAAACTTATTGAAAGCCTCAATGATGCTGCAAAGATGGAGCAGAAGCTACAACAAATGAAGAGTGAACTAAACAAAGAAAAAGAGCAAGTAGAAGAAATGAAGCAGATGGTCAGAACAGAGAGGGTTATGATTGAACACGAAAAAGATGAAATGAGAAAACAGACTCAAGAGATTGAAGACAATCATGCTGAGCTTCAAAAGAAGACAGAGATAACAGATAAACTCATTCAGGATGCAAACAGTGAGCGAGACAGATTAAATGACCTCAGCCTGAAACTTCAAATGCAAAGAAAAGATATTGAGAAAACCATCACAGAAGGGGAAACCAAGAAGAAAAATCTCGATATAATGAGCAGAGAACTTCAAGTTGACAAGATACGACTGAAGAATGACAGGGATGCTTATGAAAAGCAAATGACACATTTGGAGCTTAAAAGGGAAGAGTTAGTAAGAGAAACAGAAGGTCTGGAAAGAAAAACCTTACAGCAGAGAGAGCAAGATGAGATGGCCAAACAGGAGATTAAAAATCAGACAGAAGTTCTAGAGCTAATGAAGGTGAACATTTTGAAGGAAAGTGATGATTTTGCAAAAGAGATGGAAAATGTAAATTCAGAAAGACAGAAACTGCTTTCACTCCAAGGTGCATTGCAAAGTCAGGAAAGTGAACTTGAAAACAGAGTACAAACATGCATGGAAGAACAGAAACATCTAAAACAGGCTAAAGCTGAAACTGAGGAGTGGAGAAAGCAATTGATGAAAATGAGTGAAAGAGTGAAGACAGAACAAAATCAAAACACAAAGCTGATTGAAGAAGTACAAAAAGAAAAAGAACAGCTTGAAATTAGTAAAAATCAGATAGAACAAGAGAAGGAAGATCTCCAAAACATGAAAACCAATCTAGAAAAGCAATTACAAAATCTAAGACTTGAAAAAGTAAATGTAGACGATGAAAAGAACACAATAGAAAAGATGAGGTCAGAATCCAAGGAGATCCAAAATGCTATCATGAAGGAGAAGAAGGATCAAGAAAAATGCTGGTTGGAGATTAAAGGAGAAAAGCAAAGAATGGAAGAAGAATTCAGAAGATTAGAGATGCATAGGGAGGAGATTAAGAAAGTGGACAGCGAGCTACAAAAAAGTAGAGAGGACATTGAAAGTAGAAAAGAAAAGATTAACAACAAAATGGAAGAATTTCTGCAAATGAAGGTTGAAATAGGGAGAACAAAAGAAGAAATAGAAAAAGAAAGTCAAAAACTTCAAGATGCTAAAATTGATCTTGAAAAGGCTAAAGCTGAGATACAAAGACAGGCAGACAAATTTGAAGACATATTAGACGCTAAAATACAGGAGAAAGAAAGAGAAATAAAAATCCAATTAGATAAAGAAACTAAACAATTGTCTGAAGAGATTGAACTGAAAGTGAGAGACCTTGATATGGAAATGGCAGATGTGGAGAGACAAAAGCAAGAAATTGAGGAAACAAAATGTATGCTTGAAAAGGATAAGCAAGAAATTAAACAAGCAAAGAAAGACCTGGAGGACCAAATGATGGACCTCACTCGTAAAAAACAAGAAACAGAGGAAGAGATTAATAACTTGATGGCTTTAAGAAATCAATTAGAAGATTTAAGAAATGAAAATGAGATTGTGAAGGAAAAACTTACCTTGAAAAAATCTAATATTGAGGAAATGCAGCTCAAGATTTTCAACCAGCAGCAACTGAATGATCAAACCAGAGAGGAGAACCAGAAAGAAAAAGAAAGTCTAGAACAACAAAGGTTTGCAACTGAACAGCAGAAACAGATGTTGGAGATCAGCGCCTCAAAAATGATGGAGGAGAAGAAAGAGATGGCTGATTTATCAAAGGAACTCCAAAAAGCCAAAGATGAATTGGAAAATATAACATACAAGACCAACAAAGAAAGGGACGAGGTTGTACAAATGCAAGCTGAGTTACATAGTCAGATTCAGACTATTGAACAACAAAGACAAATCATGCAAGACAAACAGAATCATCTTGAAGAAAAGGAGCTAAACATACAGAGGAAGGAAGAGGAAATAAAAATTAGAAACACTGAGTTTCAAATTGAACAGGAACATTTGAACAATGCTCTCGAGGAAACCAATAAGAGACAACATGACCTTGAAGTGATGCAGGCTGATATAGAATTGCACAAACAAAAAAATAACAAGGACTTTAAATTGCTTGAGAAGATCCGCTATGAATTAGAAAATGATAAGATAGAAATGAAGCAGGAAAAAGTTGAACTGCAGATCTGGACTGAACCACAAAAACATTTGGTGGAGGTCCAATTAAAAGAGTTAGAGAAAGAGAGGGAAAGACTGGAAAAGATGGAGAGAGAGCTCCGTGGTGAAAGAGAACAAACTGAGAAAGAAAAAGCTGATTTGAACAGGGTAAAACAAGATATTGATGAAAAGAGGAACATGACTAACAAGGCAATGGAAGATCTGGAAATCATAAAAGCTGAGCTGAAGGAACAACAAGAAAAGATTCAAACTGACGCAGATAAACTGCAAGAAGAGAAACTTCTGGTGAAGAATGAGGCTAAAAATCTAAATAACGTTTTAGAGGAGATCAGAAGGCAGCAAGAAAAACTGGAAATAAGCGAGGCTGATCTTAAAGTTATGAAGGAGCAGTGTGAAAATGCTAGAGAAGAAACTGAAAGAAAGAAGTGTGATATAGAAGAGCAGAATCAAAATAATGAGATCGCAAAACACCTTCTGGAACAAGAGAGAAAAGACACGGACAAGCTAAAACAAGAGTTACAGAAAAAAGCTGATGATCTGGACATGCAAATGATTGTGCACAGAGAAAATGTAGAGATGAGTAAAAGATCACTGGATGAAGAAAAGAAGCTTCTAGAGCAGAAGGCTGATGAAATTCTGAGACAGAGAGATGACTTGGAGAAAGAAAAAGAGGACATGATGAAGAAATGGAACGAGCTGGATGTTCTTCAGAATGAAATGCAAAATCAAAACAAAGCAATGGAAGAAGTCAAATATGAGTTAGATGCTAAAAGGAATGAAATGAATAAAGAACAGCAAAGGCTGGAAGAGAGTTTAAGAGCCATTAATGAAGAGAGGGGAGATCTGGAGAACATAAGGGTTGATTATGAAAAACAAGAGCAACAAATAGAAGAGATGAGAGTAAAGGCAGAGATGGAGAGAGAAGAACTTGGTCAGATGAAGAGTGAACTGGAAAGAGAGAAAACTGAAATACATTATGAGCATAAGAAAATGAACAATGACAGAAATATGACTGAAAATGAAAGAAAAGACTTGGAAAAGATGAAGTCTGAATTAATGACACAATGGCAGCTAATGGAAGAAGAGAGATCAGAACTTGACCAGAACATAAAAGACGCTGATACAGAGAAAGATAAAATTGAAAAGAACAAAGAAATAGTTGAAAAAATGATGGTTGAGGTGGAAGAGCAGAGAAATTATATTAAACTCAAGAAAGAAGCACTTGTTCTTGAAAGACAAAATATTGTAGATGAAAAATATCTTCTGGCTCAATGGGAGACTGAACTGCAAAACAAAAATGAACAAATCAGAAACATGGAGGAGGAAGTAAAGAATGAGAAAGAAACATTGAAGGAAATGGAAGCTCATCTACAAAAGGACAGAAAAGAAATTGAAAGTGTCTTTGAAGAAACACAAAGACGAAAAGAAGATCTGGAAAAGATGAGCACAGACATAAAAGAACAAAACCAAGACCTGATGAACCAAAGAGACCTTCTAGAACAAGAAAGAGAAGAATTAAACTATAAATGGACACAGTTACAACAGAGGATTGATGAATTTGATGCTCAAGTCAGCAAACAAAAGGAAGAGGATTTAACAAAACAGAAGGAGATGGAAGAAGAAAGAAAAAGTCTAGAAGAGACCAAAGCCAAAATCATAGAGATGATGACTAAAGCTGAACTGGAGCATCATGATATAAACCTGAAAACACAAGAGCTACAAACATTGCAAGAACTGACTATGAAAGAAAAAGAGCAAGAAGAAGTCATGACAGTAAAACTAAAGATGGAGAGAGAAGAACTTGATCAGATAAAGAGCGAACTTGAAAGAGTGAGATCTGAAATTGATCATGAGCAGAAGAAACTAAATGGTGACAAGAAGATGATTGAGCAGGAAAAAGAAGACATGGAGAAGATGAAGTCTAAAATCATGACACAAAGACAGCAGATGGAAGAAGAGAGATCAGAACTTGACAACAAGATAAAACAGACAGATCTAGAAAAACACGACATTGAAAAGACCAAAGAAATTGTTCAAAAATTAATGGTTGATGTGGAGGAACAGAGAAATGATATTCAACTCCAAAAACAAGAACTTGACATTGAAAGACAAAAAATCATAGATGAAAAAGATTTTCTCATTCAAAATAAGATTGAGCTGCAAAATGAAAAAGGACAAATCAGAATTACCAAGGAAGAAGTAAAGAAGGAGAAAGAAACACTTAAAGAAATGGAACCTCATCTGCAAAGGGACAAAGAAGAAATTAAAAGCATCATTGAAGAAACAAGTAGACAAAAAGAAGATCTGGAGAAGATGAGCACAGACATGAATGTACAAGAGTTGAAGAACAAAAAAGACATTCTGGAACAAGAAAGAGAAGAAATTAATTATAAATGGACACAGTTACAACAGAGGATTGATGAATTTGATGCTCAAGTCAGAAAACAGAAGGAAGAGGATTTAACAAAACAGAAGGAGATGGAAGAAGAAAGAAAAAGTCTAGAAGAGACCAAAGCCAAAATCATAGAGATGAAGACTAAAGCTGAACTGGAGCATCATGATATAAACCTGAAAACACAAGAGCTACAAACATTGCAAGAACTGACTATGAAAGAAAAAGAGAAAGAAGAAGAAATGAGAGTAAAAGTAGAGATGGAGAGAGAAGAACTTGACCAGATAAAGAGCGAACTTGAAAGAGTGAGATCTGAAATAGATCATAAGCAGAAGAAACAAAATGATGACAGGAAAATTACTGAGCAGGAAAAAGAAGACCTGGAGAAGATGAAGTCTGAAATCATGACACAAAGACAGCAGATGGAAGAAGAGCGATCAGAACTTGACAACAAGATAAAACAGACAGATCTAGAAAAACGTGACTTTGAGAACAGCAAAGAAATAGTTGAAAAATTAATGACTGAGGTGGAGGAACAGAGAAATAATATTCAACTCCAGAAAGAAGAACTTGAACTTGAAAGACAGAAAATTGCAGATGAAAAAGATCTTCTGGTTCAAAACAAGACTGAACTGCAAAATGAAAAAGAACGAATCAGAAACATGGAGGAGGAAATAAAGAAAGAGAGAGAAACACTGAAGGAAATGGAAGCTTATCTACGAAAGAAGAAAGAAGAACTAAAGAGCGTCATTGAAGAAAAACAAAGAAGAAAAGAAGATCTGGAAAAGATGAGCACAGACATAAAAGAACAAAACCAAGACCTGATGAACCAAAGAGACCTTCTAGAACAAGAAAGAGAAGAAATTAATCATAAATGGACACAGTTACAACAGAGGATTGATGAATTTGATGCTCAAGTCAGCAAACAAAAGGAAGAGGATTTAACAAAACAGAAGATGGAAGAAGAAAGAAAAAGTCTAGAAGAGACCAAAGCCAAAATCATACAGAAGACTAAAGCTGAGCTGGAAGAGATCATGAAAGAAAAAGAGCAAGAAGAAGAAGAAGAAATGAAAGTAAAAGTAGAGATGGAGAGAGAAGAACTTGATCAGATAAAGAGCGAACTTGAAAGAGTGAGATCTGAAATTGATCTTGAGCAGAAGAAACTAAATTATGACAGAGAGATTAGTGAGCAGGAAAAAGAAGACCTGGAGAAGATGAAGTCTGAAATCATGACACAAAGACAGCAAATGGAAGAAGAGCGATCCGAACTTGACAACAAGATAAAACAGACAGATCTAGAAAAACATGACTTTGAGAAGAGCAAAGACATAGCTCAAAAATTAATAGTTAAGATGGAGGAACAGAGAAATGATATTCAACTCCAGAAACAAGAACTTGATGTTGAAAGACAAAATGTAACAGATGAAAAAGATCTTCTCATTCAAAATAAGCGTGAGCTGCAAAATGAAAAGGTACGAATCAGAAACATGGATGAGGAAATAAAGAAAGAAACAGAAGCACTGAAGGAAACGGAAGCTCATCTACGAAAGGAGAAAGAAGAAATGAAGAGTGTCACTGAAGAAACACAAAGACAAAAAGAAGATCTGGAAAAGATGAGCACAGACATAAAAGAACAAAACCAAGACCTGATGAACCAAAGAGACCTTCTAGAACAAGAAAGAGAAGAAATAAACCATAAATGGACACAGTTACAGCAGAGGATTGATGAATTTGATGCTCAAGTCAGCAAACAAATGGAAAAGGATTTAACTAAACAGAAGGAGATGGAAGACGAAAGAAAAAGTCTAGAAGAGACCAAAGCCAAAATCATAGAGATGAAGACTAAAGCTGAACTGGAGCATCATGATATAAACCTGAAAACACAAGAGCTACAAACCCTGCAAGAACAGATTATGAAAGAAAAAAAAAAAGAAGAAGAAATGAGAGTAAAAGTAGGGATGGAGAGAGAAGAACTTGATCAGATAAAGAGCAAACTTGAAAGAGTGAGATCTGAAATTGATCATGAGCAGAAGAAACTAAATGATGACAGGATAATTACTGAGCAGGAAAAAGAAGACCTGGAGAAATTGAAGTCTGAAATCATGACACAAAGACAGCAGATGGAAGAAGAGCGATCCGAACTTGACAACAAGATAAAACAGACAGATCTAGAAAAATGTGACATTGAGAAGAACAAAACAATAGTTGAAAATTTAATGGTTGAAGTGGAGGAACAGAGAAATAATAATCAACTCCAGAAAGAAGACCTTGACATTGAAAGACAAAAAATAACAGATGAAAAAGATCTTCTGGTTCAAAATAAGCGTGAGCTGCAAAATGAAAATGAACAAATTAGAAACATGGAGGAGGAAATAAAGAAAGAGAGAGAAACACTGAAGGAAATGGAAGCTCATCTACAAAAGGACAAAGAAGAAATGAAGAGTGTTATTGAAGAAACACAAAGACGAAAAGAAGATCTGGAAAAGATTAGCGCAGACATAAAAGAACAAAACCAAGACCTGATGAACCAAAGAGACCTTCTAGAACAAGAAAGAGAAGAAATTAATCATACATGGATACAGTTACAGCAGAGGATTGATGAATTTGATGATCAAGTCAGCAAACAAATGGAAAAGGATTTAACAAAACAGAAGGAGATGGAAGAAGAAAGAAAAAGTCTAGAAGAGACCAAAGTCAAAATCATAGAGATGAAGACTAAAGCTGAGCTGGAAGAGATCATGAAAGAAAAAGAGAAAGAAGAGGAAGAAGAAATGAGAGTAAAAGTAGAGATGGAGACAAAAGAACTTGATCAGATAAAGAGCGAACTTGAAAAAGTGAGATCTGAAATAGATCATGAGCAGAGGAAACAAAATGACGACAAGAAGATGATTGAGCAGGAAAAAGAAGAACTGGAGAAGATGAAGTCTGAAATTATGACACAAAGACAGGAAATGGAAGAAGAGAGATCAGAACTTGACAACAAGATAAAACAGACAGATCTAGAAAAATGTGACGCTGAGAACAGCAAACAAATAGTTGAAAAATTTATGGTTGCAGTGGAGGAACAGAGAAATGATATTCAACTCCAGAAACAAGAACTTGACATTGAAAGACAAAAAGTAACAGATGAAAAAGATCTTCTCATTCAAAATAAGTGTGAGCTGCAAAATGAAAATGAACGAATCAAAGAAATGGATGAGGAAATAAAGAAAGAGAGAGAAACACTGAAAGAAATGGAAGCTTATCTACAAAAGGACAGAAAAGAAATTGAAAGTGTCTTTGAAGAAACACAAAGACGAAAAGAAGATCTGGAAAAGATGAGCACAGACATAAAAGAACAAAACCAAGACCTGATGAACCAAAGAGACCTTCTAGAACAAGAAAGAGAAGAAATAAACCATAAATGGACACAGTTACAGCAGAGGATTGATGAATTTGATGCCCAAGTCAGCAAACAAAATAAAGAGGATTTAATAAAACAGAAGGAGATGGAAGAAGAAAGAAAAAGTCTAGAAGAGACCAAAGCCAAAATCATACAGATGAAGACTAAAGCTGAACCGGAAGAGATCAAGAAAGAAAAAGAAGAAGTCATGACAGTTAAACTAAAGATAGAGAGAGAAGAACTTGACCAGATAAAGAGCGAACTTGAAAGAGTGAGATCTGAAATAGATCATGAGCAGAAGAAACTAAATGATGACAGGAAAATTATTGAGCAGGAAAAAGAAGACCTGGTAAAGATGAAGTCTAAAATAATGACACAAAGACAGGAAATGGAAGAAGAGAGATCAGAGCTTGACAACAAGATAAAACAGACAGATCTAGAAAAACGTGACATTGAGAACAGCAAAGAAATCGTTGAAAAAATAATGGTTGAGGTGGAGGAACAGAGGCATGATATTCAACTCCAGAAAGAAGAACTTGAACTTGAAAGACAAAAAATTGCAGATAAAAAAGATCTTCTGGTTCAAAACAAGACTGAACTGCAAAATGAAAATGAACGAATCAAAGAAATGGAGGAGGAAATAAAGAAAGAGAGAGAAACACTGAAGGAAATGGAAGCTCATCTACAAAAGGAGAAAGAAGAAATGAAGAGCGTCACTGAAGAAACACAAAGACGAAAAGAAGATCTGGAAAAGATGAGCACAGACATAAAAGAACAAAACCAAGACCTGATGAACCAAAGAGACCTTCTAGAACAAGAAAGAGAAGAAATAAACCATAAATGGAAACAGTTACAACAGAGAATTGATGAATTTGAGACCACACGGAACATTCTTGTAACAACCAAAATGGAAGAAATAACAGAAATTGATGAAAAACTTAAACAGGCTATCAAGGAATATGAAAGCATCATAGAAGAAACAAGCAGAAGAAACGTTGAGCTTGATAAAATAGTGGTTGATCAATCACAACAAAATAAAAACATTGAGACCATGAAAGATCTTTTGGAGAAAGAGAGAAAAGACACTGAAAAGGAAAGAGAAGAGTTACAGAAACAAGCTGATGATCTGGAGATGCAAATGTTAGCGCACAGAGAAAAAGAAGAGATGAGTAAAAGATCACTGGATGAAGAAAAGAAGCTTCTAGAGCAGAAGGCTGATGAAATGCTGAGACAGAGAGATGACTTGGAGAAAGAAAAAGAGGACACGATGAAGAAATTGAATGAGCTGGATGTTCTTCAGAATGAAATGCAAAACCAAAAGAATGAAATGGAAGAAATCAAATATGAGTTAGAGACGGCAAGGACTGAAATGAATAAAGAACAGCAAAGACTGGAGGATAGTTTAAGTGCTGTGAATGAGGAGAGCAAATATCTGGAGAGCATGAGGGTTGACTATGAAAAGCACAAGCAACAAATAGAAGAGATGAAAGTAAAAACAAAGATGGAGAGAGATGAACTTGACCAATTGATGGCCACGATGCTAATGAACCAAAAAGAAAATGAAAGGAACAAGGACATGATAGGACTCCTAAAGAAGGAAATGGAGCAAACTAAATTCAATCTAGATGCTCAAGAGGAGGAACTGAAACTGGAAAAGCAAAAAATGCAAAATGAGAAGAAAGATCTGGAGATGTTCAAGGCTGAAATCAAAAGAGAAGCCAATGAAATAAAGACATTGAATGAGCAGCAACTAGAAAAAGACACAGAAGCATTTGAAACATTAAAAGAAGAGCATCTACCTGGACAATTTGTTCAACAGAAGGGAGGAGAATTTGAACAGATACAAATAGATGAAGTCAACAGAATTTTGTCTGAAATTTACAAGGAAAAGAAGGAACTAGAAAGAAACAAACAAATCTTTGAACATCAGAGAGAAGCACTGGGGGAGATTACGAGTAAACAACCATCAGAGAGGCTGGATGTGATTTTGGTTAGTTCTGCTACACAAACATCTGATCTAGAAGACATACCAGTAGGTTTAGCCCCTCAGGGAGAGATTGTTGAGAAACACACAGACATTCTTAAGGAATATACAACTTCCATAACAAAAGAGGAATATGAGCTGGATAAATTGATGCCACAGGGAGACAAAACGCTCAAAATGACAAGTGAAGATACCAAAATGGCAGACACTGAAGTGACAACACAATATAAATATATTCCAGATCCATCCATTATGATGAAGCTGGAGTCTGGTAAAGATGAAACTGATGGCCTTACTGAAGTGCATAAGACAGAGAGAAGGGAATTAGAAAAGACAAAACTTGTTATACAGAGCGAGCAGCAAGAGATCGAGAAAATGAGACAAGACATTAACAGAGAGAAAAATGATCTGGAGAAATACAGAATCGATCTGGAGAAACGGTATGAAGAGATGGAAATATGCAAACAAAATATCGAAAATGAAAGAGCTGAGCTAGAAATTGATTTGGAAAACATCCTAATGGAAACCAAGAGCAAACAGGAGAGACTAGAAAACATAGAAGTCCAACTTCATGAAAAGAATGGACAAATGGGAACCATCTTAGATGAGTTGAATCAGAGACAAGAGGAGCTAGACGTCATAAAGGCAAAGATAAAAAGAAAGAAAGAACAGATGGGGAACACAGAAGAATTGGAGAAAAATGAGTTTGTAGCCATACTTCAAGAAAGAGAGGAGACTGTAAAAAGACACATGGACGAAATACAGAACCAAAGAGAGGCATTACAGAAGGAGAGAGATGAAGTTGGAAATATGCAAGCTGGGCTCCAGAAGGAACAACTGGAAATGGAGATGCATCAGGTAATGCTGAACTCAGAAAGAGATGAGCTGAATGGAATGAGAGTCAATCTGGAGAAACGGAAGGATGAGTTTGAGCTCATGCAACAAAATCTGGAATCCAGAAGACCAGAGAGCCTTTTAGAGGATATCCTCAAAGAAAAGGAAAGAGTAGAAGAAATGGCAGCCCAACTTTCCAAAGAACAGGAAGAGTTTAAAAATATAATGTCTGAGACAAATAAATGGATGGAGAAGATCAAACAAATTGAGGAAGGAATTAAAACAAAACAAATGGAGATGGCATACATGGAAGAGCTGAAACAAAAAGAGCTAGATGAGCAAAAAACCACAAGGGAGATTGAAAATCAAGAGCTCCAGATGAGGAGAGTGGAACTGGCGAAAAAGAAGACTGAAATTGACAATGAAAGAGGTGAAATTCAGAAATTAAGAAAGCAGTATGAGAAGGAAAAATGGGAACTGGAGCAAATTAAACCAGACCTGCAGAAACGAGAACCAGAGAAAACTGATGCAGAAGTCCAATATGATGAAATCCATGGTGGTATAGACTCTTTGAAAAAAGAGAGAGAAGAAATCAAAAAGATGAAAGCTGACTTACAGAATAAACTGAGAGAAGCTGAAAACATGAGGGACATTATGAAAAAAGAAAAGGACGAGTTGGAAAAGAAGGAAGCTGAAATACAGCAAATGACTGCAGGGGACAAGGACAGTGACAAAAATTTACATGATGAAATGATGGAGATTGAAGCAATCCTCAAAGAAACCAAGAAACAGAAAAATGAATTGGAGCAATTGAATGAGAATTTGAACAGGGAGATAACAGAGCTGGAAACTAATTGTCAGATACTAGAAAGAGAAAAGATTGAACTGAACAAGAAGTTAAAGGAAACAGAAGAGTTTCACATGTCCAAGATGGAGGAGAGAGAGGTGGAGAGGAAAACTTTGGAAAGAGTGAAGGATGAGATGGCTGAAGAGCATAATAAAATCAAAAAAGAAAGAGATGTGCTAGTGAATATGGAAGAAGAAATTAAAAAGCAGAGAGGTGTCCTAGAAGAAAGGATGAATGAGATAACAATGAAGAAAATTGAACTAGAACACGAGAGGTCTGAATTATACAAACAAAAACAGCAACTGGAAGACATTATAGCTTCAGAAAGTAAGTGGGATGTAGACACTGAAAGGTCCAGACAAGATGAAGAGGACAAACAAATATTGAAAAGTGAGAGAGAAGAGATTGCAGATATGAAAGATCAATTGCTGAAAGAGAAAGAGGACGTTGAAACCACTAAAGAAATAATTAACAGAGAGAAGGAACATATTGAAAAGATGCAAAGCCAATTAAATTACCAAAAAGAAGAAATGGAGCTTGAAAATCAGAAATTATTAGATATGAAGACTGAGATTCAAGACAAGACAAATGCTCTTGAGAAAATGATACAGGATGTACAAAAAGAGAGGGAAAATGTAAATGCTTTAGTAATTCAACAACAAAAAGAAAGAGAACAGATGGATATGCTAATAGAAGAAAACAAGCAAAACGAGAAGCATGCAGAAGCTGAGATTCAAAGACAGTTCGAGGACATAGAAAGTATGAAAGTCAGGTTGGTGACAGAGAGCAATCAAATTGATAAGATGAATTCAGAAATAATGACTAGAAGTGAAGAACTAGAGAATCTAATCAGAAAACAGCAAGAAGAATTTGAAACCAAAGAGAATGAAATGCAAAGAGAACAAAAGGCTTTGGAAAGAGAGAAAAGTGAACTTTACCAAGAGAAAGCTCAAGTACAACAACAAAAACATGAAATGGAAACCATTCGGAAAACCATGAAGAGTGAGATGGAAAACCTTGAGTATCTTATAAATGAACTTGAGGATGAGAAGAAAAGCTTGCTGGATAGACTTTCAATGGAAAAACATGAAATAGATCAATTAAAAACAGAGATACGGTTAGAGAAGGAGAGTATTGAAGAGGATAAGAAGACGTTAAAGCAGTTGATGGATGAAACTGAAAGTAAAAGAACTCAATTGGACAACAACATAGAGAAAGTAAAGATGGATAAACTAAGCATTCAAAGAGAAAAAGAATCCCTGGATAAGATCAAGGTTGATTTACAAAGAAAGGCTGAAAAAGTTGATGAGGAAATGAGGAAAGCAGTGCAAATCACTTCTAAAATCAGTCAGAAGGATGTAAAGAGTTTGGACGATGACAGAGAAATGGAAGAAGAGCTCAGATCCATGCGTGCTGACATTGAAAGACAAGCTAATATTCTGAAATCTGATTTACAGCTACTTCAGACAGAAAAAGAGATCTTGGAAAAGTGCAAAGCAGAGAATGACCAGCTAAGAGGACATCTAGAAAAACAAAGAGAAAGAAATGACTTGACGATGCAAGAACTGCACAAAGAGAGAATAACACTGGAGCAGATGATTACTGACATAACACAAGAGAAAGATGCATTAGCAAACATGCAGAATGAAGAAAGACTTAAACAACATGAGCTGAAAAACAAAGAAACAGAACTTGATGAGCAAAGAAAAGATATGGATGACCTAAGAATGCAGCTGGAAATGAGGCAAAATGCTACAAATCAACAGCAGCAGGAGGTTGATGTCTTGATTGTTGAAAACATGAAAATGAGAAATGATCTAGAGAGCATGAAAACCCTTCTGGATGAAGAGAGACAACAGCTGGAAGAAAACATAAAAACGTTTGAAGACCAGAAGAATGTTCTTCATCCAATCAAGACTGATGCAGTGCAACAGAGCGATGAGCTTGAGAAAATCACAACAGATATAAAGACGGAAAAGGAGCATGTTGGAAAGGAAATAGAAGAGATTGATGTTTTGAACAAGGAAATAATTAAAAGCAAAGAGGAACTCCAAAGCTTAAATCTTGAGATTGAAATGTCCAAGCAGGAAATAGCAGGGAAAAGAGCTCAGATAGAAAGTCTTGAGCAAATAAGAGTAGATTTACTTGCAGAAGTCGATGGCATTAAAACAGTGATGCAGACAGAAGAACAAATGGCCAAAGAGGACACTGAAGAAGCTGAACTGCAGATTAATCTCCAGAAACAAATGAATGAATTAGATGAACTGAGGAATACAATTGAGGCAGAAAAATATCAGGTTGAAAACAGAAAGATCATGTTAGATCAACAGCAGAAGGAGGTGGAAGACATCATGGCAGTCATCAAAAGTGAAAGAGATGTACTTGAGAAAGAAAAGTCTGAATTGATCAAACTCAGCTATGTCTTTAATGAAAAAGTACAGAGAGAACAAGAAGAGCTTGAAAGGCTCCTTGAGAAAGAAAGAGATGACATTGAAAACAGCAAAAAGATCATAGAGAGTGAAAAACAGGGTATTGAAAAGGAGAGAGCTGAATTGAAGAGAATAAAGGAAGAGGTTGAAGTACAGCATGAGAGAACTTTGCTGCAACAAGATAAAAACATGATACAGCAAGAAAAAGAACACCTGGAAGGCATTAGAGAAGAAAAAGCAAGAACAATGGAGGAAATGCATAACCTCAAGAAGGAATTAAAGAGAAAATTATCTGAATTGGACATGTTAAACAAAGAGATTGAAGCAAAGAGACAGGAAGAAGAACTGCATGGCTTACCAGAAGAGATGGAGGTAGATGATCACTCAAAGAAAGATGATGATGATGTCCTGAGAGAGGAAATACTAAAGAAACAAAAAACAGATGAATCTCAGAAGTTTCAACTGAAGATAACCTCAAGAGATGCTGAAACACAAACATCTTCAGATGACATTACAAAAACAGATGATAGAGGACAAAGAGTATTAGAAGAAACAGTTGCAACAGACAGAGACAGCAGTGTGGAACTGACTGACACTAATAGAGCCAAAACAGATGGAGAAACAGAAGCACAAACCTTGGAAACTAAAGCCCAAGAAGTTCTCCAGATAAAAGATGACAGGACACAACAAGATGAGCTACAAGATGAAATGGAGAATAAAATGAAAATCATTCTTGAACTGAATGAGGCAAAGAAAGACCTGCAAAAACTGAAGGAAGAATGCAGAAGTGCTGAAGAAGAAAAGTCAGTGATCATGAAGAGCCTCGAGAGGAGAAGGAACAGTCTAGAAAAGGTTCAAGCTGAAGTTCTGACACTGACACAAGAGATTGAGCTTCTTGCACAGATCAAGACTGAAATGCAACAAATCGAAACCAAAATGCAAAGACAGACAGCAAGGAGTGTGGCGACTCAATGGGAAACTGATATTCAGATTCAACAAGAAGGTCAAGAAGAGACAACAGGACATATTCCAAAGGAATTAGAAGAAGAAACAACAGCAAAAAAGACAAAACAACCAAGTGTGACAAAGTTAGAGGACACACTCACATCAGAAGTGCAAAAAATGAGAGACACTTTAAATAAAGAAATGGAAGATGTGGCGAGAATGAAGACAATGGTGAAAATAGAGAAAGACCAACTGGAACAAGCAAAATCTGACCTTCAAAGGCAGATGGAGGACTTTGAGAGACATATGGAAGAAGCCTTGAAGGAGAAATCAAGAAATGAAGAAACACTACTGCAACTTACACATGACAAAGAGGACTTATCAAACACCCTTGATGAGAAAAATAAGGAAATTGAGAACATTACAGAAACATTCATGGGAAATATGGCACAACTGGAAACAGCTGTAGCCGTGATGAAAAAAGACAAGGAAACCATTGAAAATGAGTTACTTCAGCTGAAACAAATTGAACAGGAGAGAGAAAAAATCCAAAGAGGGACAGGTGATACTTCCACTGACAGAGAAAGGTATGCTGAAAAAGTCACATACAAAATGAAGAAGAAAAAGCCAGACAGAGACAGCAGTCTGGAACTGACTGACACTGATAGAGCCAAAACAGATGGAGTAACTTTGGAAACTGAAGCCCAAGTAGTTTTCCAGATAACAGATGACAGGAAACAAGAACAAGATGAGCTACATGATGAAATGGAGAATAAAATGAAGATCATTCTTGAACTGAATGAGACAAAAAAAGACCTGCAGAAACTGAAGGAAGAATGCAGAAGTGCTGAAGAAGAAAAGTCAGTGATCATGGAGAGCCTTGAGAGGAGGAGGAACAGCCTAGAAAAGGTTCAAGCTGAAGTTCTGACACTGACACAAGAGATTGAGCTTCTTGCACAGATCAAGACTGAAATGCAACAAATCAAGACCAAAATGCAAAGACAGACAGCAAGGAGTGTGGCGACTCAATGGGAAACTGATATTCAGATTCAACAAGAAGGTCAAGAAGAGACAACAGGACATATTCCAAAGGAATTAGAAGAAGAAACAACAGCAAAAAAGACAAAACAACCAAGTGTGACAAAGTTAGAGGACACATTCACATCAGAAGTGCAAGAAATGAGAGACACTTTAAATAAAGAAATGGAAGATGTGGCGAGAATGAAGACAATGGTGAAAATAGAGAAAGACCAACTGGAACAAGCAAAATCTGACCTTCAAAGGCAGATGGAGGACTTTGAGAGACATATGGAAGAAGCCTTGATGGAGAAATCAAGAAATGAAGAAACACTACTGCAACTTACACATGACAAAGAGGACTTATCAAACACCCTTGATGAGAAAAATAAGGAAATTGAGAACATTACAGAAACATTCATGGGAAATATGGCACAACTGGAAACAGCTGTAGCCGTGATGAAAAAAGACAAGGAAACCATTGAAAATGAGTTACTTCAGCTGAAAGAAAATGAGATTCAGATCCAACAAGAAGACAAAGCAGTAGACACTACAGAATACAGTCAAGAACCTACAGAAGACGGCAAGCAGAGGAGAAGCCAAGAGACACAAACAGAAGAAGACCAGGAAAAAGATGCGCTACCACAGTATGGAGAAATAGAAGCAATGAAAAGGAGAATACTGGAAATAAAGAAAGAACTAAAAAGCAAATTACAAGACATCAAGAGAAAGGAAATGGAAAGACTTGGCATGCAAAGAGAAAAAATTGAGTTGGAGCTACGGAAAGCTGAAATCGAAAGATACAATGAAGCACTTCAGCGAGAAAGAGAAACCGACAGACTCAAGCTGATGGAAAAAGAGAAGGAAATACTTCTTTTGAGGGAGTACATGCTGATTGAGATCAATCAACTGAGGAGCACAGAGACAGAAGGAACAAGTCCTCAGCATTTGGAGATGATGGAACGCCTTGTAAGTGATGCAGCAGCAAGAATGAACCAGTTCAGAAGGGTTACAGATAGAGCCGTGCAAACGTTAATTTTGGAAGATGATGAAGAACAGTTTGGAAGAGCTCAGGGAGGGTCAAGTGAACAGGTGCAAAGTGTCAGTGGAAGAGAGCACAGGGAGGAAGAAGTGAGAGAAGAATCCCAGAGAATAGATGTAGCTGGGCCAACTTCACGGAGATCAAGGCTACTGCACTGGATCAGAAGGCACTGCTGCTGCTGTCCTAGACATCCTAGAAACACTGCAGAAGAAGAGCAGGACATTTTATAAGCACAGGTCGTTTCACAAATTTGAAAATTAAAATTTGAAGATGTACAGTCTATGCATTAGCCTTATATTAATTTGTATGTTAAAAAAATTAAATATTTAGTCATACAATTACAGTTTCATATAGTAATATTAATTTATGTAGCACAGCTTCCACCTGGATGACTCGTCAGTGGGCAAATTTGACAAACTGGAACTGAAAATTTTAGGAAGGACATCCTGGGACCACAGAATCGGGACCTCGATTTAACATCTCATCCGAAAGACGACGCTCACCATGCAGTATAGAGTCCCCATCAATATACTGGGGCGTTAGGACCCACACAGAGCATAGGTTGAGCGCCCCCTGCTGGTCTCACTAACATCACTTCCGCCAGCAACCTAGCTTTCCCATGTGGTCACCCATCCAGGTACTGACCGGGCACAGCCCTGCTTAGCTTCAGTATGAGAGAGTTGTAGAGAGCTAGCTGGCAGCATATAGTATCATACAATTATCATAGTATCATACATTTGTATCATACAATTATCATACAAGTATCATAGTATCATACAATATGCTATAATACCTTTTTTTTACCATGATTTACAAAAGACACAAGCTAAAATGTCATGTTTATACCAATCTTGTCAGTTATGTTTTCAACAAAATTATTTGATGACATGCTTTTTTTACTTTTATACTTTTGTTGCCACTGCTTTATTTATCTATTTATTGTCAATAAATGTTTAATATTTTAAATGATAAAATAATTATGATCACTTATTCCTTAATATATTTAATAAGCACAACTCAAAATACACAATAAATGTTTTTGCATAAATATATATGGTATGCTGAATGATGATGGAACATTATTTCACCAAATATCATTATATGTTCACAAAAGTTATTTGAAACTTTACAGTGGACATTTTCTTTGCATGTAAAATGTTTTCTATGTACTTTATGTAACTTTTTAAAATTTAATTAGATGCAGACACCAACATGGTTTCCTTTTTGATCCACAAACAGTACACATGTATTAATTAACTCATTAGCATAACATATGCAGTATTTGTGTGCTTGTGTACATATGCTGTTTTATCCAATGTATCTGTGATACACTCGAATGATCTTATGATCTTAGGATCATTCCATTTCTTTAAGAAAGAACTAAAGTGTTGGGTTTTCTTAAATGACAACTCTGGAAATGTCAGCATAACTATTTGTGAAAAGCAAAGCTCACCTGTAATGTTCAATGGTAAATGCACATTCCTTTGGGGGCTGAGAAGAGCACAGATGAATGTGAAAGGATGAACATCCCTATCTGACGACTGCACTGACATGAGTGCTTGGGATCATCTATGTTGCATCCACATTCTTGCAGCTGTGCATTATGGGAGTGTTGCAGATGTGGCCTGTATTATGGATACAAAGAAGCTGCTGTCAGTGATGAATTTCACAGGGATCCACAGCACGCAAGAGTCTTCAGTGAACTACACTGGCAGGGTAATTACAGAGGCCATTTAATTACCGGCTAGACAAAAGGAGAGCTTTGTGAATTTTAACTCAGTTAAACAATGAGGCAATGGATTTTTAGATAAAAACACTATAAATGTGTCCATTAAGAGGATCAAACACTCATTAGTTCCAAAACAATTCTGTTGTAATTCAGTAAGTGTTTCTCAGAGTGTACACAGACACACAGATACATGCATAATATATTATTTTCAGGGTACTGGCGTGGATTTCTCTCTCACAAACAGTAAATTGTATGCAATGTATTATTTTGGTCGAAATAAACATGAATCAGAATTCAACCGGTTTTGTGTATTTTGTGTATTAGGATTCTAATTTTATAAGACATACAGTTGCTATCAGAATTATTTGAACTTTATTTCTTTTTTAAATATTTCCCAAATTATGTTTAACAGAGCAAGGAAATTTTCACAGTATGTCTGATAATATTTTTTCTTCTGGAGAAAGTCTTATTTGTTATATTTCGGCTAGAATAAAAGCGGTTTTTAGTGGTTAAAAACTATTTTAAGGTCAAAATTATTAGCCCATTTAAGCTATATATTTTTTTTCGATAGTCTACAGAACAAACCATCGTTATACAATAACTTGCCTAATTACCCTATCCTGCCTAGTTAACCTAGTTAAATGTCACTTTAAGCTGTATAGAAGTGTCTTAAAAAAATATCTAGTAAAATATTTACTGTCATCATGGCAAAGATAAAATAAATCAGTTATTAGAAGTGAGTTATTAAAACTATTATGTTTAGAAATGTGTTGAAAAAATATTCTCTACGTTAAACAGAAATTGGGGAAAAAAATAAACGGGGGCTAATAATTCAGGGGGTTTAATAATTCTGATTGCAACTGTACAGTAATGCAGATCAAACTAACTTATTCTATCCTAAACTTAATCTAATATTTACTAAATCAGTAATGACGTGTAGTTACACGCTGCCAATGTCAAAAGGGGATCATCACATTAAGGTGTATTCTAAAATATAGTAATACTTTCTAACAATGCAAACCATCCTTGCCATTGATGGAAACAAATAGCTTAAAAAGTGACATAGGCAAATGGAGCCCGCCTGTTCCTTAAAGCCATCGCTTGAATCAATATGGCATGGAATTCAATATATTTCAACCAAGCATTCATTAAAAGATGAAAATATTTTTTTTCCTGATTATATCCTATAACTTTTATATAATTTTTTTATTTAATTTATAAACAGTCAACAATGCACATTTTGAACGAACTATTATTATATATTTATAATTTTATCATATATATATCTTTTTTTATTATCATTTTTATTGTTTACTTTATCTTCCACTTATTTAAATGTCCTTCTGTCTTCTTGTGTTGATATGTATGTACCCTGAGCTCCTGTAAACCACCAAAAATGTGTTTGCTCATTCTTGATTTTGAATTTTTTTTTTTAAGTGAAATATATGTTTTTTTTATGTTTTGGAACATTTTCAACATTTGACTGATGTGGTCACATGGTCTTCTTTACCATTTGTTCCATAGTGATTACCTCATAATATCACAAAATCTGAATAGTTGGAATCTTGCAAAGAAAGAAAGAGACAGCACTTATAAAGTTGATGTATGATTTCTTAAAATGTGCCCTTGTGTGGCATGTACTTGAAAATTTAACAGCCATACTTCACTATTACAACACAGTCTTTGAATTAACATTCAGAGTTTTCTAAATTAAAATTAGGTTGCTTTATTGCTGTCTTGTATGCCACTCTAACCAAACACAAGATTCAAAGTAACCAAAATAAATGTTCCATGTCACCACAAATCTAGCAGAATTATCAAGAATAATAAATTATCAATAACTTTCTGTTTTTTCACATGATGTGGTTTTTGCCAGTGTGACTGCTCAAATGTCATAGTTGTAAAGAGTTGTAAAAAGCCATTTCTAATAAAATTATAGATATCAATTAATTATATGTATCAAACCAGGCATGTAGTCGGAAAGTAAGAAACGGAGAAGACAATGTTCAGAAATATAATGCTTTATTTAGAATAAAATATTAATGCAGCACTTTAAGTTCACATTGCTTTCTGATGTTGATGTGATCTTTCCAACCTCATTTTCCATTGTGGCTCCACGTCATGTAGTTGGAAAGACTCATGCAAAGAGAGAAACAAGGAAAACATTCAGATATATAAGTTTCTTTTTAGATGAAAATATTCATGCAGCATTTTACCTC
>CAIGQV010016734.1:12169117-12188178 GCA_903798115.1 Danio jaintianensis
CATTAAATGTTTAATTCCCTTTCCTGTTGTAATGCTGAAAAAAAAAAGCGTTTACATAAAAGTAACTGACACTGAGCCAAAAGAGCTGAGAAGTCATAAATATTGATGGACCAGAAGTGTTGTGCTGGTTTCATTATCTCTACTTTAAAAGGGGGAGAAGGAGAATAATGTGCTATATTTGATAATTTATGCTTAAAAAATCTCTATATAATATGAATATCTGCATATATATGCTGTTAAATGTACATGTGTGTATATAAGGAAAGAGCACAGCACATATTTACAAATTCATCTAAATGTCACCTTTAAAAGCATAGATGGCACCAGGATGTTCATTCATTCATTTTCCTTTGGCTTAGTCCCTTATTTATCAGGGGTCGCCACAGTGGAATGAACTGCCAGTTTATCCGGCATATGTTTTACACAGCGGATGCCCTTCCAGCTGCAACCCAGTACTGGGAAAAAGTACTATAACCAAATAATGTAAAATAATTTTGTTGTGATTATACAGTGTCATTGAATCACGTTCATGCCAGTATAAGCAATGAGATAGATTGTTGCTTAATACGTTTCTGCAGATTTTTTCTTTCTTTGTATGAAACAGAAGTAAAACAAACTGAGAATTGACAAGGAAACTGAATGCAAAATATGTTAGCATTTTTTATTAGCATCATTAAAAGTGGAATGGAGACAGTAGGTCGTGCACTGCCAGTTTTGTCTTAATGAATGGAGTGACTCAGCTGTGTAGAAGAGGCTCATTAGCAGACTACAGTCAGGGTCTTCTGCCCCAGGGCACAGTCTCTCATGTAGTGCCTCCCCCCTGCTGGCTGAGCCACATTCGGATGTGCCGTAGGACCAGGGAAAGCTATAGAGGAAGATATATGGCCACTAAACCCCAAGTGCAAGACGGTTATGCTCCTTCATGCAGGTCAGTGGATAATGTAATTTAGTGTAATGAATTTAAAAGGAGGAGGTTCATGTGCTGGATGTGTACACACAAACACCCAGCATTTCGAATAAATCTGCAATTATTCCTTAGCGTTTGTTCCCGGTGCAGTGGAAAGCTGTCACATTTCATGCCCAGCACATGTGATGAGATGTTTACTGCAAGCAAAGGTCACTTTCTTCCCCTTTACTGCCAAGAGCTGTCAAACATCACGTTCCTGTGTAAATATCCCGCTCTGGAAAACACAGGACAGTTTGGTGTCCGGCAGACAGCGATTGGTGTTGGATTGTTCCTGTTTATTATGCAAATGTTAAAACATGGGCTATCACTAATTGGTTTTCTGCATGAGTGCCATCATTGACGCAAATGTCTGGTTGCTGGTTGACATGCACATATTTAACATGATGGGTCTCCCAATTGCTGTCTGATGGTGTAATCGGTGTAAGACTAAATTCAGAGGGTTTTTAAGTTGTATACCCTGACTGCCATGGTATTCGTAACAGAATATGGAGCTTACTTGACAGCACCACTTATATCTCTATGTCCTTCTCTATATCTTTATGAATATAGTAGATTTAAATAATGTATGGTTGCCTACAAGACATGCAATCTTTTAAGTGTGTTAACTTAAACATAAACCATTGCCATAGTAATGAATAACAGTTCTTGTAGTAGATCACTAAATACTGAGGATAAAATTAGAAAAACCGATGGCAATGCATGTTATATTTTGTAGCGTTCAATGACTTGTAAAAAATTAAACATTTAATATTTTACATATGTGAGAATGGAGCCTCACAGCAAGAAGGTCGCTGGTTTGAGTCCCGACTGGGTCAGGTGGCATTTCTGTGTGGAGTTTGCATGTTCTCTCCGTGTTTGTGTGGGTTTCCCCTAGGTGCTCCGGTTTCCCTCACAGTCCAAGGACATGCGCTATAGGTGAATTGATTAAACTAAATTGGCCGTAGTGTATGAGTGTGTGTGTGAATGAGTGTGTATTGGTGTTTCCCAGTAGTGGGTTGCAGCTGGAAGAGCATCCGCTGCGTAAAAAAAAAATGCTGGAATAGTTGGCGGTTCATTCCGCTGTGGCGACCTCTGAAATAGAGACTAAGCCGAAGGAAAATGAATGAATGTAAGAATGCATAACACAACATTTGGCATATTGGTTACAGTGCTGTCAAAATGATCTCTGTTTTACAAGGATCCATGAAAACAACAAAATTGTTAGATTTTGCATGCCAAGCCAGTAGTAAACACTATGCATCTGTGCACATATAGGCCTTTTGCAAAATATCATTTTTGTAGTTTACATAAAATACTTGATACTGAATGCAGTAAATTACCCACTTTGTTTCTAAATAAACCATTTTGAACACAAATTATTTGAATGCATAAATGAACTTAAAAGAAATGGCCACCACCTACTGGTGGATTTAGTGTTGCTTTTATTTATTCACAACTGGCCTCAGTACCTGCATAAAAGCACACTCCACAAAATATCATTAAAGAGCTAAAACTATTTGTTTTTTATACTACTAACATTCTTCAAATGATCTGATTTTTGTGTTAAACAGAAAAAAAGGTTTGGAACCACGTGAAGGCGAGTAAACGGTGAGTAAATTTTCATTTTTAGATGAACTATTCATTTAAGTTATTATTACCATAATATTGATAATATTTAAAATTGATAAGTATTATTTCTGCCCATCACCAGAAACACAGCTGTATATATGTTTAAATCAATATCACACACCCTTCACCAAAATCATAGTATGTATTGCGCTCTTTCTTCTGCAGTAAAGAAATGAAGATTCTTTGAACTAGGGCTGCACGATATTGGAAAAATCTAACATTGCGATATTTTTTTATTTTGCGATATGAATACAGTTTTACAAGATGACTTAATATCTTTATTTGGAAAGAATTTATAATGTTAGATTGATTGGGATGATTCTGCAGTGGGAGTGCATCGCTATAAAATGTAATAAACAATCTATACAATTTCTGGGTTCCCCCGACACATTTTCGTTGTGGTCTGTGCTATTTACAGTGTATTTCTGTATTTGCATGTGTTGTGAATATTTTCATGCATGTGTTTAGTCAGAAATTGATGAATTAATGTTTACTATTTGCATCTCCATAAAATCTAATAAACAATCTAGAAAACTTTTTGGGGTCCCCCAACACATTTTCGTTGTTGTTTGTGCTATTTGCAGTGCATTTCTGTATTTGCTTGTGTTGTGAGTATTTTCATGCATAACAATCTATAAATACAATCAAGAAAAAGATACAATTGAAATAAAGCGTTTTATTGTTTCCCACTAAATGATAAGAATAAAAATAATTCAATAAAAGTAATCATAGTTTAGGTCACGAAAGCTACAATTTCTTATACCTGAATGCTTTTTAAATCATTATGCGATCACAGGCATCAAAAACACATGCAAATGATATATTATAATACAAACTCAACATTGCATATACTCGCGATGTGACTATTGCGAATGATCACATTGCGATATCAATGCTGAAACGATATATTGTGCAGCCCTACTTTGAACAATGATTTTGTCCAATCAATGTGATCCAATTTAGTTTGAACCCTGTTCATCAAAGTATCTCCTACACAAAGAACCACTATACCAACCCTCTATTTGCAACAATATCCTCTCATGCGTTTCTTTTTATTTCCTGTACGTTGCTGAGTGGTTTATAGTGACTTTTATGACTGTATGGCCATTCTGAAGCAGCTTTTATTCTCTTTCAGAGAGGGTTTCAGTTGCAGTGCAATTACTAGCTGGCAAAGGTTAATGAGAAGCAGACTCTCTCTCTCTCTCTCTCTCTCTCTGGCTCTCGCTCTCTTGATGTGTTTATATTGCATTCTTCAGCACTGAGGGTACATTGTCTGTTGCACATGGCTGGTTTTGGGTTTGCTGAGCAGTTTGTTTAGTCTGTCTTGCTGGTCTGGAGGGGCAGTTTGTAAAATTGCGTTCCCCTGTTAGTGTCACTGATGGAGCAAGTGAAATGTCAGTTCAGAGCAGAGAACACCAGCCTTATCACGTCCTCCTTCTGTCCGGTGCCTCGAGCGGACGGCTCCTATTGTTTCTAGAAAGACGTGAGAGGACAAGGATAGATTATGCACATATGCTCTCACACATATATTCGCATACTTCCACGTTGCCAGATATGTGTCCACTCTGTATCGCTGACATTCAGACAGTTGAAACAAATGAAAAGGTGCTTTTTATCTCAACCCGTAAAATGCTCATCGTGAATCTTGTGTTCTGTTTGCGGTCAGTGGCTTTAATGAGGTCTGCTCGTGTGACTGCACAGATAAGGGAAAGTGTCTGAATGCTACAGCCGTCTTGCGTTTGACTCATATGCTGCACATCAGTCCTGCAATTCAGCACCTTGGAGAGCGGCGGCACGCTTTCATTGACGTGCAGATTGCAGAAGTGCTAATTCAGCATATATTGACCTTTGTGCCTACATAAATGCTCATAGACAGGCGTTATATACTCACCCTACCTTTTGTTTGTTCATGCTTGTATGTGAATTACGTTTATAATTATGTATTTGGCAGATGGTTTTATCCAAAGTGACTTACATTGCACTGAAGGTACACATTTTATCAGTTCTTGCCGTTGCTTTTGTGTCAATAGTGCCATGCTCATGTATGATTATGCATATAGTAAAAGTGAATTGGATTAACATTTTATACAACACTTAGACCCACATTTCTACATTTGTATAATGCAGTATCTTAATGATTTATAACCAGTGGGGTGTAAATTAGACATTGTGTATTATCAGGTCCTTTCAGGCCCTCGTAATTACATACCTGCCCCATGTGATGAATGCAGAGTATGCTGATCTGATAGCCTTTTTCATTTTGAACTCTCTCCCACTGAGGCCAAATGCGGAGAGCAAGAACGGTAAGTTCTTTTAATCAGCTTAATTACTGCAATTGTTTGAAAGAAAAATGAGGTCTTATGAATGATAGCCCTGCTTTTAAAGGCCTTTAATGTCTGTCCTAGAGGAATTTCACACAGAAGTAGGACATGGAATGCAGCTCAAATGTGTTTCCCACAAAAAACTCCTTTGTATACAGTTAGATCTGTTTATTTCAGTGGTTGCTATTTTTTGCATTGCCATGCCATTAATATGTTAGTATTTGTTTTCAGTCTTAGAGAAAACTTGATTGTGTGTTTTGGCAAACAGTAAAATAAAAGAGAGCTGAATTTCAGAGTGGTTTCAATAAACCTAAAATCAGTCTGCAGATAGACTGTTATAACTGTCCTGTGTATATGCTAGCTGCAGCTAACAATATAACAATTCTAAATCAAGCTATCAACATGTTAGCAAGATAATTCATGTTAGAAGCATGCTAACAACATGTTATCAATATGCTAACCATGCTCCCAACATGCTAATCCATGCTACAAACATGCTAGCAATGTGCTAATTCAAGCTTGCCAAAAACATGCTAACAGAAAACGAATCGATGCTAGCAAAAACATCCATTCTAACAACATATTAATGCTTAAAAATATGATCGCTTATTCATGCTATAAACATATCAACAATGCCCTAAGTTATGTTAGAAATATGGTAACAAATCGCTAACTAAATGCTTACTATGTCAGACACATGCTAGCAAAATGTCAATTTATGTTACAAACATGTTATGGCATGTTATGTGGCAACATACTATAAACATGTTAGCAATGTGCTAATTCATGTTAGCCAAATGATGAATTTGATTAAAACACATGCTAGAAACAGGCTAAAGCATGTTAGTCATATTATAAAATGTGCGAGAAACCTTTTAATTCATGCAGCTTGGATAAAATTATTAGTAATGATGTTTGCTAAATGTAAACATACTAGAAACATTTAGCAACATATTAATTTGTTTTAGGTTATTCTTCAAGTTTACCTTTAACTATTATATTTGTAGTTAAACAATGGTTATTGAAATGGTAACAGCTACACATCTAGCGGATTTAGTATTTTTTTCCAGCCATGTTGTATGTTATGTTTGCTTTATGCTAAATGTGCTACTAGTATTTGTATCCTGTGTTAGAGAAAATGATTGAGTGATTTCAAAAACTGCAAAGAAAGAGAGCTCTGAACTTTAGAGTGGTTTCGATAAGCCCCATTTGTTGAAGTGAGTTCTATAGACATTCCGATGATGTATTGTTATAATTGCTCAGTGTGCAGACAGAGCTGTCTGATCAATTCAAATGTAAAATGGCATCCTTGCGGTCAGAGGAAACCCTGATGTTAATTTGATTTACTTCACATTTGCTGGACCAGAGTGTTTTTTGATAGGCCGCTTTAATGACTGCATTAGTGGATAAAGTGCAGACTAGAGACTGGAGAGCTTTATAATTTCCTTTTTAGCGCCGACCTGTGATGTCATCCAGCACAATTGCCTATTAAGAGCTGCATCTCTCTTCAGAGACTCACAGTGCATGATGTAGGGTGTTTGTTGTTGAGGAATTTGGTTTGGATTCAATAATCTCTGTTTATTTTCTTTTTTTTCCCTTTTATTCTTCTCAGTGGTGAGTTACAAGATATAACAGGTGTCACAAAACCTATTTTAGGTTTTAGCTCAATTTTGACAAAATGTGTAGTTCTTATACTGTATATGCTGTATATGCTGGCTGCAGCTAACAATATGCTAGACCAATGCTAAATCAAGCTATCAACATGTTAGCAAGATAATTCCTGCTAGAAGCATGCTAACAACTTATTGATGTTGTCAGTATGCTAATTAATGCTAGAAACAAGCTAGCAATGTGCTAATTCAAGCTTGTCAAATACATGCTAACAGACAACTAATCGATGCTAGCAAAATAATTCATCCTAACAACATATTAATGCTTAAAAATATGATTGCTTATTCATGCTATAAACACATCAGCAATGCCCTAAGTTATGTTAGAAACATAATAATAACATGTTAAATCATGCTAACTAAATGTTTACTATGTCAGACACATGCTAGCAAAATGTCATATCTCTTCAGAGTCTCGCAGTGCATGTTGTAGGGTGTTTGTTGTTGAGGAATTCGGTTTAGATTCAAGAATCTCTGTTTATTTATTTATAAAAAAAATTCTTGTATACTTCTCAGTGGTGTGTTACAAGATATAACAGATATCACAAAACCTATTTTAGGTTAACACACTTTTGACCAAACGTGTAGTTACTACACTTTGCCTTTGTATTGTGGTATACAGTAAAAGTGTACAAGAACCTGGACATTAAATTAAGTTTTTACCTTATAAACAGTTAATTTACATACGTTTTATAATAGCATACTTATAGTAGTCAATGTAGTTAAAGACAGGGTTACCAATTACAATTGAGGTAGCTTACACAGGGTTCATACGGTCATGATGGAAAACCTGGAAAAGTCATGGAATTGACATGGCGTTTTCCAGGCCTGGAAAAGTTTTGGAAAAACAGAAAAACCCACAAAGTTTTGGAAAAGTCATGGAAAACAGATATCTGTATTCTTGAATATAGGTCAGTTGTCTTGACTTCTATTCTGTCCTTGGCCAATCACATACTCTCACATTATTAGTGCGCTGTAAGCATTATATAAATCAATTTTACATAGATAAATATAAGCTGAAACTAAATAGACTGTTGTGTGTTTTACGATATGCTGTAATAAATTTGAACACGCATTGTTTTTCTTTTACCACGTATATGTAGGTAATCACAGTGGCGCAGTGGGTAGCATTGCCTCACAGTAAGAAGGTCGCTGGTTCGAGCCTCGGCTGGGTCAGTTGGCATTTCTGTGTGGAGTTTGCATGTTCTCCCCGTGTTGGCGTGGCTTTCCTCCGGGTTCTCCGGTTTCCCCCACAGTCCAAACACATGCGCTATAAGGGAATTGGGTATGCCAAATGGTCCGTAGTGTATGTGTGTGAATGAGTGTGTATGGGTGTTTCCCAGTGATGGGTTGCAGCCGGAAGGGCATCCGCTGCGTAAAACATATGCCGGATAAGTTGGCTGTCCATTCCGCTGTGGTGACCCCTGATTAATAAAGGGACTAAGCCGAAAAGAAAATGAATGAATGAATGAACGTATATGTAGACATTGCATGAAACATTAGGTCATGAAAATTTACTTGAAATTCTTGGAAAAATCATGGAAAAGTCATGGAATTTTAGTAGTAAAAATATGTATGAACCCTGCTTACAGTTAACAGGGTTTGTCAATTATAGTTAAAAGTTAACAGCACTCATGTCAGTTAACAGTTCAAATTGCAATCCAAGTCTTAACCTTTTGAGAGGTCATAATCATTAGGCCAAAAGTCCAACCCAAACACAAACCTAATAATAAATTCAACCATTTGGACCAATCCTAAACTCAATTATAATCATAATGGGAAAAAGTCATTGCTTTTATAAACACCAATAAGGTGTCATACAATGTCTTTATTAAAAAAAAAAATACAAATTGTCAAGAGAATGTGTGCTTCTATCTTTCATAATCTTGTTTTCATTCCCCTCGAATTAAATATGCCATCTGTAAGATCCATTAGTACTTATGATGATGAATTTCCTATGGCAGCATTGAGAACGAGAAAGAGACGAAAGTGTTTGAATCAAAATTAAAAAGCAATTAAAAACTCATGTACCAATGATGAGAACAGTACAAGACGCGCTATCCCGCTAACCGCAGCTGAAGGCGAGAAGAGAGATGAGTGCTGTGTTTTTCCCTGTCTCAGCATCACAAGAGTGAAAATTGGTGTTTACAGTCACGACGTAGAGCCACATCTCAATGTTTTTCCCCCCAAATAATTATCATACTTCAGATTGGATGGATCTGGTGAACAGTTGTTTTGCAGTGAATTCTTAATAGCACGCTTTGATGCAAACAGGAGACCGCCCATATTAAAATGGATGTGAGAATATTTGGATAAGCAGGCCTGTAATTTTTCAGCGCCTTGCTATGGCTCATGAATTAATAATGAGCTGGATCATGTAATCTCATACAAACACACTGCAGTGAATAGAGTGTTTATGCTGAGATGCTGTTGACTGGTTGAATTTGCCTTACTAACATCATTTGACCGCTGCTAATGGAAGCTGTTTAAGATTCGGAGTGTTGTGTGTTTCTGCTTTGTTTACACTTGTCGGCTCAAATATATATGTTGTTTGATTGTTTGTTCAAAGCAATATGGAATGTAAGTCAAATTCCAGAATCAGAATTTCATTCATTCATTTTCCTTCGGCTTAATCCCTTATTTATCAGGGGTCTCACAGCAGAATGAACCGACAACTATTCCGGCATATGTTTTACGCAGTGGATGCCCTTCCAGCCACAACCCAATACCGGGGAAACACCCATAGACTCTAGCATTCACACACACACTCATACACTATGGCCAATATTGTTTTCACCTACAGTATAGCGCATGTCTTTGGACTGTCGGGGAAACCGGAACACCCAGAGGAAACCCACTTGAACATGGGGAGAACATGCAAACTCCACACAGAAATGACAACTTGCCCAGCCTGGACTCGAACCAGCGACCTTCTTGCTGTGAGGCGACAGTGCTAACCACTGAGCCACCGTGCCACCTGACTCAGAATTTTAATATTTTTCCAATGATCAGTGGCTACACACATGCACTTAATTTTCAGCTTACTTTTATTTATTAAAATGTCTTTAGTCATTTCAAGTAACTGTAATAACCCTAATAAAAGTAAATGTACAAATATAAATTATTATAGACAATTATTGCATAATTGCTATTTAGAAGTTGTTTAGCCTGTTTTACATATTTTTCATAAATTGACTAATTTAGTTAATGAATGTTAATGTTTCTGTAATAAATGTTGCTTCATTCAGCAGATGTTTTTAGTTGTGAACAAATACAACAAATGATTCATTCTTCATAAAGAGGCTAATAAACAAAAGAAGTGCTTGTAATACAAAGCTATTGACAAATACATTTAGAATAGTACAAGCTAGAAAAGGTAAGAATATTTTTTATTATTTAATTAAATTACATTTATTTATTGTGTTTATGGCTGTGTAGTTAATTAATTCATTCATTCATTATGCAATTAAAAGCATAAGCTCCTCAATGGTTTATTTTGGGCTGTTTTTTGAATATTGTCAGGGATTCAGCTTTTCAGATGGAGTTGGACAACATAGGCTCATTCTGAAAACGTAGCCCTATATATATTTATGGAAATTGCGAATTATGTAGCCAGAAGTATGCATGGCTGCATTTTGTTTTTAAAACGAATGCTACGGGGCGGTATGATGCCGTTCCTTTTCACGCTTATCAGCTGACCGCTTACCTCTGTATGGATGGCTTTCCTGCTGTTACCAGTTTGTCCAGTTAGCCTGCCATGTACATCGGTGGACTTGAGATGCAGAGAGGAGTTGACCACGATGACGGGGAGTCCGGCAAAGAACGGTTCCAGAAAGCAGGTAAGATAAAAACAGAATCCAAAAAATAAAATAAACAAGTAAATAACAGGGCGAGAATGTGGTAACATATGAAAACGTGGTAACAATCAGACGAGAGCTTTTCTGTTTCTGGATTGCTTTTTAAAACTGTCAGTTGGGTTTAGGGAAGTGGGTGGGCGGGTCAATCGGTGCTCTTGAAAACACTGTTGGTTGGCTTTATGGAAGGAGGAGGGTGGGTCAGTCGATCGGTCACTCTGTCAGTCATTTAGTCAGTCGACAGCAGCTTCTGGTGGATTTACATGTGAACAGCAGGCGCGAATGGCACTCGCGAGAGAAATTTGAGATCTGAAAAAGCGTACACAGCAGACTCTAGTGGATTCGCGAAAACAAAAACTGCAAAAAAACAAAAACTGCATATAAAACATAAACCTGGGACGTATTTGACGCTCTCCAGAAATGTATATAGCGGTATGCTTTCAGAATGAGCCTGGGTTGGAGCTGGAACATCATCCAACCAGCAAGAAACACTCACTCTTATTCAGTATCCTTCAGCTTAGTCCCTGATTTATCAGGGGTCACCACAGCGGAATGAACCGCCAATTACTCTAGCATATGATTTATGCAGCGAGACAGCAAGAAACAGTGAACAGAAATGTTTTGTGAAGGGATTTTGTGCCACTCTTGTATGGTTCCCCAAAGCATTGCTTACTTACAGAAATGTGATTTCCTTCAGTCAAGCTTTCTTTGTTTTGTAGCTCCTTCCATATCCATCCTCATACACATGCGATAGAAGAGACCATTCAAACATTTGAGACTCATCACCCCTTAATCATCTGTCACCCTATGGACATAACCACTTTATATGAAACCACTATTAATGGCAGACTGATATCTAGCAAATGCATTTTGTGAAGCCAATGTATTACATTTGTTTCTGCTTGCTTATAAGTCAGTTTTGAGCATGTTTCTTTTTGTAATAGACTCACTCCTACTTGTTTGTGTGTGTGTCTGTGTGTGTGTATGCAATTGTGTGTGTGGAGGCTGGTCCCTCAATACTGCTGCTCATTGGTTGCTATGCAGAACATGGGAAGCCGCATGACCCACATTTCAGGAATGCCAAGGTTTGATGCAGATCGTCAGTATCAAAACAACAGGAACCAGCGCACTGAGCCATCCATACACATAAACAAGAGCACAGGGAATATCTATTTTCTGGAGTTGCACGCCACTCATCCATCACTTTGTGGTTCTCTCACACTCCATATCTTTCACTGTGAACTATTTAGGGTGTGAAATGTGTTCTTATCCAGCGATTGAGCACATCAGTTGCCCCTGTTTCACGCCAAGAAGGAGCAACCCGTTTCTATTAACCTGGCGGTCGCTGCCAGAACCCTTTTTTTTATTTTATTATTGCCGTTTACTGAGAGGTAATTCAGTCTCTTGCATTCAAACCTACGATGCTTGGTTTGTCTGTCACAAAGAGAGGCTTCTATTCCAGCAGGATTGGTTTCTCACTCATATGGTCCAGTCATAATAAATAGATCAGACTTTCAGGTTGAATTTGCTGTGGGGTGAAATTGAGTGAAGTTATATTTGCTCCATTAAAATAACTTTATGTCTGAATTGGGGGCACTTTATAGTGTGACTTGACATTATGATAGGTCTGAAAATGATGTGCTGTAGCAGAAAGTGTTTCAGGTGGCAGACCTGGAAAGTTATATGAGGAGTTGAACAATGACACTGTACATCATTGAATGTAGTGTATTGGGAGTATTTACAGACTTAGCATTATTTTTAATATGACTTTTTGCATTACTTTTAGGTTCAGTTCAGGTATTTATTCATGTATGTGTATTCATCATATATATAAACACAAATGAATACATGTGTGTTCATATATAAATGAATATATCACATCCCCCTCAGTCAATGTTTAATCATGGAAAAATGTCACTAAAATAGTTTGTAAACAATGTGTCACATAACTTTACATTTACCAACTGGGTCCGCAGCTCATTAGAAATTTAGTGAAGAGCATATCTTTTACTATTTGCACTATATTGGCCTATGTTTATTATTTCACCCGCCATATAAGTATATAAGTATAAATTTGGATTTATGTCATTTCTAAGCGGTTTTGCAATGAGTTGGATTTGCGTACTTTGGTTGCTGCTAGAGGATCACGGTTGACAGCGCAGGGGCGATTTTCAGTTAATCCTGATCCATTTAGATTCCGAGACGTCTCACACTATCAGTAGCATGTGCTCTGTAATATGAGCAGTCCTGGAGAGCTGTGCTATTGATCACATTTGCCCTTGAGCTCGTCCAAATCTCTGTCTGGAAACACTGTTCCAGCCAAGATGAGGATATGAGATCCATACAAATAAAGCAAATCAACTTGGGACCACTTTTTTTTTTTTTTTGGTAACACTTTAGTTTAAGTACCAATTCTCACTATAAACTAGTGGCTTATTACCTGCCTATTATTAGGATATTGACTGTTTATAAGTACATAATCTGCATGATCGTATTCTACATCTCTAATCCTACCTAATGCCTAAACTACTACCTTAATAACTATTAATAAGCAGAGAATTAGGGGTTTATTGAGCTAAAAGTCAGAGTTAATGGTTTGTTTATAGCGAACATTGTAGCATAAAATAAAGTGACTTTTTTTCCCTTAGAGATGGATAAATATCTCTTTTTACATAGAAGATCAATTTTAAAACTGAAAACTTTTTTCTCATATCATTATATAAGTCATCTCATTTCCGATAACAATATAGATCACGATATAGACCATTTCAATACGGTCATGTCATCGGCCCATGAACATTTCCTGCTTGTTATCAAACTATTTCATAACTGTAACGAGGCAATTCAATCATATCTCAATATTAAAACAGCTGTCATAACGTTATTTTTCAATATGTGGCTCTTTTTGGATTCTCAGAAGCTATAGAAATTAAAAATGTAAAACAGGAAATACGTTGGGACCAATATTTTGGTTTACATCCCTCAAAATGGTCTATAGGATTTTTTCTGTAAATTCAATCAATTAATAGTTTATATATTGATTGACCTTTTGGAAAGGACTATTTCTTTTTTTACATTTGAAGACATTTACTCATTCATATGTGACATATATTATTGCACTCATATAAATTATGAAAAAGTATTACCATAAACAATGTATTTTGTGACCTCACAAAATAAACGATAGAGCATATACTTTTTATTTTGTCCATATGATATACATCATCATAGTGCACAGCCCTAATCCATTTTATGGTTTACTTTTACAATTTGCCCTCTAAAAATGTGCAAGTTGCGCACAAAATTGTGTACAATACAAAGTCATAAATCCTCCATAGACTGTAGCTCAGTAGTCGCTCCCTACTCAGCTGGAATCTGTTTTTAATGTGCATCTGTCAAAGTGTAATCTCCATTGTCTTGGAGTATGCATGCCGTCACATGGCACCCCTCATGCCTGTAGGATAACAAGCCTGAAAAACCCCATATTGCGCTTTGCCAAACAGGAAAGTCTGCGATGCGGAATCATTGCGGCCTGGCGTCTGATTGGTGTTGAACTCTGCGGCTGAGCAAAGGAGGGGAACCACCCCACACATAGAGCGCACTGTCTCTAGGAAAAAAATGCTGCCAATGCGCTCTCATTGGCAGATTTGAGCAAGAATCCAGGGGGTAGCGGGGCGGGGGGTGCAAAAATGGGGGAAGGGGATGAAGCAGTGTATTTCCAGATTGAAGAAGATGAAAACTAGTGCACTACTTATAGCTAATATTTTTGTCTTATAAGTAGAAATGGAAAAAAGGAGTTTCAGAGAAACAACTTTTTAATATAATAAATTTTTCCTGTATATATATATATATATATATATGTGTAATAGCCATTTTATCTTCTCATGTTTCTCTAAGCACACTGTAAACCCTAACAGTTCTTACCAGTCAAGTTACATCTCTCCATATTGTTAGTTTTCATATTCATTCGTGTTGAACATGCAAATTGTTTAACTGACTGATGGCACTTTTTTTGCATTATACATATAGCAGTTATTTTATGGTCTAATTTATTCTTCATTAAATAATTTACAACACGATGGGGCATTAATAAAAGTAGAGCTAACACCCCTATTGATTTTGAATTAGGATCAGTTGTAATTCCTTGAAATTAATGCTCTTTTACAGCTTATCTTGTTATATATATATGTATATATATAACTTGGGGTTAGGGTTAGGGTTAGTGTAAGTTGACATGTACTTGCAAAGTTTCTTATAGTCAGTTAAATGTCTGTTGAAGGAGCAGTATCAACAGATATTAAGCAGACAGTCTACTAATACTCAAATGGACCATCAAAATAGAGTGTTACCATTTTATTTTTCAGTCGGACTCAAGTAAGAAACCATCAGGAATTTAGCATACAATTTTCCTGCACAGATTTTATATTAGGCTCAGACCAAAACGTGACTTCTGCGTGAACTGTGCCACATTTTTATGGGGTACAATTGGTCATCGTCTATTGTCAGTTAAATTACACTGAAATTTGTGATTACACCTTTAGGCTTGTTGATATATTCTAGCTGTTGGTGGCTTGAAATAAGACTGTCAAGAAAAGTATTTATCATTTCACTGGGCATGCAAATTAACAAAAAAATTCAAGTTGCAATTACATTTTTAATTTATGTATGCTTGTATACCAATGTAGATCATTTTGTTAATGTATCGGGTCACCACTTAACATGCACGGTACAATGATGAGCCAAAACATCATGTCATTGGTCCTCCATGTCCTGCCAATACAGTGCTGATCCATTGAGGCATGTAGTCTACAGGATCTCTGTAGTATCTGGCACTAGAAAGTTATCAGCAGATCTTTCAGGTCTTGTAGGTTATGAGGTGGATCTACTGTTGATCAAACTTGAGTCCAGGGCAACAACTAGAAATCTTTTTTTGTGTTCTTCCAGTCAATACTATACAATGTGTGCAGTGTGGTAGGGTGCATTATTCTGCTGAAAGTGCCACTTTTACCAGATAACGCTATTGCCATGAAGGGGTGTACGTGGTCTACAGCTATGGTTGGACAGGTAGCATGTGTCAAATTTGCATTTACATGGTTTGACGGACACAGGGTTTCCCAGCAGAACATTGCCCAAGGCTCTTTCAACAGTGCACAGGGGTCATCATAGGCACTTGTTTGGTTGTAGAAGAGTGCAGTGCACTGTTATCACCTCCAATAACCATCATTAAAATTGTGTGTGACTTGTGCCATGTTTGACTTTCTGTTGGTTTGGACAACATTGGAGAGGCTTTGATTCTCATTGATGAGACTTGCATACCTAACACGCTGTCACTGGTTTGTGGTTTTTCCTTCCTCCAATCTCTGTTCTCACCACTGCTGATGAGTGCAACCCACAAGTCTTGGCTTTTTATAGAGAAACTCTAACCCAGTTACATTGACTAGTGCCAAATAGTTATGGCAAAGTCAGATCTTCATTCCTGGCTATATCTCCTGCATTCAACACGCACGATGGGTTTCCAATCTAGCATGAAGCAAATGTTCTCAAATTTTGCACAAAAAAAGAACGAAAAAGTAACAAATCCTGAATGCAAATTAGATGCATTTCCATCAAGTTATTATAGCAGCTGATTGCAGTATTGGTAACCTAGTAAACAAGGCACCTTAATTTCAGTCTCCCATTATTCACATCAACTGTTTTTTGTGAAGTCCAAGACCACCTTGAGCGTAAAACGTTTTTATGAATTAAGGGATTTTAATTCAAAATTTGGCATTTCCATCTTTTGTTTCTCATGCAATACTTCAAAATGTGTATTAACACACATTGTGATGTAAACCCAGCTATTGATTGCAAGATCTTATAGTTTGCTTACCATCTAATCTATGCATTTCTTTATATGTGTCAGTGATATTTGCTTCACCAACGTTTTGGCTTATCAGTGTAAAATCTGTGTCGTGATGCAAAATCAGCTCCGAACCGCTGCTTTTGAAAATGTAAACATAACTTTAGGGTTGACATTGCTTTTCATATTCGTCATGGTACATTTATACAGCTGCATTTGATCTCTAGATCACAAACAAAATTCTTAATGAGAATCGAAATCTTCAACTGGCTTCCTGCCTCTATCAATTCTCGTGCATGCTGTGCTGTGATCTACTTATCTGCATTCCTCATTTTCATTCTCACATATCAGGGCTGCATTAATCACACATGAGGTCCCTCTCACGTTTGATGTGGAATAAATATATACTTCTGTTATAAAAATAAAACGGAACATTAAAATGAGCAGGGAAAAAAAATTGAAGAGGATTCAGCAGACTCAGAGTTTCGTGTTGTGAAGTCAGGTCATCTGTCAGAGGCCGTGTATCTTGCAGTTGACAGCGAGTCGGGTGAGCCAGGAATCTGTTGCTAGGAAACGCAGCACTTGAAGACTTAGAACCCTCACATACTAATAAGCAAAAGTTGTGAACTTGAAATGCACACAGTGCAAAATATATAGTGAAGAAACACTCAAGCATAACCTAGACTTGAAATAACGCAACATCATAGGTTTGATCCCTTTTTGAGCTGCTATCTACATCCATGCACACCTCACAGGGTTTCCTTCTGAAGCAGTGTTTGTCAATGTATTTGCCTACCTCAGCTCCATCTGAAACACTATAAAGCCAAAGCAGAGCTAACAATTTTCAGAGGAGTCTGGAAAAAGTAATTTCTCACCAGCAGCTCTTCCGCTGTCATCGCATTGATTCCTATCAGTAATCAATGACCGCTCTGTTACTGCCGTTGAAAGGGGAGATTTCACAGCTGGTGATTTGTGCCCCTGATGGCGAGCGGTCGGTGTAAATCAACGTCATCTGTATCCCACAGGGGGTTTGGGCTGACCGGATGCTGGATGTTGTGTTTAGTTGTGAAACCGCCTGCTAATTATATTAATTTGGTAGGAGGGAATTGAATTAGCAGGAAGTGGTTTGTTCGTACTGGAGCAAGAGGCGTGCTGAGTGTCATTTTTCTAGAGCAAAGGGTTCCACCAGGACACTTTTTCATTTAGCTGCTTATTAAATAAATAAAAAAATCAATAGGTGTGTAGAGAAATGAGATGAGATAAAGTTGTAGCCATCCACATTTTAACACAAAATAATACCCACACATCAATTGTTTTAAAGACAGTTAAATAATATTTTATTTTACATGTTATTATGTCAACATACACTCACCGGCCACTTTATTAGGTACACCTTACTTGTACCGGTTTGGACCCCATTTTGCCTTCAGAACTGCCTTAATCCTTCGTGGGATAAATTCAACAAGATTTTGGTCCATATTGACATGATAGCACCACGCAGTTGCTGCAGATTTGTCGGCTGCACATTCATGATGAGAATCTCCCATTCCACCACATCCCAAAAGTGCTCTATTGGATTGAGATCTGGTGACTGTGGAGGCCATTTTAGTACAGTGAACTCATTGTCATGTTCAAGAAGCCAGTCTGAGATGATTTGCGCTTTATGACATGGCGCGTTGTCCTGCTGGAAGTAGCCATCAGAAGATGAGTACACTGTGGTCCTAAAGGGATGGACATGGTCAGCAACAATACTCTGGTAGGCTGTGGCGTTGACATGATGATTAATTGGTACTAATGGGCCCAAAGTGTGCCAAGAAAATATCCCCCACGCCATTACACCACCACCACCAGCTTGAACCGTTGATACAATGTAGGATGGATCCATGCTTTCATGTTGTTGACGCCAAATTCTGACCCTATCCAGTTACTATAAATTACTGTTACTATAAAATACAATTTCAGCAAGTCATTATATGCTCTTAAGTGTTTTAAGTTTGTGTGTTTGTGTTGTTTGCAGTTTATTTGTTGTATCCAACTTTAGCTGTGTGTCACTAAAGGTAAGATCATGTTCTGTTTTGCATAAAGTGCACATTCTCCAGCTGTTATGACAGGGTTGTTCCATTCCTATTGCCTGGAGCTCTGCTGTTTTTTTATGGGCGACAGTGAGCCCACATGTGCCTGTCAGAGATGACAGAGATGAATATGCGCCTCCACCTGAATAACTCACCTTATTCAATGAACACATACCGCATGTTTAAAGCACTTCTTCAGAACTGGGAAATGGCCATTGTCAGTGATGTCTTTACCTCTGTACGGAACATTTACTCTGGGCCTGAATCACTGACCTTCCCAATCGGATGTGCAATTCATCACAAAGACACATTAAAACACTGGAGCCTTTTATGCCAGCTGTTTTTTTTTTTTTCAAAAGCTAGCATCCAGCACAGTGTGCTGATTTTAGCTGATCTGGCACGTTTGTTTTGATCTCATTTGGTCACATTTATATATACTGTATATATCACATTTCTGAAAGGGTCAACTATATACCTTTTATTTATTTTTTTCTATGTATAGCTATTTTTTAATAGACTACCAATAAAAAAGTTTGGATTCATTCTAATATGCCAATTTGATGCTCAATAAATATTCTTAATATCTACATTAAAAACAGATAAGAAAGATGGAACAGAAAAAAAATACAATAGAACAGCAATAATACAAATGTTAAAGGCCTCTTTTGGACAATTTAAAGAATTCCAACAAAGTTCTTAAATAAGTATAATAATATTTTTTTATATTTTA
>CAIGQV010016734.1:12198493-12240024 GCA_903798115.1 Danio jaintianensis
CAAAACATACAATAAATCATTTTTTAGATGCATCTCCCTTCCCGCTGGACTCATTTAATGACCTAATGGCCACCATTATAAAATAATTTCTAATTCTGTTTATCCTGCATATAGGAACTCTAAATCAACGTCCTGATGGCAGCAGCTGAAACACAGAATACAATGGGTGATCCGGGGTGCATAAGATACCCTGAGCTCTCTTTAAGACATAATTATGGTAAATTACCATTGGACCAGTTTGGTTAAAACCAATGATCTTGCCTGCCACCTTCACAAGGCTACTCAACCTCTTCTTATTTGACAGACTCAACAACAGAGTTGTTGTAGTGTGCAGGCCAGATTGATTTGATCTTTGTAAATTTGTGATGTAAATTTCCAAAAAACAAAACAACAAGTTTTACCAGTCCTGTTTCTAACACAAAACCACAGTATTTTGCATAGTTTTGTGGCTGTAAGAGCAGTTATAATTTTCTGTTGTCATCTTTTGTGTTCTTATAGAAATTGCTTGAGCTTATTCTGTAATAATAAAGAGCTTTCCCACTGCATGGTATAGCTCACTTTTAAGGGCTTTTCCACAGCATTCTGTAGCGTTTTTTCTTTACCACCTTGGGTGAGGTTCCAAGCGAGCTGTACTGTTACCAAAATGTGGCATATACACTCTGCTGATCACTGATTGGTCCAAGAGAATTGTCACTACCAGTGTAATTAGATTTGAAACATGAAACACCAAACTTACTATATTTAAATAATTGGCAGGATCAGAAGAAAAAGACACCTGAAATGGAAACATCGTGGAAGAGGTTCAGACATTCCTCTTTTTGGTAGCCAAGGATGGGGCTCTAGTGAGAGCTACTGTAGATGGGATGACCAGAAGTTTTTTAGGAAGTCACATCAGTAAAGGCGCTGCAACTATAATGATTATCCCACCCTCTACACTGCAGTGAAAATGCAAACTGAGCCAAGCAAAGCCAAACTGTAGAGCGTTGTGCTGAACCATACCATACCGTGAAGTGGAAAACTGCTTTAGATCGAAAGATCCGAAAAAGCCCATTTAAACACCTACTCATAAACATTCCCCTTAAATAAATTAGAAAAAATGGTCAAAGTGGACCAAAGAGATGGATTAAAACAACAGGTGTAAACAGGATTGTGTCTTCTTCACATCTGATTGAACAACATCCAATGATTGACACACCAAACCAGCGACAAAAAACTTGAGATGATGAAAGCTGTCCGAATCGTCTACAGTATAAATGCTATAAAAAGGGCTATATTTAAATAGCTGTGACATAACTTTGCTTGACTTGTGTGCTGAATTGCAGATCTTATATTTACATAATAATCTACATGTTGCTTTTAGCATTGAGGAGTTGTTGGGATGTTGTCTAGAATTATATAGCTCCTTAGACTTTTTAAACAACCACACTGCATATTTTAGGGTCTTTTAGGTTGCTGGGTTAAATTTTAGTTGGGTTACCAAAGGCACAGCATTATGTACTGTACCACCGTTGTGCATTTAAACATGCCATTCATCCCAGTTTAATGCTTTGAATGAAATGTGCCTGCTAACTGACAAATCCACCCACAGTGGTGTCATGTTGTCCCTACAAATTAACTGAGCATTTACAGTATCTGGAACAGATCCAGGTACATCAGCCCTGGCTTCTGGCCATCTTCAGCTTAGCACTAACCCCTACAGCCCACTTGACCATCACAACTAGCTTTGTCATATTCCTTAAATTTATAGGTTGATTAGTTCAGTTTTTATTGACTTTTTAAATTATACATAAATATGCACTTGCATATTTACTTCTTAGTGACCTAAAGTGTTTTACTGTAATTATGCTTTAAATTAAGGTGGATCTAAAATAATCAATCCATCCAATCAGAAGGGAGGTCTAAAAGACTTAAAATTAAAATATGGTACCATACATTTTAATTTATTGGTTAAATAATTTGTTTATTTGTAATACTTTTAATATTTATTATTATTATTATTATTATTATTATTATTATTATTATTATTATTATTGTTAAGAATATTAAAGAATAAGAATTTAAGATAATCAGTGTGATGTTTTGGGACTCGGTATAATACATTTCTAAATTAATTTTAGTAATTGTATCCTTACCAAAGCATAATTTATCTGATTTAAAATAAGCTCATATGCAATAGTTGTTTTAATGGCCAGGTATTCAGCACAGCCATGCCCTCACGTCTCTTGTGATATATTGTGATTGTAGATGATATTGACATATGTTTCCATTTTGGCCACATGCCAAGGTATATGAATGCATGCCTATGTGTGTGTGTTGGGCAGGAGTTGGTCTGTTAATGTTACAGCTTGGCTAATTTGTTCCGTTGTTTGCTCTCTGTGTTGGTGGTTAGCAGGGGGTGAGCATTGTCCTTCATTACCCTAATCACTGTGAAATGACTCCAACGGACATTATCCAGGCCTGAATATAAAGAGGGTGTACATATCGCTCATCACATATTAGGAATTATTACTGAGAAAGAAATGTCTGGCTATTTTTCCCCATTGCATTTTAATGATAATTAAACGGTTTAAAAGTTTTAGTGTATTTACTAAATTTAAGTTTTTTTTTTTTTTAAATGTGTACTAGTGCATTCATTATTTATCACTAGCATTATGTAAACATTTGTATAACCATTTTATTCAGTGTTGTGTTAATCGTGTTATGTTTTGTAATGTTTTTTTAGGCAAAACATATTTACTTGTATGTAAATATTTTATTTTATTTTGTTCTTTATGTACTGTATGTTCAAATGTCATTTTGTATAGTTCAGTTACAGCTTTGAAAATCTTAAGTTATCATGGAATAATTGTATTATTGCTGTGACTTCAGATAAACATTTACATTTGGCAGACACTTTTTCCCAAAGTGACCAACATTGCATTGAACGCACACATTTTATCAGTCCTTGTTTTCAGTTGGAATCAGACCCTCAACCTTGGCTTTACTTGCACGATTCTTTATAGAGCTTCTTTATAGCTATATGAAGGCTCAAGGACATGCTGATTTTGACATACTGCTTTTAACATTATACGAAAATAGGTAAATTTAGATGCAGGGTTCATCTTTTTAAATCCCTCTGTAATTCTGTCACAGTATCTTGAGTTTGGTTGCTATAGATTGATGGGCCTCTGATGTTTATGGAAAGTTGCGATTTCCCCAGTCTGTTTCTGTAATGACTGTTGAGACGGCATCTCATAGCACTCATAACACAGCACCCCTTCTATGGTATGAATATCATCAAGGTCAGAGAGAGCTCACATTAATTATTCATGAGGGGTTTTACTTCTCTCATTTGGTTGTTTTTTGCCATACTCTCTCTCACTGTCCCTCCAATCAGATTTAGACTTCACATGTTCCCTTTCTCCTGCTTTTCTTTCACACTCACAGCGATATCTTTCTTTGCATCTCTTTATACCTTTTGGTCACAGCTGGCGAAAGTAACTGTGGTGTCTGTGCATCTAGCAACCAATCCCAAATCAACACACACACACACACAGACTCACCACTATGATACACACACTTCTTAACTCAGCCCCCGGCACCTATACCCCAGTTCCCTATTGTGTGAAGAATAGTGCAACCCTTGATAGCGGGGCAAAGTGATAACAGAGAGTGATTGCAGGTGGATGCTGGATTAGTAAAAGAGAGTGAGGCTGTATGAGCGAGCGAGGGAGAGAAAGAGAAAGGAGGGGGGAATGGGAGGTGCTGTATCAGCCAGGCTGAGCCAGGACGCAGTAGCCGCACAAGCAGCGCGCTGAGCTGAGGGATCTATTGTTCCTCTGGCTTTTTTATTTTTTCTCCTCCACTCAGACCTCATTCTTCTCCACTGACCCAGAGAACACAGTGAAGAAGAAAGAAAAGGAGGGGAAATAGAGGAGTTAGGAGAGAAAGAGAGAGACAAGTGGATTACCTTTCCTTGAGGAACCGCGTGCAGAAGAGTGAGAGGGACAATAGCAGGCACACTTTGCCCTGTGCCGCATCTTCTCGTGCGTACATCTCCTGCTGAGTGTGTGTATCGTGCAGGTCTGTTTGGCCAGACTTGAGCTGTGTGGATCTATCTGGCCGGGCTGAAGCCATGGGGCTGGCCAGAAGGGCGCCAGGGAAAGGGGGCACTTCAGCAGGGGCTCTTGCCTTCCTCTTCAGAGTAGCTCTGCTCTTTTTTGGGCTTTGGGATGTCCAGACACAAACAGTCGCTAACACAAGACCCACCTACATCTGGCAAACAGGTATGGCTGTTTTATCTAAACACGAGAAAGTCTTGAGTGTTGCTTGGTGTTTAAAGTGTTTTTTGTTTTGTTTCAAGACAGGGTTGAGAAATAGATGCTGATGCCAGAGTCTAAATTAGATTGTCCAAGTGAAAGTACATTCATTGCAGGCTACTTTTAAAAGACTGTGGTATTTTAGGCATGGATTTAGATTAAAGGCATTTTATCTCTACATCCTGACACTGTTGCAGAAGATTGCTTTTTAGCTATATTTTCATAATGTATGCTATGGTCTATGAAATCTCTGTCATACTTTTATGAAATCTGAAATACTCAGAGTCCATTCTATAAGAGGTGTAGTTGATTCCCAAAAGGAAGCATGAACTTGGTTAGTGCAATAATTAAGCACATTAGTATACCTAGAGTCATGGTTGTGAATATGTAGTAAGCTTTCCAATATTAGCATTTCACAAAAAAAAGACTACTATGATGCCCCAAACAGTAATATAAGGTAGGTTGGTAGGTGAATATTGGAGATGTTTGAAGTAGCTGCATAGTCATGCTGTGGATTGGAAATGTGCATAGTGGAATGTAAAGCAATAGGTATTGTGGCGTGTTGTCCTGTTAGGGGGTGTTGTCTGTACACCTATAAGAGGTGTAGATTATCCATGCATGGGACATCACCAGCAATGGAGGTTGGGGGATGGAAAAGCCTCAGGAGTCTGTTTCGGGTGCATGCTGGGATGAGGAGGGGTTGAACTAACTGGGAGGCTGAAATGGTTCTTCTGGACTGGGCACAGATCAATGGGTCATTTGACCAGGGTCTCAGGCGGGAATGAATGGAGAAGCTCTGGATCAATGAAGAGGGTGCAGTGGGGCCACTGGTGTCCTGCTGAAGTTGATCAATGCACAGCTTCATGGCTGGACAGGATTGAAATCCTGCAGGATCAATGGTACATTCAGAATTCTCTGGGTGAAACTTAGAAGGAGCCCAATCAATGCATGGGGTGCAAATCTTGAGAATTTGGTGTTCAATGGATCCATAGACCTCAGAAATGGGTGTAGCTCTACTTACCATTTATCTGATAACTCACATGATGTGAGGGTTCTAGGGGAGGCATACTACTTTAAGAGCATTTAGTGTGGTATAATGCCTGTCATTTTCCTTATACTATGTCTACATTACACATGTTTTGTGGTGTATCATGGCTGTAGTAGTCTTGGGAATATTACGGTAGCGTGGTGCAATATCATGCCCCCACTAATGTCACTGAGTGCAAGAGATTAAACATGGGGTGAGGGAGGACAAGCAGATTGGCTGAAGCAAGTTAACCTACATAGAGCAGAGCCCTTAAATACACCCAAAGTCCTAAAATTAAAACCAAGTATTTGGTAAACACTTGACCTCAGAATCTCAAACAAGGGCAGTTAAGCAAACTCCAGGTTTTCGTGGACAGAGGCAACTCCATTTGTGTTGTCTTCTTTTCCTTTGCCTCCAGAGTTTTCCCAATAATGCAGTGAGTATTTTTGCGCTTTGATATGGAGCAAAGCAACAAGAGACTAGTACAAGTGTTGGCCAACAGTATCTGCAGAGCTCATATGGGACCACAACCTCTTTTTTTGACGAGTGTGCTATAAATTGTGTGACGATGACAAATGGTCCTGGTAGTGTGCATCAGTAGAGGCTGATGTTTACCAGTCAGTTGAGAGTTTATTGTACAAAGAACATTTCCATTAGTTTCTCTTTGAAAGTGGTAGGAGATATCTATTTAATTAAAAGAGTCTAAGAGTTGGTGTAAACCTGCAAGGTGTCAATCATCTATAATTATAATTATAATAACAATCATCCTGTAAGATTTGACATTGCAGTTAGTTTTTATATGTGCCTATTTTCAGTACTGTGAGATTATATTTAAAGACTCAAGGGAAGTGTCTGGCCCGGTTTATTGCCTTTCATCTTCAAATCTTCAACTGTAAACAGTACCTCTTTTAACACCATTGTATCAGTGAAGGGCATATTGGGATCATGACTTCATTTTGTAGAGTTTATTGCAAGTTTCATGGCTGTTCAATGCACAGTGTGTCATTTTAATTTTACTGTATTGTTTTCTCTTTCTGGGGTTTACCTCTGTGTGGCTGTCACTCTCCAGGGTCTCTATGTGGGCCATTCCCTGCCCTACAGCTGATCAACATACACACTGATCTTAATCGACAGGGTTGAACTCTCTCCCTGGCCAGCATTGTGCCTAGTGGTTGTGTACATGTGGGAAGAAGCTATTGAGTGTGGCAGGACCCTTCCCCCATTTACCCCACCCATCCAGTCCACTAGATGAGACATCTTTTATTCCCTCGGAAAGTGTGAATCTGCCTTTACTGCCCCATTCACTAATATCCACCCTTATGTTTCCTTTTTTCAGCACCTTTCACCTTCTTTTAAAGCATTCTTTTATTTAGATTGACCTTTGACCCTGTGGTTAAAAGGGTCTTGGAAGGGCATGTCAGTGCAGGAGAACGTAGGGGATGTATCAGTGGCAGGAGGCCAAGTGTCAAGCAGTTAATTCAAACATTTTCACTCAGTCAGACTTCTATACTTATGATATACTGTGCACACCTTAGGAGTGCACAGCAAGACTCTCTTTAGATCCTTGAATCGCAGGGAAAAGGCATTCATGAGCAACTTAGCTTCTGAATGTGTTAAGATATGGCTAATCATGGAGAAAAAATAGAGGAGGAAAGCATATGGAAGTGTACAAACATTCCCTAGGCGATCAAGCTGTAATTATGCCCAGCCATCAGCCGGAATTGTGCTGTGGAGCCAGAGTTAGACATAACCATTATGAGGAAGGATGAAATGGAGTTCTCTTTCAGATTCATCAAGGGACAAATTGCAGCTGCTTGTCTGAGTACTTTACTTGAGTATGGTCCAGCTGCTCATAACAACCTGCCTGACAATTTACACCCACACCGAACGGTCCGCCTCATAGAAAAACCTTGTCACATGACTCTTTTAGTTGTCTTTTCGTTTTCATTTTCAATGCATTTTTTTAATTGCACATGTCAATGTTCGCAGCCCTACCGGTTTACGCTAGGTCAACTCATCCTGCTGCCCTTTGTTGGTCTTAGGTTAGCATCTGTGTGCTTCCTCACTCTTTTCTTCTTCTTTCGTATTGGAGAGCGAGGGGAGAATCCTGATGAGTGCTCACCAAAAGATGACAAAAGACAGACTGACAGTGTGATTTGTTCCACTTGCCCCCTTCTATCTTTTCTTTTTCTTCTGCTCAGACATGCACGCTTGCACCCGCGCACCTCATTAGTTTGCTAAGAATGGATTGCAGCCTGCCTGTGTGTGGGGGAGTAGTTGTAATTACCTGGGTGTGTGGCGCAAACCTTTTTTTCACATCTGAAGGCAACTTTCTGACAGAAGATGCTGAGAAGGCAGCTTTTTTTTTACTGAAAAAAGGTTTTCCTCAGACTTTGTATTAATTTAGTCTGTAACATCTAAGAAACTGATGGTGATTTCGAAATGAACTTAAGAGATGCCCTTTGATTTCAGGCACTAGTCAGATAAGCTTGTAACTGATGACAGTACTAAACACATAAGCTGAATAGCTCAGTGTGTTCCTGATGCTTTTTTCTCTCACTCACTACAGCTCACGTTCCTGCTGTAGGCTGCTTAGCTTTCCTGAAACGTGCAAACTTGGAATGGGATTGCACTCATTACACTAAACCGCTTTAAATCAACACCTGAGTCACACACTTCCTGTCCAGTTCTACATCCTAGAAGTCTTTTATTTATATAATTCTAAAAACAGAGAGACTTATTATCTTTTTTCTATTGTGTTGTATAAGTGTGTTTGAGATTGTGGAAGCTGTAGTGTTTATGTCACTTGCTCACTTTTCCGTCCCTTTCTTTTTCTCTCTTTGTCTATCTGTTATGTCTTAGACACACACTTGAGTGCCAAGCTTGTCTCAGAGGAGCTGATCGAAATAGTGCCATACTTTATCGCATAGCAACTTTTCAGATGGAGATATAAATAGCAGAAAGGTTGAGCCATGCGGCAGCTGAGCTCCGACTGTAGATCCATGCTACAGACACTAATGGGAAAGAACCTGGTGGAGGCGGGAGTGAAAGATAGAGAATAAACAAGAACAAAAAGCCGTATGTCATTTTAGTTGATTCTTTGGTGGTGCTCAAATTTTCACAGCGTGCTTGGATAAACGCATTTGCACTGCTGATTGCTGTCTCAAAAACAATGAAACACCTGCAGCTTTTGGCATGGGCAGCACAAGTTGGCACTGTAGCAGAAGCTAAATAATACCTCTCTCATAGGTAACCTCAAGGTTTAGTCTGGTTTTAATTATAGCGGCAGACAAACAAACACCAAAATAAATCCTTGTGGATCAACGCAAATGTCTTCACCATCGATACTCACCTATTTATGATGAAATTGTATTCTCAACTCTATTATTATTATTATTTTGCCCTCTGGTGTTCTCTCCACATTTGTGATGAGAAGTACATTTCTGCCAGGTTCACTGTTGTAAAAGCTAGCATAATAAAGTAAGTTTACTTACTTCAAAATATCTACAGCTTGCTCTCTGTGAATCTGAATGTGAACTAGACAAATTAATTTCTAAACTCAAACATCTTTAAATTTTGGCACGTTTGCATAATTACAGTATGAAATTTCTCAAACGCAATTCAACCCATTTTATTTCACCTTCAATAAAGTTATCAGAACACATGACTTCATGCATTTTGATAGAGTTTTGATACATACAGTTTTTGTCTCTGTGCAATCACTATTGTGAAAATGGTGAAATCATGCTCATGTTCATTTTGTGTGCAGTACACTGACAAACCTAAGTGCTTGACAACCAAAACAACAATGGTGGACTATATGTATACTGGCACGTTGTCATTTTTTCTTTACAATATTTTTTTTTAATCTGCATGAATGAGGATCATTGGTGTCATCTATATGTGAAGCATTTTTATTACATCATTGCTGTACCTGTAAAAAACAACAAAAAGGCAGGGAGAAAATGCAAATTCAAGGTACATTGGCAGAAGTTGCAGTTTACTGATGTGAAAAGGTTAGCATCAAACGACAACTTATCAGATATCCACTTAATCTGCCACCCACTCAACACGTTCTATTTTTGTATCCACACTTCCATTCTCATTTTCACATCTTTTATGCTTAGCATGCACTGGTTTTATGATGATTTATAATGGAATTTGGTGGAACATGTCTCGATCTCACATATCTCTGTTTCACTCTTTTCTTTTTGGTCACACTATACTTTACTTTCTTGGAAGGGTTTAGTGCAACACATGAGTATGATTGAATGAATAAAAGCTCTTGTTATGTGGCTTGAAACTGATAAAGGATGTGGATGGTATTTATGACTTGGTAATTCGTGTGTTTTGGTAAAACGGCAAAATGTTAAGTTATTAGATGGAGAGCATACTTTTTTGACTGTTCAAATGTGTTCAACATGAATGTTTACACTATTAAAGCAGTCTGATTTGGATTTTTGCATGACCTTTGGAAATGGTATTACAATACAATACCAATACCAATAATAACACCTGTATTACAATAATAATAATAAAATGGGTTTCACGGTGGCTCAGTGGTTAGCACTGTTGCCTCACAGCAAGAAGGCTGGTTTGAGTTTTGGTTTGCCTGGTTTGAGTCCCAGTTGGATCAGTTGGTATTACTGTGTGGAGTTTGCATGTTTTCCCCGTGTTCGCGTGGGTTTCCTCCGGGTGCTCCGGTTTCCCCCACAGTCCAAAGACATGCTCTATAGGTGAATTGGGTAAACGTGTATGAGTGTGTGTGTGAATGTGAGAGTGTGGGTGTTTCCCAGTACTGGGTTGCGGCTTGAAGGGCATCCGCTGCGTAAAACATATGCCGGAATAGTTGGCGGTTCATTCCGCTGTGGCGACCCCTGATAAATTAGGGACTAAGCTGAAGAAAAATGAATGAATAATAAAATGCTGGGTTGTTGTAACACAGCATTGGGTTAAATATGGACAAATCCATCCATTGGGTAAAAAAAAAAAAAGTAATTTAAATATAATTGGAAAAGAAAAAAAATAACCCAATGTCGGGTTTTACCATATTTGACCCAATGTGGGGTTACAACAATCCAGCATTTTTTAGACTGTAAGCATGGTCCACTTGAACACAGATTGATAAAAATACATATTAATAGCAGGTATAAATGGAGCCTTTAAGAGAAGTTGACTTATTTTGTGTTGTATAGTGTGAAATTTGTATTTTGCAGAGTTTTTTATTTTGTATATCATCGCCTGAGTTCTGTGGTTCTAGTGGAGATTCCTCAGTTTGCTCTTTCTGCTGGGAGCTTAAAATAGATCATTTTATGGGAAATGAAAGAGAGAAGACAAACATTGGCGAAAAGGGAGAGAACATTTTATCCATGTCATTTTTCATGGCCAGGTCTGCAGGGCTTACTGTAAGTGAGTTACCAGGGACCCTCAATTCATCATAGTTACGCCGAGCATTCAGCCATACTCAGTGATGGAACTGCCCCCAGACTTTCGCTTTCCCACAATACACCATTACACAGTACCTACCTCATTTGCTTCATTGCTTGATTTATGCTCAGCAGCTGAAAGTTTCCAAAAAGTCAAACTCTCTCATGTAAAAGTATTACAATGTTTCACACCACCTATGTGTTATGATTGTGTGGATGCTTGAGTACAGCTTGAGAATTTTAAGAGCCTCATTTGACAGGATTGCAAATGTTTAGAATACTTCACTGAGAATGCTTACAATTACTATTCAGACTCCTCCATGTAATGCCATAAGTATGTGTGTGCTTATGAGAGATGAATGCGTTTTGACAAGCGAATTTGGTGGAAAATTGGCGGAAAATATCTGTTATTGTTTTGAAATGGATCATTTATTTGAGATTTCACAGTAATCCAACCAACTCCTGTTCTTTACATGCCGTATCAGTGCCTTCACACACACTGCGTTTGTGCAGATAAAATGTTCATATTGCACATTAAACGTAATGTTAAATCTTTCGAGAATTACAAACATTTAAAGTGTGAGAGATGAAAGAAACAGGCTGATCGACAGAGACTGTTTACAGTAATCTAAATGGCAAGGCTTACACTAAGTCCAGCTTTTCTCATGGATGCTCAGTGGATTATACACTAGACTTTATTCAAAAAATATTATTTAGAGCAGAAGAATTATAGCTTATTGAACTAGCCTCTTAATGTATACTGCAAATGAATTGCAACATGACCCTACGCCTTCAATAATACTAAAAACAGTTATGTTTATATGGGGTTGAGTCGTAGTAATTTAGCATTATTCCATAGGCAATGCATGGATGTTTCCATAATGTTCTCATAATCTATTTATGCAGCATTGTGTTTGAAGTTATTTGGGATTATTTGCAATGTCCAATTTCCCATCCTGTCCCACTGTGGCGTCCACTGATGATTGATGACTCAAATTTGTCCTGGTATATATGCTGTACTGGAGTGTTTCCCACAATATGGGGTAGCTGTACTTTAAAAGAATAGACCAAATATGGTGTTTTAATATATCTCTCCTTTCATGGCTAACACTGGAGGTTTATGTTTTGGTCTCTTCTGGTAACTAATCACACAATCCAAATATGTCCTGTCAGGCACATAGCAGGTCACGTTTCTCCAGTGTGCCAGCTCTTATATTTCATCTGTGGCACTGACATCAAACATGGTTTGTCGTATTTGAGTGTACACAAGCTTGAATGAGATTTAAGAGCTAGCATGCTAAAAAAAATTTCCTGCTACTTCCCTGACAGGGTAGTCTGCACCTTCTCAGATGAACAACGAGTCACTGCATACTGGGAATGAATGTGTGTTTTACATCATTTAAATGACTAAGTGACTTTATTTGCTGTGTCATTCAAAATGTGGTATATACAGATTTTAGATGATGTAGATGACATGGTTTTGGTGCCTATTTCAGCAATAGTCAATAAATGCTTCATTGCTTTAAAGAAAATAAATGATGGGGCAGTAAATTATGGATTGTTATGGATTTCCACTGTGAAAAAAGGAGGATGTCAAAAGGAGGACATCATTACAATTTTGTGAATGCATTTGAGAGGGAGAGAGAAAAAAAAAAATGTTTCCTTGCTGTTTCCTTATTTTCTACTGTTTATTGGCCCACATATTGTGCAACATCTTGTATTGATAGTGTTTGTATTATAACACCACCCTACCAAAGACAGAATACAGTAACTGGAACTCACTGGACTTCAGAATTCTTTTTAAGTAAAACTTGCCCTTTTTTTCATTTTACAGCTCCCCTAGAGTTAAACAGTTGAGTTTGACCATTTTTATCCATTCACCAGATCTCCATGTCTGGTGGGAGCACTTTTAGCTTAGCTTAGCATGAATCATTGAATCGGATTAGACCATTAGCATCTCACTTAGTTTTGATAATTACTTATTCTAAGCTTGACTATTCTGTAGTTACATTGTGTACTAAGATCGATGGAAAATTAAAAATTGCTATTCCCTTGATCGATATGGCCTATACTCTCATTCTGGTGTAATAATCAAGGAACTTTGTAACTAGTCAGGCTTTAAATAGGTAACATTTTTATGTACTTTTTTGAGCTAAATGTTAATTGTCCAACTTGATTCAATGATTTATGCTAAGCTAAGCTAAAAGTACTCCCAGAGATCAGCTAAATGCATTAAAAAATGGTAAAACTCTAGTTGTCTTGTAAAATGATCCTGCTTCCCCCAAAAACGGAGTGTTTCTTTAAATTTGAATCTAAGCAAAACAGAGCGGAACTGGTTCATCACAGGCCTGATTGTTGTATAAGAGATCCGATTTTGTTAATAACCCATTAAAATGTGTAGCTGCTGCCATTGTAGGGCAGTGCCATGAACCTTCTCCATCTGTCTCATTCATCCCCTTCTTTTTTGCTGTCCTCTGCAGACATCTGCCTTTCCACTCCATTTCCCCACCAGTCTTTCTGCAATCACCCTCTATTCCACAGTGGATGTTGTTTTCCTGCAGATGTTGTCTGGAGAAGTTTCCAGGAAACTACTCAGCTGAGACATGTTTTCTGTGTCCGTTGTCAACGAGGTGATGAAACGGGTTTAATGAAATCTGATTTTATGTTCTGACATCACTGGTGTCAGAGAAATGCAGTGTGTATGAATCAAATCTCCAGAATGCAACTAAATAGTCCGTCCAGTTTGGAGCCAGTTTATATTAGAGGTTGCACTAGTGTTCGTTTGAACCACAAGCCACACTGACCATTTATCAGCTCAGCCCAATTAGCAGCAGAGGGGGTTATCTCTGAGCAAATGCTTTTGCTTACTGACTGATCTTGATGACACAACCATAATTAAACAGAATTATGACATCCAGTGAGAAGCACAGAGTTGTTTAATACAAACCACTGATCATCAGGATGAATCTTTGCTGATTTTCAAAACAAGAATGACAGAAGAAACTTTAGCCAACTATCATGTTAGAAGGCTTTTAAGTCATTAACACTAAGTGCAACCATGGTTTTGTGGGAGAAATGCGGGATGTTCATATCATATTGTGTGGTATTACTAATGTAGTTAAAGGAGTAAAGCAATATTATTACATTTAGTCAAGCCATTTCGCATCCTGTGCATTTGTATTTATTTCTGTGAATAGTCAGATGTTAATGTTTGTTTTATTCTATAAAGCATTGATCATTGATAAAGATAACTCAAGATCAAGATTCTGCTACTGTCAAACAAAGGCAGTCAAACGAGTATATTTGTGGGAATAGCCAAAATACATATGGGTCAAAATTATAGACTTTTCTTTAATGCCAAAACTATTAGAATATTATGTAAAATTTATGTTTATGGAAGATATTTTGTACATTTTCTTCTGTAACTATATTCGAACTTCATTTTTGATTTGTAAAATGCATTGCTAAAATTTAAATTTGGACAACTTTAAAGGTGATTTTCTGAATCACCACAGATTTCAGATTTCAATAGCTGTATCTCGCCAAATATTGTTCTATTGTAAAAAACCATACACCAGTGTAAAGCTTATTTATTCAACTTTGAAGGGATGTATAAATCCCAATTTCAGAACAATAGGACTGGTTCAGGGCAACAAATGTGCATTTCTAAGAGACAAATAATGCAGTATTTTTATTTGTACATGTACAATGTTACCAGACCATTTGCTGCAATCACCATCTGTAGAACTTCAGAGCACTAGAAGCATTGCTCCCAAATATTAGTCTGGAGCCTTGATGAATAGTTGATTGAACAGCCCTCTTATTAGCTGATTGAGTCTAGCTGTTGGTTCCTGGAAATGTACATAATGTTTTACTGCCTAGCTGATTGTTTACGGTCAGGACTGGTAAATGGAAAAACAATATGATCTGCACAGTGCCTCTATCTTTAACGTACCGCAGTTAGTTATCTTTTGAATGGCTGTTGGCAGGCAATCATGACAGAAGCAGATGTTTGGCATTATTTTCTCTCATACACTTTGAGCAAAAGGGCAATAAGGTGTCACTTGGAGTTTGCGCTCTTTAGCAGATAGGTCAGTGAGGTTTATCACTATACACATTGACATGCCAGTTGAATATCATTTGTTGAATGAGTTTTATCAAGCTCCCCTTCCTAAAAATACAATCAGTAAGTGTGTTTACATTCATGTTCTTAACCCAATGCTTAATAAACAGGCATGTACATGTGGTCATGTGAACACGTTGAGGCCATAGTAAGTAAGGCCATACATGGCATAAGTGTAAATTGATTGTCACAGGAAAACTTTTGCCAGAATATTTAGAAAGAAGCTTAATTTTTGTACAGAAATAATCAGCTTTATTGGTTTACTGATTTGTGCAGTGATGTTTGATACATGATAGGAGCTGATCCGTACTGCGGATTTAAGCACATTCAGATCAAACGTTTTATAGTTAAGGGGCAGTAAATATACCACAACCTTAGTTGCTTTCTTGACCCAAAGTCTTAAAATCTTGTGCAGTTTGAGTACAAGTGGTACAATCAAAATGCTGAATAATCCATGATAAATACTCTATATGAGTTGCAATAGCGGAATGAACCGCCAACTATTCCGGTATATGTTTTATGCAGCGGATGCCCTTCCGGCCACAACCCAGTACTGGGAAACACCCATACACTCTCGCATTCACACACACACTCATACACTACGGCCAATTTTTGTTCACTCAATTCACCTATAGTGCATGTCTTTGGACTGTGGGGGAAACCGGAGCACCCGGAGGAAACCCACACCAACACGGGGGGAACATGCAAACTCCACACAGAAATGCCAATTGATCCAGCTAGGACTCGAACCAGTGACCTTCTTGCTGTGAGGCGACAGTTGTAACCACTGAGCCACTGTGCTGCCAATTAATACATTTTAGCTTTTTAAAATTTTTATTAAGGATGCAACAAATTCTTGAATGTTGAAAATTATCAGTTGAAAATGCTATTTGTTGTTTTCAGGCTGAAAGAAAAAAAAGTTTATGCTGGTTTCACCAACACAATCTAATAGCAATTCATAACTGTTTGATTTAGTAGCTATTTCGTATTATTTTTGAACGGCCTCATTTGTACATTTCAGTACAATTTTCTTGTCCCCTAATGAGGAGAAGGTTCAGGGGTTGACATAGGTTTTTGGTTGACATACATCCTTTTAAAAATCATACATTTGCATACGAATGAAATCATATGAATTCATACAAATTAGCCTCTTTTCTGACAATACATAAAATAGTTACGTTTCCTTATGAGATGTTCTCATGCCATTGTCATTACACAGTGTAAAGTGGCTTTCACACTGGAAGTGCTGTGCTCTGTAACCCTTTTATTTCAATGTAAGGGCCAGTTTGTCGATCAAAGCGCAAAAGCGGAGTGTTCGTGCCATGATCAAAGTTCAGTATAGCTCAATATTCCACTCTATGGATATTCAAACCTGTATATTTATCTATGCATGAATCGCACATGCTCACCAGAAAAGTCTGCTTGAATATTGTGCTGACAGGACATTTCTATGTCCAGGACATTTCTATGTTCCTGCTGCTTGCAATAGCGCTAACGTGCTGTCATGGCAATGCTGGAAATATGACACCTCTCGACTTGTTCACTGTCAATAAAATGTAGGGTTTTTTTATCAGTATAATCTAACAAGATTATATTATTTGATTAACAATAATTATTACAAGGCATTTTCCAAGTGCGTTCAGAATGTCTGGTTTCGGCCCAGAATTGTAACTTTGGTGCATTTCTAATTTGTAGTTATTGATTTGCATGTAAACTTGTAAAATAGGTTATTTGATTTAGCTGATTTTTGTGAGTTATCAGCGTATTGGCATGCATGTGATGTGCATGTGCTCAGTCATGCAGAGTTGACTTCTCTCCGTTCAGGAGCTTGATTGCTCAACTATGTGTTGAGATCTCCTCCCTCCACATTTCCTCAAGAGCAGCACTGGAGACGCCAGCTGTAGTCCTGACAGCTCCGAAGGCTGTAATGAAACTCAGGATGACTGGATTGAAATGATTAATGATCTACATGATGTAGAGGCACACATACACGTTGTACTGGTCTACGTTACAGTCGTCTTAGCTAGTGTTTGATTGCAGGTTTTGGTTACCTATGCCACATGCTCTTTTCCTCAGCTAGAATTGAATTATTATGTGAGTAAAATGGTCTAATAATAAGGAAGATGAGTGAGTGAGTGGTGTTTGACAGTTCAGTTTAAGTAGAGATTGTTTTTAACCAGGCACTACAGTTCATAATTTCTACAACACTACAGCATGTTATTTCAAGTGTATAATTTCTGTATTGATTGCAAGGTGTATACACTGCCATAATAGAGCAGAAGTAAATTTGCCAACCCGGGCTCATTGGAAATACGCTCCTCAGCCTACATTTTTTTTCAAAAGGTAAAACACATTGCTCTGGGTATATTTCATTGCACATTTCAAATGACAAATCCACTATAGGGCGCTGTCTACATTTTTGCAAATCTGAAATACATTATTTAGGTTTTGGTGTGTTTCATATACACGTCCTATTTGTACATGTACATGAGAAAGCAACCCAACCAATAGTGCTTTCAAAAGCAAACAAGAAAAGTGCACTGCGACCACATAGTTTTATCTTGATTTTACATTGCTTTAATCTCTTTGCATAACTGTGCTTCACCGGTACAACACCGTACAAAGTGAGATACTCATCAAACTGTCCACATCAGAAAAGTTGTTAGATAGGTGATAGGTGAGGCAAATGTATTCAATCACAATTCATAGATTTTATTGATACCATTAAGTTGTTTTGTTGTATTTATTTGGTCTTGTTCAAAGAACTGCACAAAAATAAATCTTTATTTGTTGATAATGTCCCTCTATGTATCATTTAGTGTGAAAAGGAAGAAAAGTTGTTACTGCCCCATTGCGTTCATTTTACCTAGAATCTGCCATTAAATGTACGTTTCTGAAAGTGAAAAATGAAAGTTTTTGTGGTTTCACAAAAATGTAGGCCGAAACACTTATTTCCAATGAGCCCGTGTTGCTATTTGGACATTAAAAATTGGAATATTCTGAAAAAGTAATGTAATTTGGAATAAAATTAAGCAGATGTGATAAGTTCTATCTACATGCACAAACTGCATACCAGCAGAATTCATTGTGCCATCTATAGTGAAGTAAAGTTAAGTGACATGTGGCCAGGTATGGTGACCCATACACTGAATTTGTGCTCTGCATTTTACATATCCAAGTGCACACACATTGTAGTGAACACACACTCAGAGCTGCCATTGCTGTGTGCCCGGGAGCAGTTTGGGTTTGGAGCTTTTCTCAAGGTTCTCACCTCAGTTATGATATTAAGAGTGAAAGGAAGCTCTAGTCATTCACTCTCCCACCTACAATCCATACCAGACCTCAGACTCAAACCCACAACCTTCAGGTTACACATCTGACACCCTAACCATTAGATCACAACTGCCCCCATAGAATTAGAATGCAGAGTAGCAGTAGCAGATTAATTGACTGTTTAACTTAATATTCATTTTACTCACTGTGTATTTCTGTGTATGTATTTATTCACTGTGTATGTGCTTTTTTCACATTCACATTCACTCTTAAAATTTAAGGTTCCTGTATGGCATTGATGGTTCCTTGAGGAACTTTAGCATACACAGTTTCACAAACATGAACATTAAACACGTTCGTCTTGCTTGGAAAGTCCTTTAAAAAAACTGTTCATTGAAAGATGCTTTTAAGAACTTAAAAAATATTCTCCGTTGCCAATATTCCAAAACTCTCATCTGGATCCTTTTTTTAAAGAAAGCTGGAATTTGCAATATGATTTAAACCTATTATAAGTGTAAAATCTCCTTGTTTATTTTCTTTCTCATAACATTGTACATTTTGCACACAAAAAAATAAAACATGAAAAAACAAAAAAGAAGCCCTTTCCAACAAGAATGAGGTCATGCAGTCATGGACATGGATTTTAGATAAGAAAGTCGTGGTGTAATACGGATGGTTGAATCCACAATGTTGGAGATTGTAGCGCTATTTCAGTTAGACTTCTTCACGACAGAACATGGACAAAGTAATAAAGATGCTTGTTATAAATGATTTGTACACGGGGCAAGCAATCAGTAGAAAGAAGTGGAGCGCGTTCACTAAACACCCATCATCCAGTGCGAGAGTGATGAAGTGTTCAGCGCTCTCATTACAGCAGGACACAATAACACAGCCCTTCTTTTTGCCTTCGGTTCTCTTCGTGCCACCGACTGCAATTCCAGCTGTCCTTCATTTTAATGGAACATCACGGAGAGCCAGGGAAAAATGAAGTCCGCAGGTCTACATACAACATGGGATTTCTCATTGTGAGAGGAATCCATGGAGAATCGAAAAGTCAATTTTAACGGAAAATATCAAACAAACACTGTATGGGCATGGCTCAATCAGCCGCCCATTTCTTTCCTTTGAAGTTCAGCCTCATTAAAAAGGGAAATAAGCAAAGAGGCATGGAAAAAAGAGACTGCAGCATCAGCAGAAGTTGATCCCTGATTCTCAATCCACCTTCACACATCTGACAGGAACAGCAGGAGCCTCTACTGTAGAGTTTTTTTTGTGTGTGTGTGTGTGTGTGTGTGCATGCGTGTGTGTGTGCGTATGTAGGAGAGAGTCGATGTTTGCTGTGTTGGAATGATCTCTGGGAGAAGGATCACTGATTTGGGTCTTTCTGGTGATGGATGGCGCAGTCTATTCTGAGCAAATCTAACAAGATATAGAGGTTATTCTCTGGGTTTCCTCTGAATCATATTTATTCTAACGTTAAGTGTCATTCGTTGTCTTAGAAACAAGTTTTGGCCAATAAAATCATTTAACGAGCAAAAAGTAAAATTTTCTCTATTTTTTCTTAAGTAATTTTACTGATGCTGTCTTATTACTACTTCTACTACTACTATTAATAATTAATACTACATTTAATTTATATTATTAATAGAAGTAATAGTAATGCAGCAGATAATAATAATAATAATAATAATAATAGAGTGGCGCAGTGAGTAGCGCTGTCGCCTCACAACGAGAAGGTCACTGGTTCGAGCCTCAGCTGGGTCAGTTGGCATTTCTGTGTGGAGTTTGCATGTTCTCCCCGTGTTCGCGTGGGTTTCCTCCTGGTGCTCTGGTTTTCCCCACAGTCCAAAGACATGCAGTATAGGTGAATTGGGTAAGCTAAATTGTCTGCAGTGTATGTGCGTGAATGAGAGTGTATGGGTGTTTCCCAGTGATGGGTTGTAGCTGGAAGGGCATCCGCTGTGTAAAACATATGCTGGATAAGTTGGTGGTTCATTCCGCTGTGGCGACCCCTGATTAATAAAGGGACTAAGCTGAAAAGAAAATGAATGAATGAATGACTAATAATAATGGCGACACGGTGGCTCAGTGGTTAGCACTGTCACCTCACAGCAAGAATGTCACTGGTTCGAGTCTCGGCTGGGTCAGTTGGAATTTCTGTGTGGAGTTTGCATGTTATCCCCGTGTTGGCGTGGGTTTCCTCCGGGTACTCTGGTTTCCCCCACAGTCCAAAGACATGCAGTATAGGTGAATTGAATAAACTAAATTGGCCGTAGTGTATGTGTGTGAATGAGTGTGTATGGGTGTTTCCCAGGACGGGGTTGCAACTGGAAGGGCATCCGGTGTGTAAAACATGCTGGATAAGTAGGCGGTTCATTAAGGGACTACGCTGAAGGAAAATGAATGAATGAATGAATAATAATAATTTAAAAATAATAATAATAATTTAATAATAATACTCTACATTGTTTAAAAAATACAAGTGAATTTTTGGCAATGAATAAAGTTTTATTTAAATAAAAAAAGAATAATTTAAAGAATAAATAATTATTTCTCTCGAAAAATGAAAATGCTTGTGAATTAGAGAAAAAAAAAGTCTGTTTGGTACTAAATTACTAAATTTAGATCACTTAGATTGCTCCATTAAGTCAATAAAGCCATAATACTGTATAATGAATTTGAGTGGTTATCTTTAGTGTCTAACATATTTGTGTCTCCACTATTAAATCTCAATAAACATCAATAAAACTTTCTGCGAATTTTTTTTTATATATGAAAGTAATCCAACATAGTTCCAATGCATCATACTGCCAGTCATAACAACAACAGGATGTAGATATATAAAACTGAACGTTGGAATTGAATGAATGTTTGTCATGCGAGTGTTTGTTTACTGGAGGTGCACAGCTGCCTCTTGAGTTCTGCTCATTATTTTTAGTGTTTTTATCGCTGCCATACAAAACACTTCACATTGGCTGATGAAACGCTGGCCTACTTACCGCCCTCCTCTTACCTCCTTCAGATTTATAACTCAAGTATCTGACTAATTTGTTGTTGATTGCACTTCTTTAAGCCTGAAAAAAACAAAAACATTTAACTCCTCTGATCCAGTTAAACATGATTAATGTGTACAGATGCATGAACAAAAGCTATTCTTTTGGGCTGCATTTTTCAACACCATTGTTAGCCAACTATGTGTTCTCAAATTTCACCACTGCCAACTTAATTCAGTGATTTGGAGTTTCACGAATCCAATCATTTGCAAACAGCAACACAAACTACAGCTCTCGTTCTGTGGTTATAAGCTTGAGTTTATTCTTAATATAACATATAGACTTTAATAGATCATGTATGTGACCAAAATAAGGAATCTAGCATGCGGTACAATCTCTATCTTTCATCATGGACAAACTTCATTCTGTCTTTCAGTTAGTTTAACGTGCTGTATGTAAGTTTTTGACTTTTCTAAAGCACAAAAATACTATAATTTGCTGATATTTAAGAAACATGCTAAGTGAACATACTGAAAAACTGTTGCTAAAGTCAGTTATTCTTCTTGTCGGAAAGTCTGTAAAAATTTTGATCTGAGAAAATTTGATGGAAAGCACACCCTATTTAATTTCAGTCATGAAGGCTGCCTCAATATATGCAAAAAATGCAACCTCGGGAGGACAGTAGCAGCCTCCGAAATGAGGTGCAGAGTTATAAAAATCAGCATGAGACAGTTTTTAATTAGCAAATAATTTAAATATTACAAACGTAAACATTAAGTGAGCAGCGTATATCGTCAGGCATGCTGTTGGTGTCTTTAATCTGGCAACCTGTGTTTGTGTCGAGTTGTCATCGAACAGGCTGGGTGATTAAAAAAAAAACCCTCTCCAATATTTTGAATTTGGACTGTCAATTTTACATACTGCACCTTTAATAGATTTAAAGAGCTGTTTTGAACAGTGTGCATGTGTGTACGTACTCTATTAACATGGTTGAAATGACATAATAAAGCAAAATAACAGAAAACAAAGCAGCGAAATGATGACATGTTCATTATTTACAGGAATAATTTGACATTATTTTGATCTCAAATTATTGAATTAGCAGAAGTTATCACTCCACCACCTGCATGACTTAACTAAAAAGCGCTTTAACCAGCCCAGGCTTATAGAAAATATGTACCGCAGCGTACATTTTTGCAAAACATAAAATATGTTGCTCCAGGTATGCTTTGTTGCACATTTCAGATGATACATCCATTAGAGGGCACTGTCTACATTTGTGCAAATCTGAAATATGGGATATGTTTTGTTTTACGTTTCAGATACACATCCTATTTGTACATGTCCACAAGATAGCGGGGCTTGTCCCTAAACTTAAACAATAGTGTTTTCAAAAGCAAACAAATGAGAAAAGTGCACCGTGACCACATAGTTTTACCTTGATTTAACATTACTTTGATGTATTTTGTGTAACCGTGTTTCGCTGGACTCAAATCTTAGCAGTTTGCATCGCAAGTACAACTCCGTACAAAATGAGCTACCAAGCAAACTGACCAAGCCAAGAAAGTTGTCGTAATATTGATGGATAGCGGAGGAAACTTCTATGATTAAGCTTATAGACACTGTTAAGTAGTTTTGTGGTATTTTTATGGTGTTGTGCAAATAACTGAGCGAAACTAATCCTTTATTTGTCGATATTATATCCCTGTAAATATCATTAGTGTGAAAAAGAATAAAAGTTGTTGGTGTCATACTTCACCGTAGCAAAACTGCAGTCAAATATTCAAACATTCATTTTATTTTCGGCTTAGTCCCTTTTATTAATCTGGGGTCGCAGCGGATTCCCTTCCAGCTGCAACCCGCCACTGGGAAACATCCATACACACTCATTCACACACATACACTACAGACAATTTTAGCTTACCCAATTCACCTATAGTGCATGTCTTTGGACTGTGTGGGGGAAACCGGAGCACCCGGAGGAAACCCACGCGAACACGGGGAGAACATGCAAACTCCACACAGAAATGCCACATGTCTTGCTGTGAGGCAATCGTGCTACCCACTGCGCCACCGTGACGCCCGCAGTCAAATATGTTTCTATATGTTTTGGTGATTTCACAAACATCTAGGCTGAAGCACATATTTCCTATAAGTCTGTTTTGTTTTTTTATTGTTCAAATGATGTATCAGCTACACTGTTCAGCAAACAATTGCGACTAGCTAGTTCGCTAGATCATACAATGGTAGTTCAGCAGTAGGTTCTGTCATTGTTTCGGAAACGCGTTCCTTGTTGACTCATAATTTATATGCTTTCATTGAAGCATTGTGCTGTTATTTAGCGTGTGGCTTCCCTTGTTTGTCTCCTGTTCATCTGCTGTAAGCACAGGAGGCTTCACTCAGATAGGTCAAAGGAAATGTCCGCTATGTGAGGAAACAGTCTGTCATCCTTTATTCCAAACCTATTTCTGACTTTCTTTCTTTTGTTAACCTAAAAAAAAAGAATAATATTGGGAAGTAGCCATTGACTAAAAATTGTTTTCATACTACTTACATATGCCAGTGGCTACCAGTTCTCAGTCTAATGTAAAGAAAGCATTCAAAATACACTTTTAAGTGTTTCTTTTATCACACATTATCAATTTGTGTCTGGATTTCAAATTAAATGCATATTTTAAACTAATTTTTCTCTTTTTTCTTTTTGTTTTGCCCTGATTCATAAATATTCACTTTAGCAGCTCTAACATATACCAAAATTTTGTTTTACTCATATCTGTATTCTGAAGAGAGGTATTTACAGAGGTATTATTCCATGTAAAATTGGCCCGATTATGTACATTTTATTTTACAAAATATAAATAAATAAATGAAAAAAAATATGTATTTCTTAACTGGCAGTTTGCAGTATTTTCTGAATTATGGAGTGATGTAACGAGATTCCTAAAATCCCCTCTGTAAAAACCTGTGAATATGAGTAAGAAATGAAAGCATTTGTAACCATCCAATCATCCAATGTTCAGTTTCTGTGCTAGAAATGTATGCAAATTAGTCTATGTTTGATGGAATTATATGTGATTTGCATATTTAAACAACATTTTAGAAAACTGGGGAAGTTTAGTGATAACAACTTCTTTTTTATTCCCCTCCAACTGGAGTATATCTTTCCTTAAGACTTAAAAAGGACATATTGAATTGAGAATCGGAAAGTGTGTTAAATCTAATATTAAGGTCACACAGTCTCCGGGTGTTGCTTAGGTTGGTTTTAGCTGTCCTTCATCTCTGGCTGAAATGAAAGCCAGCATCTCCCCCAGTGTATCCCAGCCCCCCTCAAGCCGTGACCATCATCTCTGAGGAGCACTAGTGGTGCATTCTGGGTAATTCTGGTGTGTCTGTATAATTAGGTATGGACCTGGAAATAGCCAAACAAAATTATAGTGTGGTCTGAAACCAGAAACCATGTTTATCTTAACTCAGAATGTGCTTGGCTGTTGTGGCTATCTTTTACCATCATTATTTTAGGAGGTGTTTTTCAGAAAGAGTGTTATCCAAAATTATACTCAAAGGCAAGTGTATCTTCATTTTTGGCATTTAAAAAAAAAAATGTATGTTACAGATTAAAGTTAATAAAATATTATTATGTTTATTGTTTATGAAAGAGTCTCATCTGCTTAGCTAGTCTGCATTTATTTGATTACAATTTATTTTTAAAAACAGACATATTAGATGTGTCTCATTTCAGAGGCTGCATCCTCCGAAGGATGCAGACTTCAAAGGTGAGTTCTTTCGAAGTCCACAGAAGCAGAACTGAGCATTTTGAAATGAGACACTACAGAGGAGAGATTTCATCACCTAGCAACCATAACAGCTGCCGTTAATAAGCGGTAATAAAATGTATAATGACTTTTTCTGCAAAGTGATTTTAAAAAAATTATTTTAAGTGATCTGAAGGCAAAGCAAGGGTTACAAAAGCTGGAAATATATTTCATTTGATCCATACATGTTTTTTAACATGTGTTTAGATATCCAAGTAAAATAAAACCTAATTCATACATTTAATTTGGAATTTTCTTTTAAAAATGTCCTGCCGTTATCTGCGCGCAATGAATCTTGGGATGTTCGAGGAGGCAAAGGATCCACCGGTTGTGTCCTTCATTTCCTGGGAAACGAAGGACGCATATTGAGGCTGCATTTGAAGGAGCCTTCGAATTTTTTTGAAATGAGACAGCCTTCGTCGCACCGCGATGACGCAGCGCCCTTTGAATGCATCGTTCGGAAGATGTGGCCTCTGAAATGAGACACAGCTTATGTGTATAAATGTTATTTACCTTCAAAATAAATGTTTCCTATTCAAATAAAAAATTATTTACAATTATTCCTGTGATTCAAAATTTCATTTTGAGCATCATTACTTCACATTTAAGTTCACATTTTTAATTTAGCTGACACTTTAATCTAATGCATATTATAAACTTACAAATGACTTTGTATTTTGTATACAAATTGTTTTGGTTTAAATTTCGATTTACTCAAGTCTTTAGTGACACAATCTGAAACAGAATCTGATTTTAAGTAATGTAATTTAAAGTAATGAATTTATCGTAATATTATTATGAATGTTTTTAATGCGTTTATTCATCAATGACACATTAATTAATTAGAGGTGACAGTAAAGACATACTATATATACAGTATACACTTACTTACGTACAAGCATACAATAATACATACATGCAGTTAGTTTGGTTTTGTTTATTTGTGCCCTAAAATCCAATTGAAATGTTTTGTTTTGCTGTAACATATGTCCTCTCAGCAGTAATCTAAGTAAAGAACCCCACAAGTTCCCCACGGCAATGAAAAATACATCAGTAGAAGTGAATTATCTCTCAGTTAGCACCTTCTGACCATATGCACACGGCTCACTGTGAGTGTGTTTGAGGCCTCAGAGGAGATCTGGGATTCTCTGGCTCTCTCTCAGTCCTTTGATCTTGGCTTGCTGTACAGTTGAATTCTCTTCTCATTGAGCCTTTTACCATAAATTGCATCCAGTCACAGCAGTTCTGACACGTTCATGACAGTGCACCACCTCCTCTCCGTTTCACCAACTCTAGCTGAAATCAAATACACCACTGATGAGTATATATCATGACATGTCTGGATGCAAATGTGGGTTTTTCGAATCTGAGAACTCGAGGAATTGACATAATTATGCATGTTAATGTTATTTACACGAGTCAGAGTGGTCTGTCTGTCTGTTTTTCTATTAAAAGAGCTGTCAATTCATCAGTCAATTGACCCTTCGCAAAGCCCCGCCCCTTTCTCTATGTCTGACTAGCTTTCAGTATCATGGCGCTCATCAATTTTTCCACTCCCAAGGGAAACGCTGAATAATTTCTGGGAAAAAAAATTACAGAAATAAAGGTCTGCAATATGCATACGAGAGAAATATTCAGGATGTGAGCGTTACTCGAAATGAAAACAGTGTAAAGATTGAAGCTGTAGACTAGGCATTTCGTTCCATTGTGGCGGCCCCCTGTTTATTAAGGGACTACGGCAAAGGAAAATGAATGAGCTATAGACCAGTGTTTCCTAACCCTGTTCCTGAAGGCACACCAACAGTACACATTTTCAACCTCTCCCTAACCAAACACACCTGAATCAACTCATCAGATCATAAAAAGAGACTCCAAAATCTGAAGTTAATGGGCCAGATAAGGGAGACATCTAAAATATGAACTGTTGATGTGCCTCCAGGAACAGGGTTGGGAAACACTGCTATATACTACAAGTCTAGTCATGGGAAGTTTGGATCATTTGAAATGAATCTAATTAAAATGTTACAAACTGTGGCAGCGCAAACAAGACAATAATGCATCTATGAAATTATAAGAAACTGTTAAGATAATTTCTTTGTTTATCTGGGTCTTTAGGCTATGCAGTTTCAGTTAGCTTATCTCACCTGTCCTCTTACGAGCTCTCAGGTTGTTCACTGGTTATTGTCACATCACATGACAACAGAAAAGATTATTTCATTAGTCTCGAGTCATCAGGTTACAAGTCATCCGTTTAGTAGTAACAGCACTATTGATTGACAGTTGATGATGAGGTCATCCACACAAACGTATCCAATTCATACACGTCTCTAGGTTTTAGAAAAATATGAAGGTGTATATTGCCCAGCTTCGGTAATTATTAAAAATCGCTTTTATGATTGGTTGGATCGCCTGTCAATCAAACTGCCTTTTAAACTGTCTATCTCTCTATTGGTCTGTCTGCCAGATTGTGAGTCAATCTATTAGTCTTTCTTTCTGCCTATTTGTCAGTGTTTCTGTTGCTGATATTTTGATCTGTATTTTTGTCTGTCTGTCTCGCTGCCCGTCAGCCTGTCTAGTGGTCTGTCTTTTTATTTGTTGGTTTATGTCTGACTATAGATTATTTACCTGTTTATATTTTTGTCTATCAGTTGACCTGTCTATTTATCTGTCTGTCTGTTAGCTCTGTCTGTATATCTGTCTGTCTAACTATTTGTTGGTCTATTAATCTGTCTGTCTGTCTGTCTGTCCGTCTATTTGTAAGTCTACCAGTCTGTATATATGTCTGTCTACTGTCTGTCTGTCTCACTGTCTGTCTGTCTGTCTGTCTGTATATCTATCTATTTGGTATGCTGTATATCTATCAAGTCAGTCTATCAGTCTTTCTATCTATTGGTTTGTATGTCTATCTGTTGGCCTATCCATCAGTCTATCTGTCTATTGCTCTGTTTGTTTATTCCTTAGTTTTTGATATGTCTGTCCGTCCATCTGAAAGTCAGTCTATTGGTCTATGTTTCTGTTTGTCTATCTGTCATCTTATTTGTCTGTCTGTCTCTTTGCCTATTAGTCAGTCTACTAGTCTGTTTGCCCCTTTATCTGTTGGTTTGTCGATCTCTATGTCTGTTAATTTATTGGTCCGTTTATCAATTTGTCTAACAGATGATCTATCTATTTCTTTGTCTGTCCGTAAGCTTGTCTGTGTATTTATCTGTCTACCAGTTTGTATAAGTGTCTCTCTATCTATCTGTCTACCAATTTGTCTATGGCTACTTTGGTTTACTGGCCAGTCTATCAGCCTACTATCTACTATCAGTCTGTCTATCTGTCTTTTAATATATCTCTCTTTCTGCCTGTACCTATATTGGTCTTTCTGTCTGTTTGATATAGATGATACAAATAGTGTACATCAAAGCTTACATTGCTAAGATGAAAGCCTATGTAGATTTAGATTAGACCTACAGAGACTGACAAACATCGACTAGCTAGTCAGTGCTTCACAGATGCTATTGTGTACGAATTACAGTAAATCCCTGTGTCCACGATCAAACATTAATTGTTTATTTTTTCAAGAAGAGTTTTTCTTTTTTCCAGGAAATATATGGATTGATGCCAACAGTGCTGAATTTAAATGTCTAACAAGTGTGTACTTTTGTCCATGCATTGTTTCACCCTGTCCTTAAGCAATTAAATGGCGTATAATTGCACCCGCTGATGTTAATTAGATAAAAACAGGAACACAGAATAGCTGTGATTCGAGAGAGAGAGAGAGAGGGAGAAAAACAAGGTGATTATGAGGCACTCATTTGCATACTGAGGACATGTTATTGTATGTTTAAATGCTAGAGGATCCATTCTGTGAATAAAAAGAGTGCACTGTACAGCATGCGTGCATTTATTTAGTCATTTGAGATTCCATGCTTGACCATATAAGATACCGAAACACGATCTTGACTATTCATTTAGATATTCTTTTGTTTTATTGCCCCGTCTGCCACTTCCATTAGGGTCAGCCAAGCATTGTAACTTGACACCGTAGAAGCTATTTCCCACTTCAGGACATGAAATGACACTCCAGCATTAAATATTAAAATTGGTTATTTTCAGGCTTTGACAGTGGCCCCTTTAAAGCCAATTTGTCAGTGCACGTGTTTGTCATTGAATCCCGATAATGTCAGAAGGCTCTCCGGCTGAATACAAAAAAGATGTCTTGGAAACCCAGTCTCACCCAATAATGGAGAGAGCGGGTCTTTACATTATGCATTGTGAAAAAAGATAAGGTAATCAGATGAAAAAAAACGAATTTGACTTGTCATGCTTGACCGTTTTTACATTACCGCTATTCAAACAGTGCTTTAATAAGAGCAGTGTCCACCTTCTAACAGACAGAGAAGAAATGTCCGGGATTTCTTGGCTAATGTTTGCAATGTAAATTATCTCTGGTGTGCCTTTTTATGTATTCATGTAAAATGAAATGATTCCATACACAACCGGCATCTCAGTTTCTGGATTATTTTAATGTTTACTGAAAATATATGCTTTGGAAATTTTAATGTAAACATTTTCTTTCTTATTCCTCCATTCTATGAAGTTTGGCAAGTTACTGAAGCAATTCTTTATGGTATCTTACGGGGGTTCTCTCTACATAATTTACACATACAAGAGCTTCACCCTTTACCTTTAGTAACTATCAACTGATTGAACAACAGATGATGAGGAACATAATGAATGTCTTAAAGGAAACAGTGGAAATATGTAGACATGGCAGTGAATCTTGGGACGAATACAGTGTAGCTTGCTAAGAAGAATGGATTCCTCCCTGCAGTGAGGTCTATAACAGTTAGGACTTGAATGCCTTGTTAATCTGAAACAAAAGAAGAGGACAGCAGAAGATGCACAGTGATATGCTTGAAACATATAGATTGGAAGGTGGGAGGGTTGTGAGCAGTTTGAGGATACTGCATTCATCATCCCCAGCAAAATGTTGCAGACCCATTGTCCGAGCTGCTTCTTTAATACTACGTGCTTTAAATACATGTTGCTGCTGATTGGGCTGATAATTTTGATGTTTAAATGTATTTTAAACGTATCTCAAACCCTGTCTTTTATCCCAGAAATGCCAAACATTGTGCATTGGTTTGAGATTCAACATGCATATATAGCAAGTTGTCAGCTGATCGCATTAGCCTTGGATTAATAGGAATCTAGGATCTATTGAATCAATTCTGAGCTTAGTTTTAACAGCAGATCACGCTCTAGCCTAGTTTTTAACCGTATGCTCATGAGGAACAGTGCTTATGTGTTCAGCTGAGCCAGGTAATTTGGCTTTTATGTCACAAAATTAACATAAACAGCTCTCTATGAACACTCTTGTAATTCACTTAAATTCTACGTGGAATCAAATTTACAATGTTTACTTTGCTATCTCACATTGTTATTCCTAAAGTGAATAATTTGTGCAAATTGATATTTTTCTTTTGGTAATCTTCAAAGTCTGACCATTTTCTTCCGCGTTTGGAGTGGTGGTCATTCTGTTGATGTCAATTTGTTGATGGCTTCCATAGCAACTGCATAGCAATATTCTTAACCACGCCCCTCTTACCGTTAGTTTGCTAATAGGGAAAATAAAGCACCACCCCCTACTCAATATTCAGTTTCAGCTGGAAGTACATCAACATTCATTTCATTTTCCTTCGGCTTAGTCCCTTTATTCATCAGGGGTTACCACAGCGGAATGAACCGCCAACTTATCCAGCATATGTTTTATACAGCGGATGCCCTTCCAGCTGCAACCCAGTACTGGGAAACATCCATACACACTCATTCACACACATACACTACAGCCAATTTAATTTATTCAATTGACCTATACTGCATGTCTTTGGACTGTGGGGGAAACCGGAGCACCCGGAGGAAACTCACGCCAACCCAGAGAGAACATGCAAACTCCACACAGAAATGACAACTGATCCAGCCGGGACTCGAACCAGTGACCGTCTTGCTGTGAGGTGACAGTGCTAACCACTGAGCCACCGTGTCGCCCCATACATCAACATACTGAAATAAAAGTCTCAGCAGCTTCCAGTTCATGCCGATTTTAAGCCTTTCTTAACTTTATTAATGATTATTTTAGGTTTAAGTGGTGTTTGTAAGGAATTGGATGCAAACAGAGTACTGCTGTTTGTAAAGCATAGCACCATCTGCTGTTTAAAAGTTCAGAATCCATTCAAGAGAGATTTCGATGTCTTGAATGATTTTTCTCCACGGCTCTATTATTAGTTTAAAATAATCAATGTTTTTATTCCAATAAAGCACAGAATCTTTTCTATATTCTGAACCATCATGTGTAGATCATTATGCGATTGCTTCCTCCAGCTCTGTTGCATTTATATGGTAACCTTTATTTGAATAGCGATTGGATTCTTTGCTCACTGTCTAGACGAGATGTAAACATTCAATTACAGACCATTTTCATGGCTTGTTTAATGATTTGGAATTGTTCAAATAAGCAAATCAGGATAAACATTTTTTTTTCACCTATCAGGCAAATTACTAATAAGCAAAGATTCATGCGTAAGGCAGGGAAAAGTAGGTCATCAGTGGATAGGGGGAAAAAGCAAACCTGCAGGCAGCACCCGTCCATAATCCAATCTGGTGCTGACTTCTGCCTTCACTAACACATATTTAAGCCTTCATGAAGTGTTTATGGATTATAGCATCAGTGCTGCGCAGAAAACCAGTCATCTCGCTGAGTGCTGAATGTGTGTTATATTATAAAATCCTAGTAGATGCTTTTCTAATATTCGCATGAGGTCTCTGTTTCCAGGTTGATGATTTTGTTTTGATATTCAGACTGATAATCACAGTGTGCAAATGGTCATTAGCATCTGAGTGATGCTGATGTACAATAACGTCAAATGTTTTAGAAAATAGTTTGACATCTTTTTGTATAAAAGCAGTTTATTGTTGTTTTTTTTTACACGTCCCTTGTTTAATGGGTTGTCAAAATTAATGTTTGACGATATTTTGAAGAATGCTGAAAACCTGTAACCATTGACTTTCATAGTAGGAAATACAAATACTATGGAAGTCAATGGTTACAGCTTTCAGCTTTCTTCAAAATATCTTCTTACAGAAGAACGAAACAAGATACTCATAAAGGTTTGAAACCTAAAGGTAAAAAAAAGTAAAGGATAAGTAAATGATGACAGAATTTTCATTATCTATCTATCCCATTAATGTATAATCACATTTTTATAGGGGTCCTAAAAATGTTATTATTTGATATGTTTATTACACATTTATGAAAGTGTAGTTAAATAGTATCTTATGTTAAATAGTGCATATCATGATTTCAGGTAATTAGATATTCTTTTAATGACTAACACACACGCACACGCACGCACGCACGCACGCACACACACAGAATGAATTAACTAACTTCTTAAAACTAAAATTCAACAACAAATAAATTTCCCCCAAAATGTGTTTTTAATGGGCTATATGGACAGCTAGTGTTTTTCAGCCAACGGTAAACTTCCGGTGAAAGGTTTCTGTGACTATTTTAAGTTTTTTAAGGTTCCTTTTACAGCATCGACATCGTAATGTAATTAAAATACAACCAGTTAAATAAACGTAAGCATTCATTTAGTTGTTTAAGCATAAAACGAGATGATAGACTGTGTAAACTCTAGCGCCGTCAGTGGCAGCAGACTAGCGCAGAAACTCCATTGGAAATACTGGGGTAAAATAAATTGTCATGTTTTAGAGATGGCAGGGAAAAATGGAGTTTAACGCAGTGCTTCTTGTCCGGTTTGAGACCCACTTTATATCGTATATCTAGGCAGTGAAGATCACTTATTTTTAAAGAAAACAGATCTTAAACGTGGCGATTTTGTAGTGGAAAGACAGTTCACCGGAAGCCATTGGGCTGGCTGTCTGAAAATTAAAAGTCTGTGTGCCTATACCCTATACTCAGACCAACTGTAAATACATAGTTAAAAAAGAAAACAACATAATATGCAGTAATTTCAGTGAAAACTAGGACTTATCCGGCAGACCTTAAGCTAGTATGTCTAGATATTACTACAATGACAACTGAAGCAAGTGTATACTAATCTACTATGTATAATTAATAGTAAGAGTAATCACAGTGTGTGGATGATGGTCTATAACACCTGAGCCATGCTGATACACAATAACAAAAACGTCTTTTCATACAAAGGCTGTTTGGCTTTCTTCCTCCACGCCCTTCATTCAGATTCACACTGTCTACTTTACCCATCAGCCCCTCAGATCCGCCTTCTCTGCACGAGACCCGCAACCTGCTAATTCAGACACATCATTAAGCCTGGCACAACGGCGTTCATGCATATTTCAATAAAGGCATGCGCTAATTCTTTGGTTTAATATTCAGCAGACAGTGGCATGGGACACTTGAACATGTTATAAGATGCACACATGAGCGATAATAAATATGGAAGACAGAAAAAAATTGGCAAAAATAAGAAGCAAATGAGGAATAATTTAGACATTCCCCTGTGAATCAGGGTGGAGTCTGTTAGCAAATGTACAGTCAGTTATAAATATATGCATACTGTACATACCTTTGGGGTTGATATGCCTCTTATTCACTTTAATTTGATAAAAAATACAGTAGATTCAAAAATATTGGGAAATATAATAGCAGTTAATATAATAGACAGACCAAAATTTTGTTGGGCTTTACAAATTGTAACAGAAATATTTGTACAAAGGATTATTCTTCTCAAAGTAAGAATAATCAAATTATGATTAACCTTTGAAGGTGTAATCACACAATTTCTGTTCTCTGTTTTAGCAAGTATACACATTCATATTATTTTATAAATAAACACATTTCATAGGGTGTATTTATTTTTGTTAAATGTTTGATAAAGTGTTGTTAAATTGTATGAGATTATAACTTATACAAGATCAATAAAATCAAGTAAAAACTGTAACATAACATCAATTAAAAAAGAATAAAAAGAACTTCTCTACATTTTGATCAGCTGAATGCATTGCTAAAAAAAACAAAAAAACATTATTACTAATATTAAGAAAAGTCAGTGAAAAGTCACGATAACCTGTCAGGCCTTGAGCTAGTACATCTACTAGACATGGAAAACTGAAGAGAACATATACTAGTCTACTATATGTTCTAAAATCTTTTGGCCACCAATTTTATGTAGCATTTATATGTCACATCTGTGCTACTCCTTTTTATTTTTGAGAAACCTAATCTTGGGAACCACTTTCCTCCTTGAAAGAACAAGCATGATTGTGTGTGTTTTATGGAATGTGTCATGGCGTAAGTGGAGTGTGCGCGTGCGTGCGTGCGTGCGTGCGTGCGTGCGTGCGTGCGTGCGTGCGTGCGTGCGTGCGTGCGCGTGTGTGTGTGTGTGTGCGTGTGTGTGTGTTTATTGTAGTCTGTTTATAGTGTATTTTTTTACCCTTTATATGGGTGATGACGTTCAGTTTTGGAGATTTAACAACACATTTCAAGTGAGCAATAAAATATGACATCAATGGCATATAGTATCATGAATTTAGCTTTTTTTTTTTGCTCAAACTATGCTAAAAAGTGATTTTTCAGGCTTGATCTGCTCTATCAAACTACGTTTCTAACTGAAAGGCACTTTATTTTCCTATAGTTATAGGGTACTATTATTTCTGATGCAGAAAGCACACAGAATGCATTACTAAAACACATGAAAAATAACAGAATTTGATATTTTAAAAATATGCTTGTTTGTTGATATAGCAATTTGTAAAAAAAGGAATAAAAAAATTATAATTATAATTTTGATAAAAGCCGAATTTGTAGCTATTAAATTATTTACCATTTATTTTGTTAAAATTACTTTTAAATCACCGCTAACCTGCATTTAACACAAAGTGACACAAACCTAACACAATTATTTCAGCATTTTTATTTTTACAATTTTATTAAAACACTTTCATGCATTTAAGTGCATTACATCCTTCCCTTTCCCTTTCCACTCTCCCATCTGCTGTGTTTAGCCCTATTAGCATGAATGAAAATCAGGCATGTAGAGGCATCAAAGAGTCCCCAGTGACAACAGCTCTGTTTCCAGCTTTAGCAATTCCTTTGTAGTGCACACACATGCATGCTGATCTAATATAGGTGCAAAATATGCAAGCACACATTATATAGACTCATTATTATTTGCATATCACATACTAGCTTACAGAGATTCACGTTTAGCATTTATTTGGGAATTGTGCAAGTTAGTGTTGTCACAATGCTGGGATTTCAAACTACAATATGATACCTTAAAGAATCATATAAGCTATACTTGATACCATTTTTGAGACCACATGTAAATATTGCAACAGCTTTCACAAAAACTATATTTATATTTATGTTTATGGAATATTTATGCATACATTATTTCATTTGTTTTTAAGGATTTTTACTACAGGTCCGGTCTGGCTACAGTATGATCACTTGCCTCTAAATTATCTGAAAAACAAAACAATATATATTTATCTAATGAATTGGCATGTAACAATCTAATCAATATCACAATTTTAATTCATTCTAATTTCAGTATTAGAGAAGAAACTACTTTCCATACTCTAAAATATAAAGTTAACTATCAGTAATAAACAAATAAGCAAATTGCAACCTATAACAAATACATGCAAAATGATAATGATTTTGTTGTGATTAATTTTAACCCTTTCACACAAGTTTGAAATACTCCAGCTGACTCCACTGTGTAATGTTTTTAATACAACCGTTATTTATTTTGCAAGTATTTCAAGCTATCAGATATTCTTCCGATTCTCAGATATGTGTAATGACGTGTTTTTCATCATCTAAAAAGCTTAATAATGATAATATTATTTGGTTTCACACCTTTGACGGGTGATTTCGGCATTGGAAAGATTAGAAATGCTGGATTTACAACATGTTAACTCATCAACTTCTCCAGAAATACATTAAAGTGGCTGTTTAACTTACTGAATAACAGAGTAAACTTTCTAGTAACCTAAACAGTTGATGTGAATGACACACATTACCTATGTTTCCATCCAAAAATGCGAATTAACTTCATGCGCAAAACTGGAATATCGCATAAAAGATGTGCGAATAAAGCAGCGTTTCCATCCAATGAGTCAAAGAGAACAAAATCGTCACTTCCTGATTAAATGGCGCCAAATATCAACAGTAAAAACGGAATTTGCTGAGGTAGGAGAAGCTGCGTGAATCTTTTCTTCATTTAATAAATGCCTCAGAAGGCAATGCTGACACGCAGTGAACGCGTGGTGGCGTTTGAAGGCGTGAGACACGGAGCACAGACGCTCTTTATTCTGGAGGTAATTAATAACATAATAACACTAATACTGAAATGGTTATGGCGTTTTAGAATGACCAAAACAACATTTCAGATGTTTTACAGTGTGGTCAGCATGCTGGTTTGTCCATTTACAAACATTTTTATCATCACATGATCTCTTATAACAAAATCACATGACCTTTTTTTAATGCGCATACTGGAATTTGTTCGGTAAAAGTGTTTCCATCGTAGTTTATGCGCATCTTTTCTTATCGAATAAAAAGTTTATCCTACTCAGTTATGCACATACATTTTCAAATGCGCATTTTCAAAATTTATGCGCATCTTAGCGTTTCCATCAACCAATTTTTTTATGCGCATATCCAAAATGCATATTTGTTTTGAAAATACTGGTAAATTGCAATTTATGGCAAGCGTGAAAGCCATCATGGGAAAGCAGATTTGAATTTAGCAGCTGATTACGTTACACACTACATGATCTAATCACATTTCTTTCTGAACTGTTTACTTTCACATCAGACATGACTGACTGTGTTTTAACGACTGACATTTTGATGCTATTTGACAAACAGTTGAAGTCAAAATTATTAACCCTACTTTGAATTTTTTTTTAAAAATATTTCCCAAATTATGTGTATCAGAGCAAGGAAATTTTCACAGTATTTCCGATAATATTTTTTCTTCTGGAGAAAGTCTTATTTGTTTTGTTTTGGCTAGAATAAAAACAGTTTTACATTTTTTAAAAACCATTTTAAGGTCAGTATTATTAGCCCCCTTTAGCATTTTTTTTTTTCGATTGTCTCCAGAACAAACTATCGTTATATAATTATTTGCCTAATTACCTTGCCTAATTAACCCAAATAACCTAGTTAAGCCTTTAAATTGCACTTTAAGTTGAATACTAGTATCTTGAAAAATATCTAGTAAAATATTATGTAGCGTCATCATGGCAAAGATAATAAAAAACAGTTATTTAGAAATTAGTTATTAAAACTGTTTAGAAAACTGGTGTTGAAAAAAATCTTCTTTCTGTTAAACAGAAATTAGGGAAAAATATACAGGTGGGCTAATAATTCAGGAGGGCTAATAATTCTGACTTCAACTGTATATTTAGACCATCTGCTTAAGCACAAGAACATGTAAAAGACAACTCTGCTTTTGCACGCTGAGAAAGTGACTATCGTGTTTCTTCTGAGTCTTCCTGTTGATCTTAAAACATATAAAACCTTAAACGCTCAGGGAGTTCACAGTATGAACTGTGAAATGAGCCACCAAAAACTCTGGATAAATGAGCAAAGTGAAACTGGGGCCAGACTAGACTGCCGTAAAAACAATATTGTATTCAAATATTGCAGTATTTCAGCAAGGTGCTCATTAGTGGGAGTTCTGTGGCTCTTGTTTCATTGTGGTTGTGTTAGTTTGCATGTGTGACTGTGAGAATGACAGACCTCCTCCTCTTCCCACTTTTGGGGGTGTAAACGATGCCCTGTGGGTTTGCCAGAGAGAGGTGGCTGCTTCGCCCCATCTGAGGTGTGAAAAAATGGTACCTTCTCACTGTGCTGTTCAACCATACGGCCACCGCATCAAGCACTGTACCAGGCCATATGCCACTAAATGGAGCATTGCTATTTTTGCTGTTTATACTCTATATAGTGTAGATTTGATTGTTTTTACTTACTAAACATTCATATCCCAAGTAAAAGAAACAATGCATAGACATTAGAATGTACCCTGTTTAACTGTATTATTCTTTCAGAGCAAAAATAAATAATATGCATTTTATCCAAGATTTGCAGAAAACACCCAGTAAAATGTTATTCATTATAACAAGGATTTACATACCACCACATTTTTTGTTAGTAAGTTTTGTTGGTTTTTATACAAATACAAATGCAAAACTTCATTGCCAGACTTGCATCTGAAATTTTTCTTGCATAACAGCATGATAAATACTCCTTACAAAGAGACAAAGACATACCAAAAAAAAAAAATCATTTTACACGGACCTTATTCAGCTCCAAGACAGCCTAATGTACAAATGCCTTTTTAAATGTCACTTTATTAATACTTGGGACTCTAAATTGACGATTAGACTTTAATGGTATAAATATTAATCATAAAAAAATAATCATTAAAACTGTTACAATAACAAATGTAATGTAAATGTATTATATTATATTATATTATATTATATTATATTAAATTATATTTCGTTTATTCTGAAGTGCAGGTCAGAATAAGTATGGTATTCTGTAAAGTTTCATTTTTAAATAAATATATGTTACGCTGAATGACAATAGACAGGGTCTTAAAAAGTCTTAAAATGTTTTACATTTCAAAAACAAAATTTTAGGCCTTAAAATCTTAAATTCACAGTAATATTGCGTTGTAGCTCTTATATCATTTTAAACCGGTCCTAATTTTCCTATGTCTATGTAAACCTGTATACCAACATGGTTTAATTATCTAAGAAAAGTAATATGTTGGGAAAAAAGTGTATGTATACAACTAGAGTTTGCTTGTTTTGACACATTATTTAAAATATATTGCTAGGAATTGACTACGTTTGAATTTATTTCATGGGGCAAGTAAAAATCTTTTTCCACTGGCCCAACCGGGCCATTAGAATTATTATTATCGGACATTTCATTCACAGTGGTCTTAAAAAGGTCTTAAAAATTCTTCAATTTGACTTGGTGAAAACAGCAGAAATTCTGATTCCACTCATATTTGACATTTTATTTTCACAAATATTTTAAAAGAGTTATTTAAAGATATGAGATCAGAGATTTTACTTCGCCTTAATATGCTACTGTACATATCAAAATAATCTTTAATGCAGTCATACATTAAATTGATGCCAGTAAGTAAGAATTTTATTAAAAAATGTAAGTTACTATTGACAAGACATGTTTTCAATAAAAAAAAAAAAAGTGTCTTTAGCAGCAAATCTTCATATTAGACACTGTACTGTAGACTGGAGTATTAATGCTGGGGAATAAATAGCATTTGGAGTGTATAATAATGTTAGAAAATATTTTAAATCATAATAATACTTCATAATATTACTTTTCTGTCATCGTTTTGTTTTTTTTTGTTTTTTTTCATAACGGTAACTTTTGGTAAGTATAATTTTGTGCCAATGAATGAATGACTTGAATGCAAGATTTAGCATATACATATATATGAAGATAACATTCACTTGTACTACTTGAAAAAGAGGAGCTTTAACATTTTGCTAACAATCAAATTTTGTATATCATAAAAGAAAATTAGTCTAACATGTTTATTGAGCAATAAATAGTAACAGAATTCACATTTTACATGCTCAAATGCATGCAATATCCTCACTTTCCACATGCTAATCAATATAGGACACGATACAGAGACAGTAAAAAAAGCTAAACAAGTTTGCACAAGCTCTCAGAAATAGATCGGCACTCAAATGAATTCTTCTAATGGTCTGACCCTTAAATTAAATGCCCTCGATTATAGTAACGCTGGGGTTTATATAATTTTCATGGCTTCTTCGCTCTCTTCGTTTGTGTTGAATTATTCAGCAGACGGACTCCCACCTATTGATTGGAACATGAGCTGATTACTGTGGGAGCGCAGCCCTTTTCCCAACCTTTGTAAATTGATGCCATGTCATTTTATGACTGTCGAGTTCAAGGTGCCCTCGGTGTGTGCAAATCTCCCATCGAGAACGTCATCATTGATGCGTAATATCGCAATCACGCACTTTAAATGGTACATTGTCTGTCAATATTCTGGCGACGTAGCCTTATGATTTGTCATCTAAGGGCATAGAATGTCATTGCAGTGTCTCTTATGATTGATTGGCATAGCATTATAGGAGACCATTTGAAAATGTTGCTGGATTTACGATGTATAGTAGTACACTGTAAAAAATATTCGTAAGTTAGCAGTTTTTCATATTTTGTGATTCATGTTTTTTATTTTTCCCCGTTTGTTTTTTCTTTTGAATTGCATTATGACACCTTGATAATTCTTCTGACAACTTTTAATCTTAAAAAATTGGAAAAAGTGACTTTTATTAACATTTTTATTAATTTAAAGTGATATATTCTCTGGGTTGGTGTTTTATATTATGGTACACAAATCTTGTAGTAAACTGCCAGTACATTTTCTGTTAATTTACAGATTTATTTCTCTATAATTTATTTCTCTCTATATTATTTCTTATACATTATATTATTTCAAACTACTGAAATGTCAATAAAAGTCACTTTGTTAAATTGTAGAGTTGAATTTTCAACATCAAAAGTCGACAGAGCAGAGATCAAGGTCCCATAGTGCAATTCACAACTGTAAATAAACGGAAAACACAAACTACAGAAACTGTTAATTAACAGATATTTTTTTACAGTGTATAATGTGTGAGTAAAATGTAATTTTGGTTTTATTATGTAAACTACTTATGGCATTTCTTCCACATTTTATATAATGTTTTTGTGCTTGTGTAAAATAGCAAAAAAGGTGTCGTTTTCAGACATTTATTTTAATATTTTCATTTTTAGTGCAAAAGTGTTAGGAAATTAATATTTTGCAACAAATGAAACACAACAAATGAAAACATATTGATACACTGCAAAAACAAATGCTTTTCAAACTTTAAGTTTTGTCTTGTTTCTAGTCCAAAATGTCTAAAAAATTTCTAAAAAAACTTTCATCAAGACGTGTTCTCTAGAAAAGTATTTTTTTTTTAAATAATAATAAGTCAAAATTAGGTTACAAACTAAATTATCTGCCATTATTTAAATACATAAATAAAATAATATTGTTTTCAGTTTGAATTCAGATAATTTTACTTACCAAATAATTTAGTTTTACTTTTGCTATTTTTAAAGAATTAATTAATTATTGAATTAATAATTTTTTTGACTTATTATTTCTGAAAACATTTTAGAGAAATGAGAAATGTAGAAAATGATTCCTGATTAAAAAAAAAAAAAAAAAAAGATATTTGGACTAGAAACAAGTAAGAAAAGGTTTTTTCTTTTCAGTGTTTACTTTAATATTTTTTACTGGAATTTGGAAGAAATGTTATAAGACCATCATAGAATAAGTCAAATTGTAACATTTTATACATCTTTGTTTCCATTACTGTGTATTGTAGCAAATCTTTGCTGTTGGATGAAAACATTTTATGGACAAACCCCTACTTTTTTAGGACTGCAGAGAAAGAAAGAAAGAAAGAAAGAAAGAAAGAAAGA
>CAIGQV010016734.1:12240034-12254190 GCA_903798115.1 Danio jaintianensis
AAAGAAAGAAAGAAAGAAAGAAAGAAAGAAAGAAAGAAAGAAAGAAACCCCACATTATGTATAATGTACACAAGAAGTTGTAACACTTGAACAATAATGCGCCTGTCATGTAAAATTACCCACATTGTGAAAGGCTACAATATTGTAGTCATGCCGCTCATTGCTGTTATTATCTAAGTACTTAATCATAACATCCATTGTTCATCAACTGCTCAGAAGTTTGACCAGCATTGGCTAAATACAACCACAAACGCGGTGCTTTGTCTTCCCTAATGTTGTATTGTTTTCTGCTAAATGGCTGCCAGTCGAAACGCTCTTTAACCCTCTTCATGGTTTTTTGAAAAGGACATAGTAGACCATGCTGTTTGCCCTTTAGAAAAACAGACCTGGAGGCTGATAAACAGGTAAAGCGTTCCTGTTTTCAGCACAGGACTGGCGTGATTGATTTCTATAATGTTGAATGTGCTTTTTTTTTTCTGCACACCGCCTTGCTGACACACTGGCCCTGATATTGAGCATTGCTGCAGGGCATTTGAGACTCTGTGTGTGTGTGTGTGTTTTCTCTCACAGAAGCCACTGTAGGTTAGTATGCATTTGCATAAAGGAGAGCGGTTATTGAGTGTGTCCCTTTCCTACACTGCAAACGCGGTAATACCTTTGGGGCGTCAGTACAAGGGTACGAGAGGGAGGAAGGAATCTTGATTAGCTTTACGGTCATTAGCGATGATTGAAAGCTTGCTATAAAGAGAGACTAATCAAGCATGCTATCCCCCTCCTCATGCATTTTTTAACTCATTCGGTTAGTCTTAGTTTATTTATTTTTTATTTTTACAGTTTGGAAACTTCAGAGTACAGTTTTAGGCTCATTTCACAGTTATTATTTAATTTGAGCCAGGGTTGTGTTTTACTTTTTCCCCCTCACTTATAATGTATATAGGGTTTAAACTTTCAAGGGTACAAAGTAGGCCTGCACAATATATTGTTTCATCAATATCGCAATGTACGCATCTGCAATAGTCATATCGCAAAATATGGAATGTTAAGTCTGAATTATAGTTGTTCAGGAGCCACAGAACACTTGTGGTTTATAGAGTCACTGCTAAGTTTAACCATAACAGAGTGAAAGCATGTGTTTTTAAGGCCTGTGACTGAGCATTTAAAACATTTGGGCACAAAAACTATGATGTTTGGAGGTGTAACAAACATTATTTGTATTTAATTAATTATACGATTTATGCAAAAAAAAAAAGGAAAAAAATTACTTAGAATTAGTTTTGTCTTGTTTCTAGTTCAAATATCTACATTCATTCATTTTCCTTCAGCTTAGTCCCTTATTTATGAGGGGTCGCCACAGCAAAATGAACCACCAACTATTGCAGCATATGTTTTACGAAGCTGATGCCCTTCCAACCGTACCGCAACCCAGTACTGGGAAACACCCATACACTCTCACGTTCACACACACACATACACTAAGGCCAATTTTGTTTACCCAATTCATCTATCGCGCATGTCTTTGGACTGTGGGGGAAACCGGAGCACGTGGAGGAAACCCACATGCAAACTCCACACAGAAATGCCAACTGATCCATCCGGGACTTGAACCAGCGACCTTCTTGCTGCGAGGCGACAGTGCTAACCACTGTGCCACCGTGCCGCCCCAAATATCTACATTTCAATGCGAAAATAAGATAATTGTGCTTGCTTTAAGGAAAAACTCTTAATTTTGATTTATTTCTTCTAAAAGTGAAAACATTACTTGATCTAAGAATTTTTAGATATTTGGACTAGAAATGAGACAAACCAAAATAAGAAAAGCATTTTTTGCATTGTGATTATTCAATTTCTGTATCCGATAAAATGTATTGCATAAAAATGAAATATCGCAATATCAGATTTTTCCAATATCGTGCAGCCCTAGTACAAAGGTACTTTAAAAATTTTAATTTCTGAAATGTTGGATGAGCAAAAATATTGAAGTTGAACTAATATTCATGCTTGGGCTAATGGTATTTGGTAATGAACTTCTTTTCAATATTGGCATTCTTTTGCATTCTGTTCTCTTTTTTTGTGAAATAAGTTTTATCTGGTCATTGAATAGACTTATAATCACAAGTTCATTCATTCATTCATTCATTCATTCATTTTCTTTTCGGCTTAGTCCCTTTATTCATCAGGGGTCACCACAGCGGAATGAACCGCCAACTTATCCAGCATATCTTTTACTGCAACCCAGTACTGGGAAACGTCCATGCACACTCATTCACACACATACACTACGGCCAATTTAGTTTATTCAACTCACCTATAGCGCATGTCTTTGGACTGTGGGGGAAACCGGAGCACCCGGAGGAAACTCACACCAACGTGAAAACATGCAAACTTCACACAGAAATGCCAACTGACCCAGCCAGTGCTAACCACTGAGCCACCATGTTGCCCCATAATAATATGAATAACAATAATACTGATAATCAAAACAACTTTTTTTAGTTACAATACATTTGTATTGTGTTCTGTACAGTAATTGCCAAACTTTAAGCTTCAGAAAACATCACCAGACACCTAACTCCACCTTAACTGACTATTCAGACCCAAATAAATGAACTTGCTTTCATCAGTAAGGTGATCTTTGGACCAGTTTGCAGTCCACGCTTCTCATCAAAGGGTAGTCTAGACTTTTGATTCTTTATGCTGCTGAGAGGTTTGGTCACTGCACAGTGGACTTTCAATCCATATTCTCTTAAAGGTTGAGACACTGTATGTTGAGATAAAACTGTTCAGCACTGAGCTGGCGATCAATTCCAGCTGCAGTGTTGCATTGATTCCACATTTAGATTTTCTTCGTTATTCTGTCCTCACACACATTTGTCTTTCTTGGATGACCAGCCTTTTTGAAAGATTTGAAAGAGTTAATAGTGACATAGTAAAAATGCAATATTCTAGAAATCACAGATTTGAAATGACCAAATTCTCTTGATATGGCTTAAATAAATATGAATAGAAGCCAAAATGAAAGCTGTTTGTGATATAAAGTGATCATGTCTTTTTGGGTAACTTGAATTTTAGCTGTTTGATTCATATGGGTTCGTTCATTCATTCATTCATTATTTAGAAATGTTTATGTGAACACACTTGTGATGAAGAGGCAGACATTTTTCAGATTTTAATAAAAAATATTTGTGTTCTGGAAATGAATGAAAGTCTTACAGGTTTGGAAAGTCATGAGAGTGAATAAAGGGATAGTTCATTCCAAAATGAACCATTTACAGTACTTACCCTCAAGTGGTTCTAAAGTTTCTTTATTCTGTTAAACACAAAAGAGTACATTTTTAAGTTGACTTCCATAGTAGGCAAAATAAATACTATGGAGGTGAGTGGTTAAGGATTTCCATTTTATCTTTTTTTGTTGTTCATCAGAAGAAGGATAAAAAACAAAAGGGTGAGTAAATGATAACTGAATTTTCAGTTTTGGGTGAACTATCCCTTTAAACGTTTTGACTCTGACATCAACAAACATTCTTAATGTAAGCAGTCAAATAATTCAAATGAATTTCAGCAATCTTTACCAACATATTTGTAATAACTTTCCTCCACCTTAGTTCAAATAATGTCACACACATCTTACTGTACATCGCAGCATGTTTATTCAGCTTTGAACCAAACTCTGGACTTCAGATCATATTTTAATGTACACACATGATTCTTTTCTTGTTAAAGCCTGACTAAAATGAGCTTAAAATTGAGCAGACACAGGTCCATACTAAGACAAGTTATGGTAACACTTTATTTTAAGGTAAAACCCATGCTATTAAAAAACAATTAATTATGACTTTACCTCAATAAACTTCTAATTTGCTAATACCTCAATTAATAGTTATCAAGGTGTTAATTGGGATTAGATATTAGGTAGGATTAGGGATGTGGAACAGGATCATGCAGAATATGTACTTTATAAGTATTAATATGCAACCAATATCTTAATAATAAGCACTCATTAATAATAAGCACACTAATAAGCCACTTGTTAGTGAGAATTGGTACCTAAACTAAAGTATTACCCAAGTTCTATTTCGATTAAAAATCCCTGTGGAATATCCTTATGGATGGTCTCATTTTAATGGGACCTTTGAGTGACCTTCTGAGTGACCACTGTGGAGAAAGTGCAGTGCTTATACTGTAGATGTGGTTGTTTGCCTCTAATACCATTGACCAGCTTAACACAAGGGGAAAGCTGGTAAATAAAGGTGATATCACTTGATGTATTATATTTATAACTTTAGATATGATTCTGCACCATCATCCCCTGGACATTTATTGTGTTTGACTGAAGCAAACAAGGTTGAGCACTAAACAAATGGGCTAAATGTGCCAGAGGTGATGGGAGAAAGGGTCTAGCCCACACTTCTGCTCCAGTTAGTAGTAATGGTCTCTTTCTAATGCGATTACTTCACCTGTGATTAAGGTCAGCCCCTCGTGTTCTTGTTTTCTGCTCGTAAGACGCTGTCCTGGAGAAAGGCAGATACATGTGGTTGAATGCAAGTAAGAAAAGACATCCTGATTTTGTGGTTTAATAAACAGTATATACAAAGCATATTGAATGCAACTTAAGTGTTCTAACTTTTATGAAAATAGAATGCTAAAATATTAATTAAATATTACTTCCAAACTTATTAATCATTTAGTGTAGCGGATACGTTTACGTTAAAGTGAAACAGCATACTTATTGTAACCTATTTGTATTAAAATATAGAAAATAATAAGTGACCATAGTGAATTTCAGTACAGTATATTTTAATCTAATCTAAAAATAAAGGTATAGTTCACCCCAAAATGAAAATTCAGTCATCCTTTACTCACCCTTTACTTGTTTCAAACCTTTATGAGTTTATTTTTTTCTGTTAAACGCGAAAGAATATATTTTGAAAAATGTTGGAAGCCGTTAACTTTTGACTTGTTACAGGTTTTCAGCTTTCTCCGAAATATATTCTCTTGTGTTCAACAGAAGAAGGAAACTCATAAAGGTTTGGAAATAATAGTGAGTCAATTTTCATTTTTGGCTGCACTGAGATCCTTAAATAGATTCTTTTAATACGTCATCAAATGATTCGTCTTATAAATATGCCTGACTGGATTTTTGGTACATAAAACTAAATCACATTTTAGCTGTTTGCTTCTGACAATCATGATGAAAATTGGTGATATTTAATATGTATGCAAATGTATGTCATGATGCCTTTTGTATTATTGTTACGTAGCAAAGACTCAAGCTTCTCTTTGCTTAAACACAGACTGACATTAGTATGCTGGCCAAAATAACAATCAGAAACATTGGCTAACTAACTTTTAAACCTCCAGTCAAAAAGGAAAACAAATAAATATAAACTTCTGCCCTCCCTATACAGAACTAGTCAGTAACCAAGAGAAAATGGGTACAGAAAAGAAGCCTCCTCACCTCTCAGTCGGTTCGTGTAGATATTTTGGATATGTTAATAAACATTTACCTGCCTACGACAACAGGAGAGTTCACATGGTGTAGTATAAATGGTAATAGTACACAGCAAACTAGCAATTGTACAACTCAACTAGTACTGCTGCACTAATGCTCACAAATGAGTGCCAAGCTCATCTGTTTTAAACTATAAATGTAACTATATTATAATATGGAATAGATATTAACATGCATTTTCACTTGGCCTGTGGCTTTATTTTATCATCACAAGCAAGTCTCTTTATGCATCAAGGGACCATATTCCTGCTTGGTTGATTAGGTTTAATTTAATCTCATAAATTTTGTTTAGGAAGATTGTAATAACCGTGACGGTCGATTCCATGACTGGACACCATGGCCCTGTTTCCAATTAAATGCAATTACTATGTACTGTACATAGCATCTCTAATGTGGATAAGTGAAATGTCTGGCTTGAGCTACAATAGGCTGATATATGTGGTATAATATTAGCAACAGAGGAGAAGCATAAGCTTAGCCGTGACATACAGACCTCCAGGAAATGAATCGGGTCACAAAAGTCATTCTAATCATTCATACCAAACACACACAGATGGAGGTCAGCAGCCTCACACACATCGAACTTTGAGGTCTTCAGCCACATGAGACTCTGAACAATAGATTTTTCCTCCCTAATCCAGATCTTGCTCATCTTTGTGGATAAAAAAACTGTCATATATCCCTCCAGTCGTCCTGTTGTCTTAAAGTTTTAGTGAAATGCAGCTACAGGCTGCTCTGTCATGGTAAGCCTCCTAGAACATTACAATCCATTTCAATCCTCTTGTATCTGATTCTTATCTAGTGCACATGCACAGTAATCTTTGCTAAGCTTTCCTGACTTTTAAATGAACACGCATAAACAAACATCTAGACTATACTAATATTAGAGAGAGTCAGTATTGTCTTGCTTATACTCTGCCTTAACAATAAATCCCTTTTAAAGACACACTTCAATCAGTTTATTTCTTTTAGATTGCATTTTAATACTAAACCGATTCCACATTAGGAATAGTTCACTTAGAACTGAACATTTTCCATCAATGACTTTTCCTCTTCACCCATATAGAAGGTTTTGAACATAAAAAATGTATTGATTGTTCCAGGAAGTGAACAAGGTCAACTTGAAAAGCCCCCCCAAAAATATTTAGGCAGCTTCAAAGCAGACAAATAAGTGTCTTAAAACAAAAAAATGGAATATTTATAGTAAATAAACAGCAGCTGTGGTTGGCTAAATTTAATTGTTAAAAGTACAGTAGAAACCATAAAGACATTTCTGAAGATATTTATGGTAAACTACTGCATTTCATTCATTTATAATGTTAATACACAATTGTTTTAAAGGTCTCGTGAAGTGCTTTGGAATATGCATTTTTATTCGATGTTTGACGTAATCTCAACCGAAACACGAAGAGAGGGCGGTACATAGTGTAGCTCCTCTTTAAAAAAATTAAATAAAATTACAGAGCCAATAGCGTTTCGTTTTTATCTCAGCTCTGCCAGTGAGAGTGGTTGAGCTCAAGTGCATCAAATTAAAAGCAAATGAGAAGCGTCTTGAAGGGGGTGGGGCATGGCAGATACTAGAGAGCTTTTGATTGGTCAAGATTTGATGGGAAACTGAAGTATGAGGTGACATGAATAAAACCGTTGATCCATTTAGGCGGAAGTGACAAACTGCGAGCTTTGCATGTTTATATCTGTTTCATATCTTCTAAATGCTAATTTTGTCACTGTTTTGGAGCACACTAGCTTATAGATATCCTAAAAATCCTGACAATACTTATGCTAACATCTAAAATACTTTATTTTAATTTCATGGGACCTTTAAAGTATAATTGTAATATGCAGACAAAAACTTTCAAAAGCATGGGGTGATGGGAAAGTCGTGTACACGTGTACACACTAATCACAAACAGCCTGTCCACAAGCTAAGAAACATGCTAATATATAGAAGGCCCTCAGTGTCGTTCACACAATAAACACCGTAGCATACATCAAACTAAAGTAATGCAATAAACAATATTTCTAAAAATTAGACAATGGGAGAGAGAGTGTGTGTGTGTGTGTGTGTTTTCTAGCCCTCTGGGTTTTACTCTCAGTGCTGGGTTGTGGCTGGAAAGGCATCCGCTGTGTAAAACAAGCGCCAGAGTAATTGGCGGCCCATTATGTTGTGGTGACCCCTGATAATGCAGGGAATACGCCGTAGGAAAGTGAGTGAACCATAGCAATGTCAACAGAAAAAGCATAAAAAGTGAAGTGTCATTCGGGAAATTCTGGGAAAGTCAATTTATGGTTGTTCACTGTATATATATTATATATTAAGGAAACTTCGGTCTGAGATCGCCTGAATGAAGTGGTCTCGGCTCGATTGAAACAAACTCTGTAGCAGATCGATTGTAGTAAGAAAGCAATACGATCCAATGAACTAACAAACCAGGCTATATCACATATATTATGGATATGTAATAGGCATATATGGCTATATGAAGAGAGAATGATGAGTAGGTAAATGTGCGTTTCATGTCGAATACGAAAGTGAAAGCATGCTGAACTATTAACGAGAGCTGTTTATCCGTTAGGAAATTTGACCGAACTGCAGTCTTGGTTTATCTGTTATTTCTCTCTATAATGTAAAGCCTATAATGCTTAATTCTAGCCAACAGCTATGAGAAAGTCTTATCTCTGATTTATATTTGGTGACGATATCTATGGGTGTCACCATTCAAAATTAAAGCGCAGATTTTCGCTTATAATGCCTTATTGCTCATTGCCATAAATTAAAATAAGGACGCATGACAGCTGAGCGGGACTGAAAAATAAACCATGGAACTCTGACCAATGTGTGGAGAGTTTACTCGCACGTGACTTGTTTTAGCTATTTTCCTCTGTTTAGAAACTTTGGCGTGTGAAAGCGACCCGCACCAACAACAAAAATAACATTGTAACAATTTTAATTCCTGTTTCGGAACAAAACAATCGGTCTACATGTGTGAAAGCACCATTAGACTCAATGACCCAAACATTATTCTACCTGCTGGAAAGACACTAAGAAATCATCTTAGACATTTTATTGGTTTACTTCAATTGAGGTTGTTATAAATTGTCAAAGGCGTTCCCTTCACTTTGGTATTTCGGGGCATTACAAGCGAACAGAGTTCCCTGTAAGAATCATATTGGATTATCTTGTCTTTTTGTTGGTGTGAAATCAGTCGTTCTTTCATTTTCTTTTCCTTTTCTCTTTCCTCCAAAAGATAGCCAATTATTAAATGTCCTTTTTGTGCTTGTTGCCTTTGACATGCTGAACTTGACCAGATGGCTGTCACTGCATTACATGAAGCGGTGACAGAATTACTGTGCAGGGGTTAATCTGGAAGTATTTAGTCTTATGAACAAACATAGAGAGAAGTGTAAATGTCTGAGACCAATACTGTTAATGCTTTTGTTTTGCTAACTTTTTCTTTTTTTAATTCATGTATTTTTTTTACCAGTCACAAATTTGATAGATATATTAGTCGCTTTTCAAATTAATATATATAGTTTAATATTAGTTAATTTATATACTAATTTATTGTTTATATATACAAACTATATATATATATTTGTAATAATGTGTACTTTTATTATTTTTATCGCTCTCTCCAACTGTCGCTATCACTGTAAATTGATGTAGCTTATTCATTCATTCATTCATGTTTTTATTAAGCAATTCTAACATTACAAAATAAGTAAAGAATCATATAAATTTTATTGTTGGGAATTCTCATGAACCTGCCATCCATATATTTTGGCTCTGATGCTTTACTGCGTCTCTATAATTGTTTGCTAAACTAAGAGGTTGAGTTCCAACATGTGCTGTTCTTTAGCCTGATATTTATCTATTCAGCTTCCCTAATTTATATAAATCCGTTCCAATATGTTCAAACAATAATCCACTGCCAGTCTGGTCTCTCTACTATTCCCAGTTTTCCTTGCCTTTGCTTTCCTCTCCTTTTTAGCTGATCCCACTAAAACCCTGCCATATGCACACATCAGAGCTCTTAGTCTTTCAGACATATGTCGCTGAATAGTAATATTTCCACTTCTCTGAGAAAATTGTTAGATTTTTTTAAGGCTTTTATTGAGGGCGATCCAGATTTAGATTTAGAAGTGTTAGGGGGAAACAATCCTAAATATCTCATCAGTTTGTGTTTTAAATTTTAATTACATGAATGTATTCTGTCATAAAAAGTTTGTTTGTAGTCATCCCGGCTCACGATCTTAGCTAACGTTGCTTTAGAAAATCAATCCGTCTTGATAGTTGTCTGGTTTATTAATCATCATAGAACACAGCTGCTTTTGTAAAATTGTTATCATCATCACTCCCAAAGTCATTATCATTACCGCTACCATCATCATCACTGTCACTGTCATAATTGCCATCAACATCGTCATCATAATGAACAAAATAAATCAGCAGCCTATTATTGTAATTGTCACTCTAATTTGTGACTATAACATACACCCAAATATATGTATGTCCCAAAGATAAACACTGAGGTTCCAGAGGGAACAAAACAAATTGGCATTGGCAATACCAAGGTTATAGGTTTGGTTGTCTATGGATGTATGCGTGTTGGAATCCTGCTTAAAGTGGTACATGTTAAACCAAAGGGTTACATTGGTGCGGTGACCCAGATCTGAGTGTGGTTTGAGGGAGTGAGTGGAATGGAGGACGGCTAGTAAGAGCTGTGTGACTAAACTTCACTCTTCAGGCCTTGGGACTGCAAGCCACTATTTAATTCAGTTCATCTTTATTTCTATAGCGCTTTTACAATGTAGATTGTGTCAAAGCAGTTTAACATAGATGAAGTTCTAGTAAATTGTATCTGCTTCAGTCCAGTTTTCACATTTGAAGTTCAGTTTAGTTCAATTCAGTTCAGTGTAATATAAATGTCACTGCTGAATACCAAAACACTGAAAAGCAAATCCAACGATGCTAATAATACTAGAGGCTGTACTCTGTAACATTCTTGTTAATTTTGCTTTCTTCAGTTTTTTTTGTTAGTTAGTTTACCTGCCTGCTGGCAAAATTACTTGATGGTATCCTGCTCAATCGGGGTGAATATAAATTGACTGATTGTTGGTGCCGTGTCCCAGATGGGAAGGAGGATACTCTTTTTGCCCTGTCCTAAATGGTACACTTCATGTGAATTTTCGATCTTTGGTCCTTAAATTGCACTAGATCCATAAGTGTACAAGTCCGTAGGGTGTCACATCTGTGTTTACGCTCTTAAGTGTTCACATCACCGCCCTATTTGCTCCCTTGATGAGGTCTTTGACAAAGCCTACACTGCTGAAAGCTCCACACAATTTACAATCCAGAAGTCCTTGTGAAAAACCAATCAGACAACGGATGGTAGGAGTTCACAGTACTGATGGGCAAACATGTCGGAGAAGAAAGTATTAGTGTAATATTCAGTTCACCAAGTGCACATATACATGGACACTGGAATGTTTGAAACTCGCGTGTAACAGCTGATCTGTCTATAAAAAACTGGAGGGGATATACTGGTGCACAGCAGTAGGTTATGGAGGGCCAGTGTAAACTTCACTCCCCCGACCTCAAGAGGTGCACTAGTGACTATCCTTAGAGGCTCCAGAAGGGGTGGGTAGCATTGCTTGCAGTGGGGTAAGTAAAACTGGAGTGGTTACTGTTGCTATGACCTGGACAACAGTATGGTTTCAGAGGGCCAGTCTAAACCTCACTGCCCTTTACTGAAAAGGCCCACTAGTGATTGAAGTCTGAGACAATTGTCTTAAGTGTCCTTGCTTGCATTCCCACTTCCACTACCACAGGTTTGAATCCTAATCAAAGATAGGTGAGTAGAATGGGAAGGGTTACTTGGTGCCATGGCCCAGATATGGTTTAGGGGATGAGTAAATCTCACTTCCTTGGCCTTTAAGACAAGCACTAGAAACTGCAGTCTTGTTAATTCTGCTCAGAACTGGCTGAGCATAACCAAAGGGGTTACTTTTGCATACGTTTCTTGATCTGAAAACTGATTTAAATGTTCATTGGAAGTCATATGAAGTTCAAGTACTAGTACCAAGCACATATTCACTTTATCCCAGACATTAAGCTGAATTTAACAGGTGAGTATGTACTGATCTCCAGCAGTGTGATCTTAAGCTCAGACACTGTTTCTATCCTCTAAGGGCTCTGCAGAACTGTGTTTGAACCTGTGTCTTTCCCACAAACCAGCTGTCTGCTGCAGACTTCACAGCCTACGACCAAACATACTGCAATCGCTAATGTTATAATTTGTCCAGTCCATTTATCAAAACTCAGATCCGCAATCCAAACAGTAAACACATGACTAATGAGTTTGTTACAGTCAAATAGAACAAGGCCTTGGATTGTTGTCTTAAAGAGAGAGAATAAATTGATTAATTACACAATTAAGTTGATTAGACTCAATTTTCCTCTTTTGTTTCCCTTGTTCAGATTGAAGCCGGGGATGGAGGAGGCTTAGTTCTGAGGGTGGATTACAGTGTATGTTGATGTGACATGAACATTATGTTAATCAAGGCAGCATTGTGGTGCCCACAAACCCGCTGACTCTCCCACCTTCACACAGACATGCTGGCAGACGTGACCCCTGCCGTCTCCATCACTCTTTTTTCTCACTCTCTTGGCTTTATCGGAGCCAAATCCAATCATGTAAACCCCTCCGCCCCCTGCCTCCTAGTCTGACTAATGTCATTAATCTGAAGGACACACATCCTGAAAGATTTCCTTCACTCTTTCTTTTCGTTCACTCTGCATCTCTGTCTGTTTTTTGTTGTGGTTTCTTACATTTTCTTTTGTCGTCTTATGTTTTATATCTATCCGTGGTATTTGCAGTAACCCACTGAATAATTTACTCTATTTTGATATTTTACATAATTTATTCTCTTATTCCTTTGAAGCTTACTGTATGTGGAAATTGACTACAAATGCTATGAAACAGAGTAAAAGGACTTTCATTATTGATGATTGATGATAGAATAATTTTTTTTTTTTACTATTTTGGTGATAGGGCGACATGGTGGCTCAGTGGTTAGCACTGTCGCCTCACAACCAGCAAGATTGCTGGTTCGAGTCCCAGCTGGGTCAGTTGGCGTTTCTGTGTGGAGTTTGCATGTTCTCCCCGTGTTCGCGTGGGTTTCCTCCAGGTGCTCCGGTTTCACCCACAGTCTAAAGACATGCTCTATAGGTGAATTGAATAAACTAAATTGGCTGTAGTGAATGAGTGTATGGATGTTTCCCAGTACTGGGTTGCAGCTGGAAGGGCATCCGCTGTGTAAAACATACGCTGGACAAGTTGGCGGTTCATTCCGCTGTGGCGACCCCTGATGAATAAAGGGACTAGGCCTAAGGAAAATGAATGAATGAATTTCGGTGATAACATCTCATAATGAGGTCTTAAGATTATTATTGGGGTTATTATTATTATTTTATGTATGAATATTAAGTAAATATTCATATTCCAGTGGATTAGTATTGGTTGTTTGGTTGCTTTTCTAAAACGTCACATGAACCATGTGCAGTTTCTGTTGTTTGTTGAAACATATCTTTATTTCACATGGTGATGTACAAGATCATCTCAGAACATCTTGAATTCACAGAATATATGACCTCAAATGAATCTTGCCTCAGTAGAGCAGCTAAAGTGTTGTCTTCTCCAGAGCCCAACTGTCTCTTGTTTATCTTGCTGCAAGCTTCTTCTTAATTACCCTTCCACGATTTGATTCTTCTTCTGTTAGAATTAGATAACAGCAGCTGTTTGTAATGAACACTGTGTAGCCTGGGACTTTACTTTAAATGGGAAGCATGTAACATTGTTTTGAATGGAGAGTTTCTCCAAAGAACAAAGTAGGCCTCCATTTAAATAACAGAGTCTGTGTATTTGTCTTGTTCTCTTGTAAGGAAAAAAAAATCTAAATCCATTTAGGCTACAAGATACAATAACCTGGGAAACATTATTAAATATATGACTTTTATATTGAAATATTGCGATTTTTAGCTTTAGAGGGAAACTTTAGAAAGTTTAAATGTTTTAAGATGTATTTTGAGATCCGTCTGTCTGTCTGTCTGTCTGTCTGTCTGTCGGCCTATCTACATATATCTATTTTCATATTCAAGCTTTTAAAACCACTTCCTCAAGTCAACATCAAAGTTTGTTTTGACAGATATCTACATTTTACCACATTGTTAGCATGTTTAGCACATTGCTATTATGATTTAACACATTGCTTTCATATTTTAGCCTATTGCTAATATGTCCCATAGACTATTTTGATTGATAGATTTGTGTTTGGTGGTTGTAGCTTGAAAACTAGGACGAATTTGAATCACAGAAGAATAATAAGAAGTTTACAAGATACAATAACCTGGGAAGCAATATTAAATATATGACTTTTATATTGAAATATTGAGATTTTTAACTTCAGAGGGAAACTTTAGAAAGATGAAATGTTTAAGAGAATGAATTTTGAGCTCCATCTGTCTGTCTGTCTAGCTAGCTCTCTTGCTATCTAGCTAGCTACTGTACATATATTTATCTTCATTTTCAAGCTTTTAAAACTTCATCAAGTCAAAACATCAAAGTTTGTCTTGACAGATTTCCAC
>CAIGQV010016734.1:12254200-12280543 GCA_903798115.1 Danio jaintianensis
GCTAATTTGTCCCATACGCTATTTTGATTGATAGATTTGTGTTTGGTTTTTGTAGCTTGAAAACTAGGACAAATTTGAATCACAGAGGTATAAGTTTACATTGCATATCAATATGCCTGCTTTTTTTCAAGCCAGCATAATAATGTTTTGCAGCATTGTGTTTGTCTGTGGGTGTGTTTGGATAGAACAGCCAAAAAAAGGACCCTTTGTGCCATGCTGTATTTTCATGTGTGGGCAGCTGAAACTCTGACCAGGCACGGCGTCACACCCGTCCATATTTAGTTGCTTCTCTATTGTGAGTTCAGAGTACAGAAATGCCACTGTTCTCTCAGGAACAAAGGGAGGATGTGGCCAGTTTCCCTACAGCTGACGGTCGGGCACAGACTTCCACCCGGGCTGGACTGATCTGGTGTCAGTAGTTTGTCTCTTTAGCCTCTGGGTGACTCGTGGTTACAGCTCCCAAATGGGGCTTGCTTCAGTGAAAAACAGTTCTCCTGAGGGTGTGTTTTATTGTAGAATAACAATGTGTAACTCATTGATATGGCTGGGGATTTGTATTCAGAGCCTTGAGACTGTTTGTTTGCTTCTGTTTATAAATGGGAGTGTTTTGTGGAGGCTATAATTTACATATATTCCGAAGCGGCCTTGCAAAGTATTTAGACACTTTAAAGATGGAGGGTTTAGTTTCTGCACTAATAGTGTCACCTTATGGGAGTTACAAAAATGAGGCATTTTTTCAAACATTCTTTCCAAACATGATTATTGTCATCTTTACAGTATTTTACTATTTTATATGAGGCTTATAACAATGACTTTGTATATTATATTGTATACGCTTTTCTACTAATACAGTAGAAAAATTTTCTACTAAATACAAAAATGTAGATTGATAGAATGTAGCTAGCACGTTTTAGCACATTCCTAGATGTCAGCAACACTGCTAGTACTATACTGTACATTGCTAATGTTTCCAGTATGATTTCAGCATTTCTTGCAAGAATATAGTAAAAAAAAAAAATGGAAGCACACACATACTTGATATTTTTTTAGAAGTTGTTTGTCAAGACTAAGTAATCATACAGTGGTTTTACGTTTTTTTTTTTTTTTTGACACTCTTTAATGTTCCATCGCATACAACAACGTTTAATAGTAAAAGTGTAACTTTGTTTGTTTGTTGGTGAATTTATTAATCAAATACATTATTATTTTACCTCTAATAATATGGTTAGGGGGCGACACTTTGGCTCAGTGCTTAGCACTGTCGCCTCACAGCAAGAAGGTCGCTGGTTCGAGTCCCGGCTGGGTCAGTTGGCATTTAGTGTGGAGTTTTCTGTGTTCTCCCCGTGTTGGCGTGGGTTTCCTCCGGGTGCTCAGGTTTCCCCCACAGTCCAAAGACATGTGCTATAGGTGAATTCAATAAACTAAATTGGCCGTAGTGCATGTTTGTGAATGAGTGTGTATAGGTGTTTCCCAGTACTGGGTTGCAGCTGGAAGGGCATCCGCTGTGTTAAACATATGCTGGATAAGTTGCCGGTTCATTCCGCTGTGGCAACTCCTGATGAATAAAGGGACTAAGCTGAAGGAAAATGAATGAATGAATAATATGGTTAGACTCTGAATTGGAAAAGGATTACAATGGTTTAACTACAAAGACCATGTTGTTTTTCTTATATTTAAAGTAACCCCATTGTGTTTTTAACCACAAAAAGACGTAGATAAAAGAACATGCTTTTTTATTATTTCTGAGGACTATACCAAAGGTTTCCATCATTTGTAGTTATAATAAATGAAAGCCTACAGGACATAATTTTTTGCACCATTATACTTGATGTAACTATGTAACTGTCATTTGTGAATGTTAGCCATTGACTGGCAGCTCAAGCTGGTGGTCATACCATCTCTGTGTGAGGTTATATGGACACAATCCCTCCTTGTCACCTGCAGTCCACACACTTGCATACACATGCACACAAACACACACACACACATGCTCAGTGGTGAATGATAAATGTGTGAAAGTCTGTGGGTTAGATGGCATTCAGCAGGGGGTACGAATCCCATCATGCCTCTTGCTCTGAGTGAAGTGGACATATTTTCCAATGGCCAAATTCACTGCTCAGGTTCACTCATGCAACCCTTCAAAATTCAGCTATTGTAGTTTTTCCTGCCTCTTTCCAATGATTTATGAGAGTACACGGTGTTGATATTGTGAAGCAATATCAGCTTGTATCCATTTGCTTCTGATGATTCAGCTTTTTCAAGCTGACCTGTTATTGCTGACCCTTAAAATAGAGTGAAAAGTTGTTTTGTTGTGAGTGTATACTGCATGTGTGTACTGTATGTGTGTGCGTGTGGATGTAGCTCACTAGGGTAGAAAGATACAACAGCACAGATCAAAGTTTGATTTAAAGGCGAAGTACACTTAAAAAAAATATGATGTCGGTAAATTTTTTAATTTGAAGCGTGAAACTAAAAGCTCCAGCCACTATTTATGGATTTTGCATGACGAAAAAAAAAAAAGAGTAGCTAGAACATTCACTAAAATTGGGTCTTTTGATGCAAGACATGGACAATTTAATATGGGTTTGCAATAGCATCACCAGTGATGTGAAAAATATGGACAAAATCATGGAATTCTGTTATAAAAGTGTGAATTATGTCACAGAATTAAGCATTTTTTGAATGAATACAACAAATTTAGGATGTACATTGATATTTATTAGTGTCTGTAAATATTAACCATATAAGACTATTTAAAACTAAATGTGGAAAAGCCTTCAAACAAAGTGTGTGAAAGATGATTGCAGAATTCAGTCAACAAACACAACAACCAAGGGAATTGCTGTCTTTAAAACTACATTTGCATATGAGATGTTATGTTGGGATATGCATATTCAAACATTGTTCTTGGAGGATATTGTAAGTTTATAGTGGCTTGTAGATTTGTAAACTTCAGATGCTATCTATATCAAAACAGTGCGTGTTCATGCAAACTAAAGAAGCACTTTCAGTACATGTGCCTTAACATGCTCAATCTATAGTATTTGGATTTTGTGGCCTTCCATATGTTAATAATCTGCTGCCATATGAGTTTGTATACATTTCATAATTTCAATTAAAGTGATACTTTACCTCAAAACTGAAAGTCATTAACTCACCCTTCCTTATTACAAACCAGTTTGACTTTCTTCTGTTGAGAAGAAAATATATTTTGAAGAAACCATTTTGTAACCATTGACTTCCACAGGTTTTGTTTTATCTACTATGGAAGACAATGGTTTTCAGCTTTCTTCAAAGTATCTTCTTTTGTGTTCAACAAAAATAAAGAAACTCTTGAGGGTGAGTAAATAGTGAGTAAATTAGATTTTTTTTTTTTTTGTGTGTGAACTATCCCTTAAATTAAATTATCAAGATTAAGCGTAAGTGCTAAAAAATAATAAAAAATAAATAAAACCACACAAAAATCAAGACAAATTAAAAAGGAGATGATGGATACATAAATAAAGAATAATATACACGACAGTGAATGACATTTGAAAATATGGGTGTAAACAAACATTGGCTACCTGCTGTGTTCCTCCTCCTCCCATATTTCTGAAACATGATGACACTTCATGTCAAATGCATTGCGACAAAATCAGGCTGATATTGTGTAATCTGAAGCTAGCATAAAGCGTAGTTTCTAAAAAAAAAGCAATGGGCTTAAAAGTGATTAAATATAATAGCTGCTGTTAAGCCATTTTCGCTGTCCCCCATAGCGCAGTTGATGATGCTGAAAAGAGTGTGTTCACAACAGTGCGCCATGCACTCACGGGCTTTCACAGGCTCTATGCAATGTTTCACAACATCCTAAATGAGGCGTGTAATGTCTCATGCTAATAGTAAAGCACCTACTGCTCAGTGAACTTTTTATGAAAGATACATGAGTCAAATTCCTTGTTTCACTTCTCTGTTTTTCAAGCACAGTATCCCTAAATATCCTCAGTCATTTTCAATGGAGATTTATGATTGAGATTTAACACAGGTTCAGCTTTTTACTCTTAAAGGGATGTTTTTTTTTTAGCATAGCTTTTATGTGATTTCAAATATGTTTGTTTTTATTATCTTGGCTTTTTTTTTCTTTGCATGTATCCTTGTATGCAGCTTTTACCTCATAAACTTTAGGTATGTAAAGCACTTGGAGAAGCTACTATAAAAATCACTATATAAAATAAAGTTTTATTATTATTATTATTATTATTATTGTTATTTTTATTATTCATTTATTGTTTATTCTTTTATTATTATCAAAACTAAAATGGATTTTAGTTAGGTTTTCTAGTCATTTTTACAATTTATATTACTTAAAAATATTATTTATAAATATATATATATATATATATATATATATATATATTATTCCATTTTAATACTTGTTGCTATTATTATTATTATTATTATTATTATTATTATTATTATTATCATTACAACTTAAACTAGTCTGGTTTTCTAGTCATTTTTACATTATATTTCTTAAAATATTTATATACAAAATATATATTTTATTCAGTTATTCATTCATTCATTCATTCATTCATTCATTCATTCATTTTCCTTCGGCTTAGTCTCTATTTCAAAGGTCGCCACAGCGGAATGAACCGCCAACTATTCCGGCATATGTTTTACGCAGCGGATGCCCTTCCAGCTGCAAACCAGTATTGGGAAACACCCATACACACTCATTCACAAACACACACTCATACACTACGGCCAATTTAGTTTACCCAATTCACCTACTATACCGCATGTCTTTGGACTGTGGGGGAAACCGGAGCACCCGTAGGAAACCCACGTCAACACGGGGAGAACATACAAACTCCACACAGAAATGCCAACTAACCCAGCCGGGACTCGAACCAGCATCCTACTTGCTGTGAGGCGACAGTGCTAACAACTGAGCCACCGTGCCACCATTATTCAGTTATTATACTTGTTATTGTTATTGTTGTTATTATTAATTATTATGTTGGGTTATGAAGCACAATACTTTACTTGACATATTTTTTTTCAATATATAATAAGGGTCTCATCTGTGTATTTATTTCATTGTATTTACAGTTCTTTCAATGCATTTTGAAATATCTAGAATATTGATCTGACATATGGAGAATTCATTTAAGTCTCCTTGTACAGAATATACATATACGTCAACCTCAGAGCAATACATTTCTTTCTGTATCACTTTATGACACGTAACATTTTATTGAGAAGAATATGAATCTTCGATTATTACCTGTCTAATGTCTTTGCTCCACATTATCATATGTCTGTTAGCAACACTATTAACTCAGCGGGACCCCTGTAACTGACACGGTATTACTGTTCAGCCATAAACCATCTACCATTCAAGCAGCACCAGGAAAACAGGCAAATCCAGGATCCAGTGTGAAGGGATTTATGGCAGTGAGCTGTGGAAAAGCTTTAGAGTGTCTGCTGTGATCAAAAAAGAGATTGTTTATGAATAAGAAAAGAGGATAAAAGATTTTATGACTCCTATACGGTTGTGTCGGCTGTAGCAGATGTCTCGATATTGAATGTGTAGGTGAGACTGTGAGCCGTTCATGATATTATAAGTTATCAGCACAACTTCAGTATTTCTCTGTGGGTAGTAGATAAAACCCGACTGTCCTCATTCGACAGTGATTCGACTGAGACCGAGTCTGATAAAAGACCGCAGAGAATTATGTCTCTCTCTCTTTTCTTGTCTTTTTCCTCTGACAGCAAATATCACGCAATTTAATGGAGTAACATTTGAGATTTGTAATCGTGCAGATCTAAACAATAGTCAGCAGTTGAAACGTGTGACCTTTTTCCTGGGCTTTTCCTGGTTCTTCATCATGTCTGTGTCTGGATCGGATGAATGCCGAGCATCTGCCCAGCAGGCTCTCATTTTCCAAAGCCTCTGTATCCAGCCAAGCTGGTATGGAGCAACATTTCACGCTGTTTTACATTTCCCTGGTAAATGCCAGCTTTAGCTTGCCCACCTGGCACCGCAGGAAACACTAAATTGGGGATGGGGAGAAGATGCAAAAGAGAAATGATTTTACATATGAGCAGTTGCCTTCCCTTCATCTCTCCTTCTCCAGCTTTTCGACATCAGACAGTTAATGCTGACTACTTTACATAATCATATCTTTAACATAACAAAAAACATGTTTCATAACCTTAAACAATCACTTGCTTCTCTCCACTGAACTAATAGGGGCCTTTGAGAGTCGGTGTTTGATTAAAAATGAAACCTAAATTAATTGTGTAATGGATTTTCTGCTCACATGGGAGAATGTTGGTGTGTAATTGCTTTGAAAAAGCTTCTTTTGTTTATTGTATCAATGGTTTCACTACCAATTTTGCATTTGATGTAAATAGAATTATGAAGTATTATTTTTTGAAAATGATTGGCTGATAATATTTTATACATCCTGTTAACACCTATATATAATTCTGATATATGGCAATATATATGCAAATGACCTATATGATACACAAGTTCTTGTTTAGATTTCACATATATACCATATATGTCATAATTGCAACATTCAAACTATTGCAAAAATAGTTGTTTACATATATATTTTTTTCAATCACTGAAATTGTTTTTATGTATAAGGCATATATATAAAAACAAATATATATATATATATATATATATATATATATATATAAGAAAAAATGGTAGCTAAAAAATTCTCTCAATTTTAACTTGACTAACCTACTATGAAAAAAAACAATGTCACATTTGCTATCAAGTTGTCAAACTGTTGGCCTGAATATCTGTGATTAGGACAATTAGATTGTAGAACAACAATGTAAATTTCCAGAAACAATGTGTCATTTAACTAAAAAAGCAATGGCCTGGTCACTCCAAAAGAGATCACTTGACAATTCCAAATTTTAAAATGTTTTTACATTTTTAAATTTACAATTTATTGATTTATTGGTTGACTTACTGGCTACTTGATCAATCGATCAATTGATTGATTTATTGATTGATTGATTGATTGATTGATTGATTGATTGATTGATTGATTGATTGCATAAAATAACAAAAGTGTGAAAAATCAAAAATACAGATGTTCCCAGATCTTATATTGAATAAAACAAATATTAACATTTTAGTCAAACCCAAAGAAACTGATCATTTTCAAGTGGGCTCTTAATATTTTCCATATTTGACCCCTATTTGTATGATAGAAAATCCCAACCAGTGAGTGGCAGGTGGATGAACTGGCAAGTAAATTGATGAGCTCTTTTACTGATGCCCTGCGGCTGCAGATCTAACAGCTGGCGCAGCGGCCTACAAACAAAGGAGTCTTATCTACCAGAAACCTCTCTCCTCTCTCGTTTTATCCAGTCTGCTTCTTCTTTTCCCTGTCTCATTCCCACATCCCTGCCTTTTTCATTTTTTTCCCCCCATTTAATATACCACCTTCATGGTAACCTTTACACATTGAAATGAATTAGCCATCTTCTGTCCTTTCTAAAATCAGCGGGCATGACTCTATCGTGTCGTCTAGTCCTGCATGGTGTTTTTCCCGCACGTCTCCCTGGTGTCTTCTGTCCTGTAGATGACCACATCACCCTGTGACATGTTCATAAATTATTCTGAGCACCTGCAGCTGCAGGCATTGTGAATGAAGAAGCTCTCACTCGCTCTCTCTCTAGGGAGCTCCATTATGGCTCCTCTACAAACACATGCAGTTTTTGGGGTGAAATGCAGCTCAGCAGGATCACGGTTTAATACAATAATACATGCTTGATTTACGGCAATTGTGGAATGATGATGAATAATTTCTACTCGTTCATTATTTTCTTTAAAGGGCACCTATTATTATTATGCCCCTTTTTACAAGATGTAAAATAAATCTCTGATGTCCCTAGAGTGTGTATGTGAAGTTTCAGCTCAAAATACCCAACAAATAATGTTTCATAACTCTTTGAAACTGCCCCTTTTAGGCTTTGATTCTAATAGGGTTGTCACGATACTGGAATTCGGTACCAATCGATATTGAAATTTTAAAAACGTCCATTTCCTGCTAACATTTGAGCGCTATCGAGCACTTTCTTAAACAGAGCTGATTTGCCATTATGTTCATGTGCTCAACAGAAATGACTGCGATTGGCTGTAAAGGTCATCAGTTCACCGAACTCACCGCTGTTTACTGAGTGTAACCACAGATACAGGGACACTGGAGCATTTTAAAGCCGTGATTTGTCAGCGGATCACTCGTATGTCAGCAGCTTATAGACAAACCAGCTGATCGACGTGACTTTGAAACTCTCCACTGTCCCTGTATCTGTGTTTACACTCAGTAAACAGCGTTGAGTTCAGTGAACTGATGACCTTTACGGCCAATCGCAGTCATTTCTGTTGAGCATGTAAACACAATTGCAAGTCAGTGGTGTTTAAGAACATGCTCAACAGCGCTCAAATGTGAGCGGGAAATGTTTTTAAAATTACAGTATCAATTGGTACCGAATTCCAGTATCGTCACATCCCTAGATTCTAATTGTGGTGACTGTCGCTTTAAATTCAAATGAGATTGTGCTCCCAGCCCTATTTTCAAAAGAGGGCGGAGCTACAAATGTGTCAGCATAGTGGCTGATTCAAAAACAAGACTAAAATTTTATGCTAACGAGGGAGAGATCATCACTAATGGGCGGAGCTTTCCCCCTCTGTTGACACGTACAAAGGGAGAATGTCAACTAAAGTGTTTCTGCAGACTGTTTTTATGAAATGTGATTGTAAAAAATTTAATTAATACATTTTTACCCTCAGAAGATGATTATATTCACAGACTGTTACCCCACAACTGTGTTTAAATCGCTTATAAAAGTTATTTTTGCATAATAGGTCCCCTTTAAGATGCAAATCAGTGTAAACTATCACACACATCTTGATTTGACGTAATTTAGGAAAGATCATGAGTTAATTAGGGATGTCAAACCCCCCTTTAACTTGCTCCCTGCTCCTATTGATCAACATCACATATGCTAAGTTAAAAGTTCATATAAATATGGATGTGCTACATTCACAATGTTATCATTCTAAAACTTTAAGCCTACTTTTTTTCCAATTCAGACATACTTCTTTCATCCCACACTGCTAGTATATATGCGATTTCAGATGTAGCTCTTGTTTCTGCTTGCTTTGGATAGAGAGATTTTGTATCCTTTCAGAAGATTTATTTAATAAAGCCCCCTGTCATATAACAACGACAATGTGGAGAGTCTGAAAATCCATCAATGTCTGGGAAAGATATACGAAAAGGAAAAACAAGTGACAATTTTTTTTGTTGGGTGGGTAATCAACATTTTGTTGCAAAAGCTGTCTATTGAGCTTTACTTGTACTTAACCTTCAATTTCCTTTAAAGTTTGTAAGTTGAGCGTTGAATCAGGCTGTGTTCGCTTGTGTGGAATTGTAATCTTCCTTCTTGCTCTCAAAATCAAATTGCTCGTGATTTCCCCAGAAAATTGGAGTTTACAGTGGCTAACCATGTGACAAACTGCGTGTGAAATAAGTCGCCGCTGGTTTCTTTATTAAATCAGAAGCTTGTATTTGGAACGGCTGGTGGGGAAATGCACGCATACAGCATATTAATGTCTTTTTTTTCTCAACTGTTTGAGGTCAGTTGGTTTGTGGTGGCTCTGCCTGTTGTATCTGAAGCAGTTTCTTGTGGTTGGTATCGATCTGTATTGACCTGGTCCTTGTGGTTGCAGCTGTAGGCTAATTCAGCCCGCTGCTTCTTCCGATGACATTTACATCGCCTTGTCTCGTCTTTATCGAGTGGAGTCATAAAGCAGGGCTTGAAATGGCCTTTTTTCTGTTAAATAAATCACTGCTTGGTCAAGGCACTTTATAAGACAGGTATGAGAGCACACAATGAACCACAAGAAGATCTCATCCTTGCTTTTGCAATCAAAGGAATTGACCTCGGGGTTTTTTTTTTTTTATAGAATGGGAATGAAAAATATGAAAACAGAGAGGAAGTATGACACTTCATCATTTATTTTATGTGTGAATTTTTTTTTCTTTTATATCCATGACCTCAGCAAATAGTCAAACTGAATTTGAGTTCATCTGTCAGCTTGCTTTAAATTACTGTGCACTTATATTATAGTACTCTGTAGAGACTGAAAATGTGCTAGGTCTAGAGGAGATAAAGGGTTGCAGATTGTAACTTTAGCTTAGAATAATTCACTGTAATGAAACAAGAATGAAACTATAACAACAAGAATAGAACTATATCAATGATTTATACTAGAAATGTAGGATATTTAGCTTAGAAACCATTAACTGTCCTTCACTTTGTTGTTCAAAACCTTGTGTATTTGAGTTGGAATTTATTTGGCTATGCGTTAAAAGTCAGCATTGATTTAGATCACCCTGACTTTCATTTATTTTTATTTTTTTACTTCTTATTTGATTTTCCAGAGAAGAAATAAAGTCATAGAGTTAATTTTAAAAAATTACAATGATGAGCACCTAACGCTATCTCATGGCAATTCGTAACTTTTTGATTTAGTGGCTAATACGTATGAAATCGTACAATCTCATTTGTACAATTTAGTATGATTTGCTTATCCCCCAATGACGGTTGGGTTTAGGGGTGGGGTTGGGTGCCACGCCTCCTTTTAAAATGTGTACATTTTTGTACGACTGAACTCAAATGAATTCGTACGAATTAGTCACTAAACTGATCAAACGTAAAATAGTTACATTTCCTCATGAGATCAGGCTGGAGTATCCATTTAATAATCAATGTCCATCAAAATCCTGAAACTTTAAAGTAGCATATGTTGGAAGATTTTCAGATTAGATTTGTACATTTTCAAATTAAATAATAAGAGTTGAATTTGTCAAAAAAAAAATATATATATATTTTCCCAAGTTACTATGTAATTTAGTTTTGTCTTTAAAAAGGCAACAACGTTTTCAATTCATTGATGAGTTTTTACATTATTTACCCCTAATCTGTTTATATTACCCTCAATTGCTGGCTTGACAGTTATAAAGAAGCCCAAACGTTGGGTTTTTAAACTACATGTTTTTAACTTGTGGTGGCATGGTGGCTCTGTGGTTAGCACTGTCGCCTTGCAGCAAGAAGGTCACTGGTTCGAGTCCCGGCTGGGCCAGTTGGCATTTCTGTGTGGAGTTTGCATGTTCTCCCTGTGTTGGCGTGGGTTTCCTCCAGGTGCTCCGGTTTCCTCCACAGTCCAAAGACATGCGCTATAGGTGAATTGGATGAACTAAATTGGCCATAGTATATGAATGCATGTGGGAATGAGAGAGTGTATGGGTGTTTCCCATTACTGGGTTGCGGCTGGAAGGGCATCCGCTGTGTAAAACATATGCTGTAATAGTTGGTGGTTCATTCCGCTGTGGCGACCCCTGATAAATAAGGGACTAAGCCAAAGGAAAATGAATGAATAAATGAATAAATGAATGTTTTTAACTTAATTATTGGGCTTGTCAATATTGGACCCAAATTTAAGCTAGTTATACACTTTCCTTTACAAGTAAATATCTGTGAAAGTAATATCAAGATAAACTACTACTACTACTACTGCTACTACTACTAGTTCAGTTTCAGTTTTGACTTGGAAAAAGTCATGTTTATTTTTATTAAAATGTTCATATTTAATTCGAAAAACATAGAATAACATTTGGACATAACCTAATTAATATTCATGAGTTACATTTATTTCAAAACCCAGCATGCATGTGAAGCGCTACTTTGTATGACAATGTGCCAGCTTTTATTCTTTCGTCTCCTGCACTCTCTGACCCTCTCCTCAAAGATGTCTCCAACACGCTGTGAAATCCATCAGTAAAATCAGCTTGTCTTCACCACTGCACCTCCCTAGAGTGCTTTGAATTATAGAGTCCCTGGGAATAAGCATATATTGATTCAGGCGATGGGCATTTGACTCCTCCAGCACATGTCCCATTCTTAACTCTGTTTAATGTCTTAAGTGCATGACGTTATGACCTGCGCAGGAAGTGACAGAGGATGCAATCAGGATTTTGAACATCTGTGCAAACCAACACTGCTGACTCAATCGCTCGATTGACTTCATTATAAATGTGTTTCTGTTTTGTCTTTGTCTGTCGTTTAGGACCATGGGGAAGGTGCATGGGTAGTGAGTGTGGTCCGGGAGGAAGTCAAAGCCGAGCAGTATGGTGTGCCCACTCTGAAGGCTGGACAACGTTACACACCAATTGCCAACAGTCGGAGCGGCCCAGCAACCAACAGAGCTGCTTCCGGGTGTGCGATTGGCACAAAGAGCTGTACGACTGGCAACTAGGGGCCTGGAACCAATGCGTCCCGGTGTCCATGCGCAATGCCGGCGTGCCAAGGCCAGCGGTGTGCGCTCGGGGCGAAGAGGGCATCCAGACGCGGGAAGTGGGCTGTGTGCATAAGTCGGACGGCGTCCCTGCGGAAGATGCCATCTGTGAGTACTTTGAGCCCAAGCCACGTTTAGAGCAGGCCTGCCTAATCCCGTGTCCACGTGACTGTGTTGTGTCCGAGTTTTCCCCATGGACGTCCTGCTCTAAGAGTTGCGGGATGGGGCTGCAGAACCGCTTGCGTTCGGTTCTTGCTCCACCGCTTTTCGGTGGTTCAGCTTGCCCTAATCTTACAGAGTTTCGCACTTGCCAGCCTGGCAAATGCGACGGTGTGGAGAGCCTGCACAGTTTGAGAGTGGGATCTTGGGGTCAATGCATGGCTTCACCTATAAGACAAGCCAGGGATACACGAGAAGCCAGAGAGCCCAAAGCAGAACGGAAAGCAAAGCGGGATCGGCAGGCCAGACAGGAGCGTCAGGAAAAGCGACGCAAGAATAAGGAGAAGAAAGAGTTGAGAGAAAGCAAAGGAGAACGTGTGAGGGATAGGGTCAAGGAGAAGAAGAGGATGAGGGATCCTGAGACCCGGGAGCTCATCAAGAAGAAGAGGACGAGGAACCGTCAGAACCGACAGGGCCTGAAGTTTTGGGACCTGCAGGTGGGCTACCAGACTCGGGAGGTGACCTGTGTGCATCGAAGCGGAAGCACAGCATCAATCAGGTCAGCTTCTTCTAATTTTCCTTATGTTTTGATGCATGATTTTAATAAAGTAGATACATTTCAAGTTTAAAATAGTTAAAGTTACTATACTTGGGAAATTATCATCTGTTTAGGTTTGATTGGATACTTTTCCCTTTGAACATAGAATGATTGCTTTATTGACTGAAGTAATTAATTTAATCTCCAATAATTTTTTTTTAAAGAATATATATTAAATATTTCTATTTCTCAGGTAATGCTGTAAGATTTGCAAGGATTTTTAATTGATACATTGCAAAAATCATAATTTTATTTTATTTTTTAAATGTAGTTTAATTTAACAAACAAATAGTTTGAGAAATACTCATACAGGCTGCAATTCTTTGTTAAAATATAGTAAAAGTATAGTAAAAGTTAAGTTAATTACATTAAGAAATGTAATTGAATTTATTCTTGTAATACCAACGTTTAAATAGCAAGTTTATATATGACCCTTGTTTTGGTATTACAAAAATAAATTAAATTACATTTCAAACTTTTACAATATATATGTAATATATATGTATGTATATGCACACAACTTTTTATTATTATTATTATTATTATTATTATTATTATTAATGCTAAAAATCATATTCTTGGATACATAGAAAGTTAAAAAGAACGTTGAAATAGATATCTTTAATGTCATTTTTAATCAGTTTAATTGCCAATGCTGAATTAAAGTATTCATTTAAATAAATCAATTAATTATTACTAACCCTGAACTTTTAAATGGTAGTGTAGGTCTATTTAAAATGTAAATTTTAACTGGATTATTATCATATTGTTCAAATGATTGTAATTAATCAGACAAATTATATTCGTACCCATATAAAATAAATACTGTAAATCCACAGGAAAGAGAACTGTGATTGAAAAATGATTTCAGTAGGATTTTAAAGCAGAGCATAAGCGCAGACTCAGTGACCTTATCAACAGAGTTACAACATGTCAGCACTGCCTTCTTGCCATCTCCAGTGTTTCTGCTCCTCATAGTGTGAAAACTGGTCAGTGTTCAGTCACGGTGCAGTGTGCGAGAAAGTATAAAAGAGCATAGAAAAGACATTAATGTCTGTTTGACACCACAGGAATACAACAAGCCCACATTCACCAGAACACATAAACAAGACTCCGCCGCACATCTATACTTAATTTTTAAAAACATGCTCTCAAGCTGTTTGATAATATTATAGTCAACATATTCCATCTTCAGGAAACATAAGAAGGTGCTTCACATAGAAAGGTGAAGTTTGAGTCCAGTTTTTCTTAATTGTTGAGACACTTTATGATGAGATAATTTAAACTGAACTAGACTGGTGGCCAATTCTGACTGTAATGTTGAACCGCTTGTCATTTACAATAGATTCTCTGCTTTATTCTGTCTTCTCGTGTATTTGTCAGCTTTTTTCTGCCATGAAACTCTATGCACGTGCAGGCTGATAGGTCACCTAATCTGCTCCTGTGTCATTAACTACATGGCGCAGGAGATTGGTTGCTGTCTCCTCGGCAGCCAATGAGCTTGCTCCTCATCACTTTAAATGGTCCGCGTCATTTTACACTGTTAAGCTGTGGTGTTTTCACACCTGTGTTTTCGGAGACCCTCCTCCACCCCAGCTCCACCTGTGTTTAGATCTGCTACAGGGGTTGCTCAGATGGCATGTCTTTGTATATACTAGCAGTAGCAGGTCTTAGTACTTGCTCTACCATAATAATCAAAGCAGCAGCAGCGTAGCAGATCTATACCGCCAAGACCAAACATATCAACATTTCCATATACATATTCATTACCATACTAAATCCAGAGAGTGTTCATGACAGAATTCTAATAATGGCAAGCTTGTTTTGCTACATCTGAAAGTGTGGAAAAGCTGCTGTTGAAGTGTTTGAGTCACTTTAAAACAGCTCAACATCTTGCAAACTGAGTGAAAACTGGAAAATGATGCTGTTAGTCAACAAAAATACTCTTGAGTTGTTTATTGATATCATATCCGACACACTCGAGCTTTAGCAAAGTCAACAATGTCATAAGGTCGTTTATAGATCCTGAGGCTTATTAATAATAAATTGCGGCATGTTTTCAAATCCGTTCCTACTGTAGTATTTATCTATTTATGTGTGTGCTGTACTCTCTGCGCTGCATGCTAACAATCTGAACGGCAACTACTCATTTAATCTGCTCCCTGTTATTATTTGCCTCTCACGTGGGGATTGTGAAGTATGATAACTTCAATTTTAAACAGGTCTTGCGGTAGAGTTTTCCTTGAGGAACTTTCATTGAGTCTGTCAGTAAGAGACTAACCAGAGAGAGGAATCTCATTTATTGAGCAACACTCTCATATATGATGACCCAAGCCCATCGCCTTCCCATCATCCCATCACTCCCTTACTAACTGCCTGCCCGGAATGTAATTGCATCATTCTAACAATTTAATGGTCATTTTCCCTCGGAAATGCCCCTCATCATTTTCCTATCAATTTTCAGTTAAACCAGTCAGTAGTTTTATGTAACATAAAATGGCTTTTTTTGTGCCAAGTGGTTCCCATGTTTGATTTGATCAATTGATTCGCCTGAAAAAAAAAAAACACACACACACAAAAAACTGGCCATTAAAAAAAAAAATGATTCAGTCGGTGTCTGTTCTGGACTTACAAACTGTACAATACCTACTGTATTGCAATATTTTTAAATACAAATTGTGTAAAATTTGGTGGCCAGCAGAGCTCAAATGCACTGTCAAGTTAAGAAATGCAAAGTTTAAAAAAACACAAACAGAATAAAACGAGAAAAAGGAGGAACGTTTTTATCAATTTGACAGCACATGCAAATTTTACCAACAAATGCAAATAAAGAAATGTTCTGCAAATAGTGCAGACCACAATGGGGGACCATAATACATGACAAACCCGGCTATTTCCTGTTTAGAATCAGTGGTGTTGTCAGAGACCTGAAAGGTGAGATTTTAGTTTGTTTGTTTGTTTGTTTGTTTGTTTGTTTGTTTTAGCACCTGGGGTCCGTTCTTTGAAAGTGAATTGCTCAATCAGCTGGGTTTGGTTAATGATGATTTGACACGATCCAGGATAGTTTTGTTCCTCAAAACTCATCGGAGAGTTGTTGTCATAGCAGCAAGTCTGGAAGCTCAAACCTTATTTCATATAAACAGGATTAGATCAGGTCATTTCAAGCAGGTAATACTGAAAATATGTAACGGATGCTGATATTTTCCTACAGTAGTAAGCTGTAGATTATATACACTAGGGAAAATAGTAAAATACTTAAAAAAAAATTATATATAGCCTATATATACATATATATAATAGAAGTTTTAAAATATATATAACTAAAACTTTTAATTTTAAATGCAAACTACACTCTGAAATAAAAGTACAAAAACTATCACGGGGGGTTCTCTCCCCAAGAGGTTCAAAGAGAACATTTATTAATATGCACTTATTAGATACAAACGCGTAGTATTTTAAGGTACCGACCCAGTTTTAGTACAATTTGTGTATGAAAATAGACATGCACAATATTTTTTTTTTATGAAGGGAAAGGAATAATAATGCAGTCATGCACACGTTTTGATGGCTAATATGCTAATATGTTTGATGGTTCGCAAAAGTTGCAGACACCTTTACTGATATCAAAATGCTTTTTTGATGCAAAATTAATTTAAACAGCCAGTTATTCCTTACGCCAATTAAGAAACTTGAATAGGCCTACTATAATGAAGATAATTCACTCTAAAAGTAAAACTAAATAAATTGCTAAATACTCTTGACACATGAACGTGTAATGTCTGTAACCCACAACAAATGTGGAAAGTTATTGCGTATCATATTTAACAAACCGTTTACTGCAAATTTTATATAATTTTGCTCACATGTATAATTGAATATTAATCAGATGATGTCATTACGCTGCTGTGCCGTCAGCCAATCGTTGCGTTGCTGTTCATGATTTCGAGGATCAATAGATCAGTCCTTCACAACACAAGCAGCGATCTCAGATCAGTTTATCCAGACATTTTAATCTGATTCGCAAACTTGTTTGAAGAACCAAATTAGCCAGAGATCAGTTATCATGGATAAAAGATCCAGGATCTGCAAAATCATCTTAGATGAGGTACGAAGAACAAACCCCCGATCATCATGTTTGTGTATTTTTAGCCCTAATAATCTGACGAGTTAACTCTCCTGTCAGATCTCTGACAACCCTGCTGGATCTAAACAGCCAAGTTTGTGATTTTTGCCCCCCCATGCATTTCCATATTTGCATGTGTTGAGAAAATTTGAAATCGGTATCAGAATTGAACAGGTTGCTTGTAAAAAATCTAGATCTCTGGATCTCTACTCAGAAATATACAATATATGTCCTCATTCTGTCTCACATGGTGACTTTTAATCCGCTTTGGTATTGTCAAGTGAAATGGGGATATCACTACAAGCAACTTTCAAAGTGAATTTCAGCCCGTAAACCCTCACTTTGATTGTGAACATGCTTTAAAAAAAAACAAACAAAAAAAAAAACTCATGTCATGCTCACTGTATCTTTCTGCAGTCAGAATGGGGATGTGTCATTTCTGCTGTGTTTGTTGGGATTAGCACTGGAAGATGGGAGAGAGATGCGCGCTGTCCCAGGCAGATCAGTACATTAGAGCTACTCATTGACTTCACAGATGGCTCAAATCCCCAAAGAGGCTTATGGCTGATTCTGATGACCGCATTAATGCAGCGTCCTGCCCCGGATCAAATGTATGCAATGGCAAGGTCAGAAACAAGAGAAAGCAAAATCAGACCTCGCATAGCAGTAAATGACCGTCAGACTTGATTAGGCTCTTAATTTGTGTTTTTGGAAAATTTAGGTTGTGATTTCAAATTATGCATTGACTATGGTGGAAATGACATTTTACAGGTATTTTATGCATCCGAAACTGTACTTTGGTGAACACAATGGAGATAAAAAAATGTAAAAAAAAATATTAGAGATTAAACTCTATAGATTTGGTGGAAATGACATTACAGTTATGGAACATTTTATGTAAAAAAAAAATAAAGATAAATAACATATTTTCTAAAAATAAAACAAATATGTGTGTATATATAGTTTTTAGTCTAACTGAAGTTAGAGTTAGCCTTAAAACAAAAAATGCATTCATTGATTGACTGATTGGTTCATTCATTCATTCATTCATTAATTTCTATAGTTTTTACATTTTTGATTTTTTAGATTTTTTTAAAAGATAAAGTAATAAAAAAACAATAATAATAATGTTTTGTGGTTTGGACCCAAGTATGTATGGAACACTTCCGGTCTTTAAAAATAATTTTAGTTAAATTATCTATCTAAGTCTGCGTAAATTGTAGAAAAAAAATGCATTAAATAAATGTAGCCTTTACCCTGAATCACACACACTTTTGGCACTGCATTTTAAGCATACATATATGCTTATTGATACAGTACACCATTGCAACATAAAAAAAAAATATCAATCATTTAATAAGAAAATAGTAAGATTTATGTATTTACTTGAAATCTTTTCAATATTTATGTTGTTTGATATTGTATTGTTCAAAATAAATATGTAGGTCATATATTTGGTCTGTTTTTGATTAGATATTATAAATTCAACGGAACTGAAATAAATTGCATTCATTCTAATGGAATTATTACTGGTATTATAAATGGATTATATATTTTTATGGATTTCATACAATGCTATATTCAAAAAAACATATCAACATTTAAAAATCTTTTTGATTATTAAAAAAAACGTGACAATGAAAAAATATTATTCACTTATTATTATTCACTTATATAAAAATTTCATTCAGTTATTACTGACAACAGAAAAATATGAAGTTATTACTGTTTTATAATGAAAAAGATCTAAATGTACCTGTAAAATGAAAATATTCTGGATGTGTCATAGTCCAGTTAATATTTTATTGTATTTATTATTTAAAGTGTTCATATTGCTGATTGATTGTCACAATTCAATGTGCTGTAAACGATGGAATATGAGCATAATAAAAACAAAATATATTAAAAAAGTGTATAATATCACCTTCATATTACACAAATGAATCAACGCTTGCCCAATACTGAAGAAACCACCTACAAAGCCATGAAAATACATATAAAACTTGTAATAAATGTGTAAAGATGTAATTCAGTAATGGCCTTTGCACAGATTTAATTCAGCAGCCTTTGACTCCACCGACGTGATCTGTGTATCAACCGAGCCTCTGATTTCTTCTTCTGACTGATTAAGACAAATGAGATCTTGTTTGGTGTCTTATGTCAGAGCTCTAATGAGGGCCGCAGTTTTGATCACAACAAACCCCAAAGCCAAACCATCACAGGCTTTTGATGCCTCTTAATTAAAATTCATGGAAGTCATAGTTTGATCCATATCTTAATTGAATCCCGATCCGTAGTGACTGCGGTGAGGCTGAAATTAAAGAGCAGAGATGAGCAAAACTCTGGGTCAGAGTGTAAGCGGCATTAAGATCGCTATCATTATGACATTTTGCATGTATTTGTAATGATATACAGTAATTGGATGGGGACGATTGAGTAAGATAAGATTAATGACATCATCATTCATCCAGTGCAGGTCTTGAAGTCTGTTTTAGTCATTTTTAAGCTTTTTTGTTAACGCGTTAAGTGCTTTTTTGACCAATATTGGTCATTTTTGTACAATTAAATACATTCTAAAAATACTGGGTTGCTGTAAGGGTCAAATATGGACAAACCCAACTTTTTAAAGTTTTTTTTTTCTTCAATTATTTCAATGACACTTTTTAATCCAACAGCTAGGTTTGTCCATGTTTGACCCAACTTGGGTTACAGAAACCCATAATTTCTTTAGAGTAATTTTATTCTTGTGCTTAAGAAAATGTTAATATTTGTTTTAATCTATAAATGTCTGGAAACATTTCTTCAGATTTCAAATAAAAAAAATAAAAATACATTCTAAAAAGGTTGTAACCCAATGTTGAGTCAAATATGGAGGACATTTTTTCTATTAAATTTAAATGACACTTTTTAACAGTGGTTAGGTTTGTCCATATTTGACCCAATATTGAGCTACAATAACCCATCATTTTTAGAGTGTATTGTCACTGGATTTTCTTTCCTCTTATTTTCAGAAAATGACAATTGGTCCAAAATAACAAATGTTTTATTTTATTTTTTTATTTTATTGGAAATCACTGTTATTCCAATACATACTGATTACTAAAGTTCAAACAGTGAAATTGTGTTGTCTAAAAAGTATCTAAACATGTAAACATGTCTGAGAACATGGCAACTTTTATTGTTATTAATTTTTTTAAAAATCTAAATGACGACATTTTTAATTTTAATTAGAAAAAAAATGTCTTAAGTTAGAAAAGAACTAGTTAGAAAAAACAAAAAAATATACACACATATATATAAATATATATATATATATATATATATATATATATATATATAATTTTATTATTTTTTTAAATGTATTTATTTATTATTATTGTTTTATTTTTTTCCATAGTTTAACTAGTTTAAAATATTTATAGATAGGTTTTATAGAAACCAGTAAGTCCATTTTCCAATAATACTTAACATAGAAGTTCTAAACATTATCAATGTTAAGTCTAAACATTATTAATGTTGCTAAGTACTGTATCTGTAACAAATAGTAAAATTATTTTTTGGAAAAATGTAATTTACTTACTTACTTACTCCCAGGGCCATTTATATCGAAGTTGATATTTAGCCGCACCATATAGGTGTTTCTTAACATCTAGTTTTTATGAGGTGGGTTGTTAGTCGGGGCTCGAACCAGCGACCTTTTTGCTGTGAGGTGACAGCGGTACCCACTGCGCCACCGTGTCGCCCAAAAAATGTCATTTATTTACTATAAATTCTCAATTATAGTATCTCTTTTCTTGTGTTTCATGTTTCTTGCACAATATCATGATCTTTTATCTTTCACAAAGTGTCATATCGAGATGTTTTTGCAGCTTAGTTTTCTGTATAAATAACCGACTTGCCTCTGTGTCTCTACAGCCAGTGCACCCAGCAAACTCTCCCAGTGACGTATCAGGCCTGTGTGATCTCCAAGGACTGTGAAGTGAGCGAGTGGTCGGACTGGTCTACCTGCTCGAAGGAGTGTTACGATCTGAATGGGCGAAAGGGCCAGCGAACGCGCACCCGTCAGGTGCAGCAGTTCCCTGTGGGTGGAGGAGCCGAGTGTCCCGAGCTGGAGGAGAGCGAACCCTGCTCACCACAAGGAGAAGGCATCCCGCCATGTGTCGTGTAAGTGCTGCATCCATTTTTGCTTCAACACCTGGATCATGATCATTGTACAGTAGTATAGCTAATATATGCATTTACGTTTACATTCATGAAGACACTTTGATCTAAAGAAGGGCATTAAAAAGTATGCATTTTATAAGTTCTTGCTTTCCTTGGTAATTGAACCCATTACTTTTACATGTGTTGAACATTTTATTAAAAATTTTACCCAGTAGTTGGTTTTATTGTAAAATAGTGTATATAATACTGTACTCTACATTCTCTACAATACAATACTAACAATACTCTATACCAGGGGTGTCCAAACTTGGTCCTGGAGGGCCGGCGTCCTGCATATTTTAGTTCCAACCCCAATTAAACACACCTGAAGCAGCTAATCAAGCTCTTTCTAGGTATACTAGAAACTTCCAGGCAGGTGTGTTGAAGGAAGTTGGAGCTAAACTTTGCAGGACACTAGCCCTCCTGGACTGAGTTTGCACACCCCTGCTCTATACTGAAAAAATACTTGGTCATTTCAAACTTTTGACAAACTGTAGGGTTAGATTTTTCAATTACATTTTTTTATGGAGTTTTCATGTGTATATTGTGAATATTTATTGTGCATATTGACATTTCCATCCAGCGTTTTTATGCAATATCCTAAAATATGCATACACATTTTTGGTATATATATGCCTGTTTTTTTACGTTTTGATAGATTTTTTATTTTTATTTTATTTATTTATTTATTTATTTTTGCAATTTTTGATGCAAACAAAAAAAAAATCTGTTAATTTGAATAAATATACTCACGTGGCCTAAAGCTAATAGAATTTCTCTGTATGTATCTGTTGGGTTGCATTTTTCAATTAGATTTTAATTCATCAATTTGATTTATACATATTTAACCTCAAACTAGGTTAAAACAACCCAGCACTTTTAGGATGTACATTTACTGTCAATACCACTGATTTTTATGCACGTTTTAGGATATTGCATAAAAACGTTGGATGAAAATGCCAATATGCACATACAATATTCACAATATACATGTTAAAAATGTATGCGCTCAGTAAAGTCAGTTAATTATTCTGTATCCAATAAAATAATATGTGTTTACAATGAAAACACATTTACAGAATAAATTCTTAAATTCGCATGGAAATATGATACATATGATAATACATATAATTTTATCTCAACATATTTTATGATGTGATGCTCTATTTTCTATTTTTTTTTACAAAAATATACTTAAACTATTACAGTTCTAAATCACCAACACGGAATTTCAAATGGCATGGGATATAAATGGATAAATAAATAATGAATGAATTAATTAATTAATACAGTAAATAAATATTTAATAAAGCATGTATGAACAAGCAAACAAACAAACAAATAAACCAATAAATAAACAAACAAATAAATAAATAAATAAAACAAATTAGATGTATAATTATAGCCTATATATTTTTTTCTTTTTTTTTTAAACTTTCCTTGATGCAAACAAACCAGTTGTTTTGAACAAACACGCTCACACGCCTAAAGCTAATAGAATCTGTATGGACGTCATCTGCTGAGAGCCTTTGTATAGCATGAATGTGTTAAAACCCAGATGGAGGAGTGTAGAGAGGAGTGAGGGTGGGTGTCGAGGGTCCTGCTGTGGAAGATGGAGAGATGGCAGCGGGTTGGTGGTTTGGCACAGCGCCACCCCGGAGAAGCTGAGCTGATGAATGGAGAACGTCTGAGAGGACAGACCACACGCTGTCTAATCTGATATCCCCCACAGATGGACCGGTCCATTCCCCATCACTCATCACCTCGCTGCACTGGATCTCACCAGAGCGGAGCGAGTGCCCGTCTGTAATAGACAGAGGTGAATGGTGCTCCTGTAGCGCTGACCCAGTGTGTGTCCGGCCCTGATCCCTCAACAAACCCTACGTGTGCTTTCAGTTCTGTCACCGAGAATCCTTTACAGCAGGGGTTTATGACCAGATGTCCCCCAGAGTGAGATTTCAGGTGGCCAGGAATGGCTTGTAACCATTAAAATTTAATATTCACCCACTGTTAAGCATCTCATAAAGAGAAAGGTAATTCTGTGTCATTTTCTCACCTTCATGTTGTTCTGTGTTGGGCTGGCTGTAGTGAAACTGTAATGTAGCTCCATTAAGTGAATAGTTCATGCAAAAAAAAGGTACTCACTATTAAATCACCACACTTGTTCCAAACCTGTTTGAGTTTCTTTCTTCTGTTAAACACAATATATGTTATTTTTAAATAAAGCTGAAAACCTGTAACCACTGACTTTCTGAATTGGAAAAACAAATACTATGGAAGTCAATGGTTACAGGTTTTCAGCTTTAAAAAATATCTTCTTTTGTGTTCATCAGAAGAAAAAACTGAAACTACAGATGCTAAAGACTGCAGCCACCTCCTGAGGAGTGAAGTTTATTCATGTAGTTCATACTAGGTGTCCTCTTTTATACTCACTCCCATCCGGGTCACGGCACCAATATAACTCCTACCAATAATATAACCCCTACAGTTTAAATCACAAAGCTATTAGCAGGAATTAAACCAATGTTTTCGTGATGGGAGAAGGCCACTCTAACTATGTGCTTTCAATGCTGTCTCTGAGAATCATTTACAGCAGGGGTTTATGACCAGACATCCCCCAGAATGAGATTCAGATAGCCCAAAATGGCTTGTAACCATTAAAATGAAAAGGTACTCACTATTTAATCAACCTACACTTGTTACAAATCTTTCCTTCTTCTGTTAAACACGAAAGACGATATTTAAAATAAAGCTGAAAACCTGTAACCATTGACTTCCATAATAGGAAAAACAAATACCATGGAAGTCAATGGTTACAGGTTATCAGGTTACTTTTAAATACCTTCTTTTCTGTTCAGCAGAAGAAAAAAAAAACCTCAAACTAAAGACGCTAAAGACCGCAGCCACCTCTTGAGGCCTGAAGAGTGAGGTTTATTCACGTAGTTCCTACTAGCTGCCCTCTTTTATACTCACTCCCATCCATGTCATGGCACCAATATAACTGCTACCAATAATATAACCCCTACAGTTTAAATCTCAAAGCTATTAGCGGGAATTAAACCAATGTTTCAGATATGGGAGTAGTCCACACCAACAATGTGCTTTCAATGCTGTCACTGACAATCATTTACAGCGGGGGTTTATGACCAGACGTCCCCCAGAATGAGATTCAGATGGCCCAGAATGGCTCGTAACCATTAAAATGTAATATTCACCCACTGTTAAGCATATCGTAAATCTCATAGAGGGAAAGATAATTCTGTGTCATTTACTCACCTTCATGTTGTTTTGTGTTAGGCAGGCTATAGTGAAACTGTGAAATTTAGCTTAATTAAGGTCAAGCTACTACAATATATATATATTTGGGAAAAAGTTAATTATATTTTGTGTAGGATGCTAAACTCTGTAGCCTCTTGCATCAGTCGCTAGTGCACTTCTTGAGGCCTGAGGAGTGAAGTTTATTTACATTGGTCATACTAGGTGGCTTCTTTTATACTCAATCCCATCCGGGTCAATGCACCAATTTAACGCCTACAGATTAAGTCTTAAAGCACCGAGCAGGATTCAAACCAATATTTTCTGGTGTGAGAGACTTTATTTACTTTTTTTGGGTCTCCAATGTGGTTTTATTCTCACAGCACAGATTCAAACTAGTGTTTCCAGTATGATAGGCAGGCGCGCATTCATTTGAATATGTTTTTTATTATTAAAATCTCCTTACTTAAACTTTACTGCATTTAAATAAAATAAAAAACAATCAACAAGTTCATATTTTTATTATCAGGACACATTTTTTTGTCATTTCATAATTTTATTAGATGTTTAATCAAATATACACTGTTTTGCTGATGATGCTTTATGCTACTCAACCACTCACAGTGGGTGTGCAGTTCATTACTCATTCAAGACTGTTATAAGAGAATACTAAAAAGCGAGCTTTACCATTTCGCACATTACATGTGGCTCATGTACGGCTGCATAAATGGAAAGCGAGGCCCTTAAAACAAAATATTGAATGCTGCTTTTTGTCAGAAGCACACTCAATACACACTGACTCACGGCTCATGAATATGGAGCTCTGCATTTGTGAGGTCAAATGGACTTCAGTTTTGAATCTGTGAAATAGGTTGAGAGCCATTATCATGGAAAGTCAGCAGGAATTCTCTATTGGTTAAAAAAAAAATCTGACTCATTGTATTCAAATACCACAATGCATTTTTCATATGCTTTCATTTACACTACAGAAGCAAAGCAATAGTGGTTCATGGTCAAAATATATTTTCAAAAATGCTCTCATTTCTTTTTGCTCTGCTTATTTGAACTGTTTTGAAAGCTGGAAGCAAGACTTACTACAGAGAAGGTCACTGGGCATTTAAACACACCGACACATAAATGCACACTTGCATGCATTCACAGACACACCAGCAGCATTTCCCTCTGAATTTGCTCTCAAGCTTTTGAACAGCAAGACACATGTGAAAAAGAAATTGTGATCAAAGGCCAGCGGCAGAGAGGAAGTTCTTTCTTTTTCAGCTATGCTCACACTGTCAACACTGAACTACAGCTTAGGTAGTCTCTTATGGTTATGCATATCATCATTTCTTCAGCAAAAGCACTAAACACTTAACTGAAGTGGTCTGAATTAATTGATTTGTAGTTGTATAATTTAGTTAATTTAGTTAGATTGTTTAGTTGGCTGGTTGATTAATTGATTGATTGGTTGGTTGGTTGGTTGGTTGGTTGATTGGTTTGATTGATGTATTGATTGTTTGGTTGTTTGATTGGTTGGTTGGTTGGTTATTTGGTTTGGTTGGTTGGTTGTTTGGTTGATTGGTTGGTTGGTTGGTTGGTTGGTTGGTTGGTTGGTTGGTTGGT
>CAIGQV010016734.1:12280553-12300171 GCA_903798115.1 Danio jaintianensis
TTGGTTGGTTGGTTGGTTGGTTGGTTGGTTGGTTGGTTGGTTGGTTGATTGATGTATTGAGTGTTTGGTTGTTTGATTGGTTGGTTTGTTTGGTTGATTGATGTATTGATTGTTTGGTTGAATGATTGTTTGGTTGGTTGGTTGATTGGTTTGGTTGATTGATGTATTGATTGTTTGGCTGAATGATTGGTTGGTTGGTTTGGTTGATTGATGTATTGATTGTTTGCTTGGTTCGTTGATTTGTTTGGTTGAATGATTGATTGGTTGGTTGGTTGGTTGTTGATTAATGTATTGATTGATTGATTGATTGATTGATTGATTGATTGATTGATTGGCTGGTTTGTTGGTTGATTGATTGATCAAGTTTTTATGTTATTTACTTTTTACATACTTTTTTCTTCCACATTTAAAATAAATTAGTTGTCATGTAAAGCTTTTTTATATTCATTTTCCAAAACTAAATATATATATAATATCCGAAATTCCAATATATATATATATATATATATATATATATATATATATATATATATATATTTGTTATTCTGATCAACTTTCATTTTATGAAACAAACCAACCAAAAAAGCTCTAAATGGCAATAGTTTTATTTGAAGTTTGGAATCATTTTTACAATTTGGTTTTCTTTGCTCTTTGATTATCTAACGAGAACTAATGTCAACATGGGTGGTATTTAAATATGTTTTTCTTTCTTCTGGGCATAAAAATTCAAATCAAGCAATTAAATGGTTGTTAATGCAGACTGTGTGATTCTTCTTTTTTTTTAATAGTTGTTCTCTAATGTTGCAACCCATAGCTCATCTTTGATGCCGTTTCCCTTGTTTTCTTTTGCCAACATGCTGAATCAAAGAACAGCAGCCCAGCCTTCAAACTCAATGAAGCTCAATAAAGCCATGACCTCGGTGCACATCGTGGCTGGCATGGCTTCTTATTGGTCTATTTAAAATTGTCTGTATTTATAACTCCAAAGTACAGTTTATTTTTGTTAAAAAAAACACAAGCTCAGCCTTTCAATCTCGAGGCTTCAGAGGATGAATAAAGGGAACATTAAATAGTCATCAGCAGATCTCCTTCTTTTCCGCAGGTATAATTGGAGAAGCACGGAGTGGAGCGACTGCAGGGTGGATGTGCTCCTCAGCCAACAGGACCGCCGCAGGAGCAACCAGACCGGGCTCTGTGGAGGAGGAGTTCAGACAAGAGAGGTCTACTGCGTTCAGGCCCCTAGCGAAACCTCATCCAACCTCGGCTCCCTCAAGAGCAAAGACGGTAACAAAACTGGCAGATTCATTGTCTTAACCTTCTGCTTGGTTGCAGGCCTTGGGAGTAATGATTCCTTGATCATTTTCTGTCATACTCCCACCCACTGTTTGGAAAAAGACATGAAGTTCTACCCTTTCTCTTTAGTAAATCTGACTAAAATCTGGTTATTTAAGCACCCTATTATTGACCTTATTCTTTAATGCGGAAGTTTTAGAACTTCCGATTCAGTTGCCTAAGGGAGAAACGACTAGGCATAGTAAACGTCAGAAAACTCTACAAACAAGTGTGTTCATGACTATACATAAAAAGTAGAATAACATAATAAGAAAATATCAGTTTGCAAGATCAAGCAGCATAACAAGCTGTTTTAATGTCTAAAAATCAAGACTGGAAGTCTCGAGCCAAAAAGATTCCAATGGCTGTGCCCGCTCATATGTGAAGAATAAGGTCAATAGGACGCAGTGTTCTTTTAACAGTGAGAATTGATCATCAAGACCCTGTTCCTGGAGATCTACATTCATGCAGAGTTCAGCTCCAACCCTGATCAATCACACCTAAACGAATTAATTAGGACCTGAACAGCTCTTGATAATTACAGGCAGGTGTGTTTGATATAGGTTGCAACTGAAGTCTGCAGGACGGTAGATCTTCAGGAACAGGGTTGGTCACCCATAATCTATAAGAAATAGTCTTTTTTCTGACTTGTTTTCACCCTCCTCATCAGAACGTAGTGTTTGTCATGTAGGATTGTTGTTTCTGAAATAGACACCCACTGGTGGGACTGACTAATGGCTTTGAAAATTTTAAAGACAAAGCTGATGTAAACTTTTGCATATTGTATGTTTTACTGCCAATCTTTCATTGAAGGACACTGTTAAAATATTCGGTACATAGTAAAGAATTTGTTGCAATAGTCTATAACAGTACAAAAATCAATAGTAACCATGTAACAAAAACAGCTTCTTACAGTTGAGCGATGGGACATTTCTGTGAGATGCAATTTTTTTGGAATATCATCACCTTTTAGGTGCCATTTACACAAGTGTGTTGTTGTTTTAAAAAGCTTTGTTGGGGTTATGCCTGGAGTCCACACTATTCCCGCATCTTCAACCTGCAAAAACGAAGCATTCTGAAAATGCTAAAGAACCCGATTTAGTTTGGAAACACTAGTTTCAGTGTAGACGGACTGAAACACAAACTTTTGAAAATGGAGGCACGGCTAACCACAATACTCTCTGCTGGTCTTCTGGACTATCCCATATTGTTCCCTGATTCATCAAGCCCTTCTCATATGACCATAACACAACTGGTAGACAGTATGAATTTATCTGAAACACAATAAATACACCAGTCTGGAACGAAGAATGTTTTTTCTAAAATGCCATTTTGAGAAGATAACATACGGTTGTAAGTGGAACCTTAGGGTGTACTCACAATAGGCTATCCGAACCATGCCTGGGTGCATTTAACCCCCATATCCCGGTTCGTTTTATGGGTTTACATTTTGCGGGTTCAGTTGGCCGGTCCTGGCCCAGTTGGAAGAGGTGGGCCAGAGTGCAGTTCAGTTGAGCTCGAAACTGAAGATGCAACGCCACTTTTAAGGGTCTGTTTCATATGGATGTATTACTCATTCTTACTTTTGCGGGCCGTTGGAGAAGTGGGGAGGGGATAAACGTGCCCGGGCTTAGTTCAAGGCAACTATGCCTAGTGTGAATACACCCTTAGTTTCAAGATAATATTCATAATGTTTCAAGTGAAAACCCCTAATTCAAGCAATTTATGCACATTTATAATTTTATAATTTCTTTATAAACTATATTATTATTTACACACACATATTTGTATATATGGTTTATGAGGACTATCCATAGGCCTAATGTATTTTATACTATAAAAAGCTCTTATTGTATGGCCTTACCTTACCCCTACCCCTAAACCCAACCCCTGAGGCAAAATTTTCATATTAAAAGACCCCATTAGGCCATTCCCATGTCACTATACAATTTTGTGACCTTATACACCACAACACACATACATACCACCTTCCATAAATCATGTCTTCAAAATTTACTGCAAGTATTTAAAACACAGATGGTACCCTTTTAGCACTTATTGATTTAAGTATGACTAACATGCTTAATGCAAAGTTTTTTGGCTCAGGACATCATGTACAGACTTAACGGCTCACTGTGAGCTGTTAGACAAAGATCAGTTGATGTTTGCACTTTGGTACAACTCAAGCCAACGTATAATTGGATTGCATTTTAAAGGCTGAAATTAGATCGCGAGGGGGAAATTAAGGAATATAGAAGGCAGAGCCATACAAATTAATGAGGCAGCAACGGTGGAATTTAAATGCTAATGCCGTCACTGACATACACACAGGTGCACAAACACCCAAACACAGAATCTCTCTGGAGTAATATGCCAGAAACAGGGAGGTGCCAGCGCCTCATGCTATGCGCTGTGGCTGGTGCCGGGCCGCTTTCACTCTCAAACTGACACAGAAACTCCCCTGCCATCTGCTCTGAAAGCTGAACCAACGACCTCTTAGGGAACTCATTCAAAGGCCCACAGCTGTCCTCAAGCAGGCATTGGCTGGTATGGCATGGTAAGACTACAGGGAGGAAGACAAAGCGCACCAAAGGAAGTTTGCTTTTTTGAAATTAGACAATTGCTTTTCTGTTGACAATTTGTGAGCATCTTGTAATGAGATGTATCATTGGTCATCCATATAAACCTGTAGACTGATTTTTTTTGTGAAGGACTCTGAATGTTTTCAAAATCAAAAGAATATGATGTCATATTCTGACACATGAAATGAATGCTTGTATCAGTGGTTCATGCAAGTTAAAGCGATTCATAGTAAAAGTTTTACATAGTCAAAAATATAGTCTCAAACTATATGGCAAACTAATGTTTACAAATGCAAACTTGGAACAAAATAAGTGTTTTACATTCAAAAAATTGCTGGGTTTGTCTTAACCCAATGCTTGGTCATATATGGACAAACACAGCCATTGCGTTAAAAGGTGTATTTTAAATTTAATTGAAGAAATTAACTCAATGTCGGGTTTGTCTATATTTGACCCAATGTTGGGTCACCCCAGTACCCAGTATTTTTGGAGTGTGGACTCTTAGTTTTTTCCATGAAGCACTACAAAAATATCTTAAATGTATTTTCTACCTAACAGCAAAGTTAATTACTATATTATTAACTAGTGTGCATTATTATGCATTAAGAATAATTGTTTGTTCTTGTAACTGTTGTTATGATTATTTAGCAGATTACATTTACTAACAATGACAAATTATAGGGCTGTTCATGAGACATTATGTATTCTTAATAGTGCACTAAGTATACCTTTAGGCTCTAAAAAAATGCTGGGTTGTTCATTTACTTTTGTTATTAATTTTTTCCAACATTTCTTATGAAGTTCCATGTATATTGTTTTATACAATCCAAAAAATAATAATAAACCAGGTTGGACCAAATATGGACACATCCCAAGTTTAAAAGTGTTGTTTAAATTTAATTGAAAAAATTAAACCAAATGTTGGGTTTGTCCATATTTGACCCAACCCAGTTTTTCCAATGTGTATATATATATATGTAACATTATACACTGAACTTCATAGAAAGTGTTGACAAAAATCCCTTAAAAAATTGTGTAGTTTACAAAAAAAAAAAGTGAATAAAAGTCTTACACGCGCCACATTTTAAACAGTAGTGTGTATATTATGAAAATCATTCATTCATTTTCCTTCAGCTTAGTCTCTATTTCAGAGGTCGGTACAAAGAAATGAACCGACATTATGAAAATCACATCTAAAATATTCAAAAAGCAAGTAAATATTACAACCTCAAAAGTATATTTTAATGATGCCTATGGGTCTGTTTAATGTATTCACACTTTGGGCTATTTGCTCATTTTTACACTTTAGGTTATTTGTTCATTTTTCCAGAACGTGGACATATAATTCAGTATTGCACAAGCGATTATGATTTTTTGTTAGTAGATCTTGGTTATACAGGACCTTGGTGTCTGTGAGGAAGTTGATGCCAGACAGTGCTGGAATCCCATTTGTAATGTGGCCTTAAGAGAAGCACATGGCAGCGACTGCAGCTCCTGCTGGGTGAGGTGACAGGCCGGCGCACTGACGCGTCACACTCTGACAGATTGAGGAACTGTGTGAGATAAAGAGGAAAAAACAGTGCAAGAACACCTGCACACTCTTGCTGTTTGTTTCACACATTCAATACCATTCCTACCAGGATTTTATTCTTTTTTTTTCTTTTTTACTTGTGCAACCTAAATTTGCTTATTTTGTGACGGCTTTTCAAAAAATTTGAAGCAATATTTGTGGCATATTCATTTCTTGACCTCAAAAATCATTTTTGACTACAATTATATATCAAGGAAGCACTGAGAGATATATTTATATTTATTTTTTTATATTTATTTTCCCCAAATATATATTTATTATTATTATTATTATTTTTTTTTTTTTCATGAAAGGAACTTAAAGGGGTAGTTCACCCAAAAATTAACTTTTACTCACAGTTTAGTCACCATCAAGTGGTTCTAAACCTTTGAGTTTTTCTACTAAAAACTAAAGAAGCTATTTTGAAGGATCTTATAAACCGGTAACCAGTAATGAGTAAGTCAATGGTTACCGGTTTTCAACATTTTTCAAAATATCTTCTATTGTGTACAAAACACAAGAAACACAAACATTTTTGTTACAAGTGAAGATTGAGTCAATAATGACAGAAATTCCAGTTTTGGATGAACTATCCATTTAAGTGTTTACCTTTAAATATTAAAAAGATTACTATATCATATCTGATATGCTAAGCACTCTAAATTAATCAAACTAAGTGATATTTTAAAGTTGTAAAACCTCTTTTACATCAGTAAAATTATAAGCTTTACATAAATCATGCTAAAATATCAAACACGATGTACTTGTTTGTTCAACCAATCAGCATTGCATCCCTATTGCATTGCCTTATGTTTTGCTCACCACAATTAAAATGACAGGGCTTTAATCATAAAACTAAAAACTTGAATGCCATCCTATTAAAATCTAAAAGATTATTGGGAGATTTAGAGCAATCATATTTCTATGCAGTTTATGTAATTAAGTCTGCTACGCTACAATATTCATTCATTCATTCATTCATTTTCAACCGCTTTTCCGGGCCGGGTCGCGGGGGCAGCAGTCTTAGGAGAGAATCCCAGACCTCCCTCTCCCCAGACACTTCCTCCAGCTCCTCCGGGGGGATCCTGAGGCGTTCCCAGGCCAGCCGAGAGACATAGTCCCTCCAGCGTGTCCTGGGTCTTCCCCGAGGCCTCCTCCCGGTGGGACATGCCTGGAACACCTCCCTAGGTAGGCGTCCAGGAGGCATCCGAAACAGATGCCCGAGCCACCTCAGCTGACTTCTCTCGATGTGGAGGAGCAGCGGCTCTACTCCGAGCTCCTCCCGGGTGACAGAGCTCCTCACCCTATCTATAAGGCTGCGCCCTGCCACCCTTCGAAGGAAACTCATTTCGGCCGCTTGTATCCGAGATCTTGTCCTTTCGGTCATGACCCAAAGCTCATGACCATAGGTGAGAGTAGGAACGTAGATTGACCGGTAAATCGAGAGCTTTGCCTTTCGGCTCAGCTCCTTCTTCACCACATCGGACCGGTACATTGACCGCATTACTGCGGTCGCTGCACCAATCCGCCTGTCAATCTCACGTTCCATCCTTCCCTCACTCGTGAACAAAACCCCAAGATACTTGAACTCCTCCACCTGGGGTAAAGACTTTCCTCCAACCTGGAGATGGCAAACCACCTTTTTCCGGTGGAGCACCATGGCCTCGGACTTGGAGGTGCTGATTCTCATCCCAGCCGTGCCACACTCGGCAGCAAACCGCTCCAGTGCATGCTGAAGGTCCATATTCGATGCAGCCAACAGAACAACATCGTCTGCGAATAACAGAGATGAAATCCTGTGGCCCCCGAACCGGACCCCCTCCATGAAATTCTGTCCATATAAATTATGAACAGACCCCCTCCTTGAAATTCTGTCCATATAAATTATGAACAGAATTGGTGACAAAGGGCAGCCCTGCCGGAGTCCAACATGCACTGGAAACAAGTCTGACTTATTGCCGGCAATGCGAACCAAACTCCTACTCTGTACATACAGGGATGAGACAGCCCTTAACAGAGCGCCTCTGACTCCATACTCCCAGAGCACCCTCCACAGAATGCCACGAGGGACACGGTCGAATGCCTTCTCCAAGTCCACAAAACACATGTGGACTGGTTGGGCATACTCCCATGAACCCTCGAGCACCCTGGTGAGGGTATAGAGCTGGTCCAGTGTACCACGGCCCGGACGAAAACCGCATTGTTCCTCCTGGATCCTAGGTTCAACCATCGGCCGGATCCTCCTCTCCAGTACCCTGGCATAGACTTTCCCAGGGAGGCTGAGGAGTGTGATCCCCCTATAGTTGGAGCACACCCTCCGGTCCCCCTTCTTAAAAATGGGAACCACCACCCCAGTTGCCCAGTCCAGAGGTACTGTCCCCAACCTCCATGCGATATTGTAGAGACGTGTCAGCCAAGACAGCCCTTCAACATCCAGAGACCTAAGATACACAGGGTGAATCTCATCCACCCCGGCTGCTTTGCCACTGCGGAGCTTGCAAACTACCTCAGTGACCTCAGCTTGGGTGATGGGCGAGTCCACCCCTGCATCCCCAGTCTCTGCTTCCTCAATGAAAGACATGTCAGTGGGGTTAAGGAGATCCTCAAAGTATTCCTTCCACCGTCCGACAACATCCCCAGTCGAGGTCAACAGCTCCCCACTTCCACTGTAAACAGTGTTGATGTGGAGCTGCTTTCCCCTCCTGAGGCGCCGAACGGTTTGCCAGAATCTCTTTGGGGCCGACCGATAGTCTTCCTCCATGGTCTCCCCGAACTCTTCCCAGGCCCGAGTTTTTGCTTCCGCAACCGCCCGGGCTGCAGCACGCTTGGTCTGTCGGTACCCATCAGCTGCCTCGGGTGTCCTGCAAGTCAACCAAGCCCTGTAGGACTCCTTCTTCAGCTTGACGGCATCCCTTACTTCCGGTGTCCACCACCGGGTTTGTGGATTGCCGCCCTGACAAGCACCACAGACCTTACGGCCACAGCTCCTCACGGCCGCGTTAACAATGGAGTCGGAGAACATGAACCACTCGGTCTCAATGTCTCCAGCCTCCCTCGGGATCTGGTCAAAGCTCTTCCGGAGGTGAGAGTTGAAAATCCCTCTGACTTGAGGTTCAGCCAGACGTTCCCAGAGGACCCTCACAATACACTTGGGCCTGCCAGGTCTGTCCAGCTTTCCCCCCTGCCAGCGGATCCAACTCACCACCAGGTGGTGATCAGTTGACAGCTCTGCCCCTCTCTTTTCCCGAGTGTCCAAGACATACGGTCGGAGATCAGATGATACAACAACAAAGTCGATCATTGACCTCCGCCCTAGGGTGTCCTGGTGCCATGTGCACTGATGGACACCCTTATGCTCGAACATGGTGTTCGTTATGGACAAACTGTGATTAGCAAAGAAGTCCAATAACAAAACACCACTCAGATTCAGATCAGGGAGGCCGTTCCTCCCAATCACACCTCTCCAGGTATCACTGTCATTGCCCACGTGGGCATTGAAGTCCCCCAGTAGAACAACGGAGTCCTCAGTCTGAGCACCTTCCAGCACCCCTCCCAAGGACTCCAAAAAGGCCGGGTACTCTATACTGGTGTTTGGCCCGTAGGCACAAACCACAGTGAGAGACCTATCCCTGACCCGAAGGCGCAGGGAGGCGACCCTCTCGTTCACCGGGGAAAACTCCAACACATGGCGGCTAAGTTGGGGAGCTATAAGCAAGCCCACACCAGCCCGCCGCCTCTCACTGTGAGCAACTCCAGAGTAGAAGAAAGTCCAGCCCTTCTCAAGAAGTTGAGTTCCAGAGCCCCAGTTGTGCGTGGAGGTGAGCCCAACTATCTCTAGTCGGTACCGTTCCACCTCCCGCACAAGCTCGGGCTCCTTCCCTCCCAGTGAGGTGACATTCCATGTCCCAAGAGCCAGTTTCTGTGCCTGACGATCGGGTTGACGTGGTCCCAACCTTCGACCACCACCCGTTCCACAATGCACCGGCCCCTTACGGCTTCCCCTGCAGGTGGTGGGCCTGCAGGAGGATGGTCCCACGTCGCTCCTTCGGGCTGAGCCCGGCCGGGTTCCGTGGGAAAAAACCCGGCCACCAGGCGCTCGCATACGAGACCCAATCCCAGGCCTGGCTCCAGGGTGGGGCCCAAGCTGCGCCATACCGGGCGACGTCACGGTCCTCGATGTTACTTTACTCATAAGGGGTTTTTGAACCGCACTTAGTCTGACCTGTCACCTAAGACCTTTTTGCCTTGGGAGACCCTACCAGGGGCATTAGCCCCTGACAACATAGCTCTTAGGATCACTCAGGCACTCAAACCCCTCCACCACGATAAGGTGGCGGTTCATAGAGGAGTGAACCTGATTATAGCTACAATATTGTATAACTATAATTGATTTACATTTGTGTCAATATAGATTGCTATTTTGTAAAATGGAGGAGTTTTTTTCTCCATGTCCTTACTATATATCATAAGCCAGGATTCCATCTGAACTTGAAATGAATCTTTTCAAAATTCACAAAACAATTAGCGAATTAAAAAATGCGAATTAAGTGCGTTTCTATCAAGTTGTTAGAGTGACTCACTGTAGTATTGGTAACCTAGCAACCAAGTCCAAAACCACTTTAAGCAAGCGTAAAAACTTTTTTTGTGAGTCAAGGGATTTTTATTCGAATTTTGGCATTTCTGTCACTCATATCTCATGCGATTCTTCAAAATGTGCAAATCCAGTTATAGTTGAAGCATCTAAAAGTTTACTGACACACACAAAGCTTTGGCTCAATGCAAGCTGTGATAACATCATTCAACACATATAACGTTGCCCAAAATCTGCAAGAAATAATGTACAAAAAAAATTGCAACCTCATCAGATTTTTGCTGCATTTAATTGATTTTGACACCTTGTCCGGCTCCATCTTGGCTATCTTTATTTGACACGTTATCCTTCTCATTAAAACAATGGGTGTGATTAATTACAATTGATTATGATTAATGAATCTGCATATCACATAATTCATTCAGTTAATGTTTTAATTGAACGCCAGCCCCACATTTTCTTCATCATTTACCTGCTTCCCTTTTAATCAATGAAGAATCAATCAGGCACTTTTCCCTGCAGGGAGTTTCAGACAGATTTGAGAGGATTTAATTTCGAGCTCTGCATGATTGGACATTTCCAAGGGCCTTTGGAATTACTCACAGGTATTTATATACATTAATGCCAGACAATGAGAGCATCAGGAGTGGTGGTTTACTCAAGGACAGACACTGTGTGCTTTAAACAGCTTTAATCTGGTCATTCAGTTCCAGGGATCATAGCTAAATCCGCTGTCGAAATTGGACAACTATGTTCGTCTGCACACCCAGTGCAATGTGTGATGCCATATCAACTTCATTATATCCAGTATAACTGTATGCTTTAGGCATATCTTAAAACTTTACATTTTAATGCAGCAAGATATTTAGTGAAATTAATCATTGTTAGTAATTGTTATTTACAGAAATGCACAATACAATAGTAGTTTGATTGTGTCTTAATCTACTTAATCCCTCTTCATTTATGTAATTAAAATATTTGCCATTTTAGGCAGACTTATGAATATGCATCATTAAAAAAACCTTTCTGTTCTAAAAATCCAATAATATACCCATATATTTCCCCGCTGTGTCTCCTCATCAGCACCGTTAGATTTTCATGAAAAAATATATGTGAAATCAGTTCAATAAGGTTCTGTATCTCATTTGTCCACCTTATATTTAAACATGTATACATATGCACATATATACAGTGCTCAGCATAAATTAATACACCCCATTTTGAAATTGAATATTTTTTTATCCATTCTCAGTGAATATAGGTAATATATTTTGGTGCATTTGAACAAAACAGATTTATTAAAAATACATATTTATTGAAATAATACTTTTGTCGCTGAACATCTGTGGAAATAGAAAAATAATACATTTAAATTTGTGAAAAATATAGCAAAAAAAATTATAAACTACAAAATCTCAACTAAATGTTTTTTGTTGTTTCTCTAGATTTTTCTTTTTTTATTATTTTATTTAATATTTTTCCGTTATTATACGTTTTTTTATTTAGATTAGCTCCAGATTTGACTTTAGTACTGACTAAACTAATGTATATGCACAAATTTAATATTATCCTAAACATCCTATTAAAAATATTATTTTAAAAGATCGATTTGGGAGAGGCATACTCGTGTATGCTGAGCACTTTACATGTTCAACAAAACTATGTCAATTATAATTACATTGGTCACTTATGACTTTATATATTTAGAAAAGTATAGCTCAAAATAGTATGCTGTTTCATTTTTTGCATCAACATATCCATTTAAATCCATATTTTGACATTTCATTTTCCTAATTTAAATATTCCGTTTCTAATCCCTTATAGATTTTTTGAAACCACTAAAAAGCACAGTACAGGATACAGTACAGAACAGTACATTTATTCATTCATTCATTTTCCTTCGGCTTAGTCCCTTATTTATCAGGGGTCGCCACAGCTGAATGAACTGCCAACTATTCCGGCATATGTTTTACGCAGCGGATGCCCTTCTAGCCACAACCCAGTACTGGGAAACATCCATACAGTCTTGCATTCACACACACACTCATACACTAAGGCCAATTTAGTTCATCCAATTTACCTATACCACATGTCTTTGGACTGTGGGGGGAACCGGAGGAAACCCACGCGAACACAGGGAGAACATGCTAACTCCACACAAAAACGCCAACTGGTCCAGCCAGGGACTCGAACCAGCAACCTTTTTCCTGTGAGGCAACAGTGCTAACCACTGAGCCACCGTGCCACCATGAACAGTACATTGTTTGTGTTAAAAATTCCTATTCCAGATCATTTTTGTATTTGTGTTGATTCAAATTAAGTGAAAATGTAAGTAGATGCAGGAGATGTGTGTACTGTATACCTCAAAATGTATATAAACCTCTCCTAAACTGTTATTGTTCTCCTATTATGCTTTGTTTTGCCAGAAGTGAAGAATCAGGAACATAGATTGTTCCAATAAATACGAAAGTAGCATTTCCATTCCAAATTCATTTGCAGTCATTTTGGCCTTATGGATTCCTAAACCCAAATAATGAATGCCAGAATGGCACCGAACACAAAGTATGCGTTTTTACATATCAAAAGCTGCTTGTTGTCTTCCTCTCTGCCAGCGCTTCCTGCTCTGCTGTTTGGGCCTGGGGAAGCTGTGCTTGATTTCCTCTCCCGGCGGGTGGTTTCAGACATTTAGACAACAGGGGAAAGCAGCTGCTGTCGCGATCTTTATCCATTAACACATCTCAGTCACAGAGAGAGCAGAACACAACAACAGTGTTCATTCGTTTCGCCTCGGCCAGAATATAATCAATGTCGCACCCCGTCGTGGATCTTTATGAGATATTCAACACCACGGCTTTGTTACAGAGCATCCGCGCAGCACCGACCCGCAGGCAGGAGCCGGTTATTGATGATGATGGTGATGATGGTGATGCAAGCAGGTGAATGTGTTGGCGGCTGTCAGACAGAGGGGCTGATGGGATACTGGGGCCGTAATTAGGCCAGGGATACCCTGGGTGGGCAAACAGCAGACCATCTGGCCTCCAAGCGAGTGTTGTGCCACCTGAACAAGGTCAACCTGAAAGGAGAGGGTCATTAATCAGACTGGGTTAACAGGGCAGAGAACGGAAGCCGCTGGGAGAAGAAGTCAGACAGGTAGACGGAGTGTGTGTTGATTCGTTTGAGAGTGTGTGGTGGTTAAAGGGATAGTTCACCTAAAAGTGAAGATCTGTTGTTGATTTACTTAACCCCAGGCTAGAACATTAAAGATGATTTTTAGCTGAAACCATGGTCCATGGTGATTCATAAAATGCAGGTCAATGGAGTGAACAAGAATATACATGAAATGATTTTTAATATGACTTTTAATGTGTCCTATGGTATCCTGAGTGTTGTAAATCGAGCTAAAGTTTCCAGGATTGTAAATGAGGAAAGACGTAAAGAAACTGGAATGATCTTTACCAATGTAAAGTCAAGCTGAGGATGTTTCTCACCCCCTTTACAATGAGTTTATACCACTTTACATCAGGTTGACGCTTTAGGCAACCATGAGCATCAAAGGGGACCTATTATGCAAAAATCACTTTTATAAAGGGTTTAAACAGGGTTGTGGGGAAACTGTATTCTCCCTTTGTACGTGTCATCAGAGGGGGAAAGCCCTGTCCATTGGTGACAATCTCTCCCTCATTAGCATAGGACGTTAGTCTTGTTTTTGAATCTGCCACTATCCTGACACATAGGCATTTGTAGTTCCGCCCTCTTTTGAAAATAGGGCTGGGAGCACAATCTCATTTGAATTTAAAGAGACAGTCACCAAAAATGGCATAATTAGAATCAAAGCCTAAAATGGGCAGTTCAAAGAGGTATAAAACATTATTTGTTGGGTATTTTGAGCTGAAAATTCACATAGACACTCTAGGCACATCAGAGACTTATTTTACATGTTGTAAAAAGGGGCATAATAGGTCCCTTTTAAGGAAAGTTTACCAATTATCTTCCATACACAGTGCTTTGTATGTATTATGTGGTGATGTATTGTGAGGATGTATTGTTTACTGTACTGCTCACACTGTGTGATTTTAGCCATGCTTTGGGTTCTCTGAGAAAAATTGTGTAAATTATACACGATTCCTGAAATCCTAGACTAAAATTGGTGGTCTTTCATTGTTGGTTTGACATAATAACTGACGGCACTTAATGGCTGTTGCGAAAATCTTTTCCCTCTAATGAAGTTCTGGTGGTGTCAGAAGGTTTCAGACATTTTTCTGCAGTGTGGCTTCTATTACACCAGTGTCTATCCAAGAACCAATAAGAGCACCGAATCTGATGACAATTAGCGCGACAATTTCAAACAACCACAGGAAATAATCAAAGCAGACTATTTATTATTGTGGCTTTATGTTAGCTATGTGTCAGTGTTTTGCACGTCTGTACTCTCATTCAGTCTGACATTATGATAATTGATCTTACAGTGTAACATGGGGATCATGTCCGTGCAATATGACAAGCTCGTTTAGGATTATTAAAAATCATACAGTGTGAGCCAGCTTTCCCATTGGCCGAGATAATCCATAAACCTCACGGGTGTGGCATATGAAGATGCTAATTAGACAGCATGATTATTGCACAGGTGTGCCTTAGGCTGGCCACATTGAAAGGTTTATCTTTTTTTTACATGGCTTTTTTTTTGTATCCAAGTACAAATGCAACACTGTACCAGGTGAACTACCAAGCAAGTTTACTTCATCAGAAATGCATTGAGAATCATATGTAATGCAAAAGTTTAAATGTATACAAACCGTGCACTAAGGTAAAAGAATCCTCATGTGATAACATTGTATTGAAGCTAAAGGGAAATGTATGTATAGTTATAGTGTTCCAATTAAGCAGAAATGTAGGCAGACTCCTGCATTTTTAAATAAGTCTGGATTGCATGATAACAGCTATGGTGTAGATGGAGACTGTTTGTGGGAACAATGGAAGTTGAATTTGCAAGTCAATTTGACATTTTTCTGCGAATCAATTTTGTCAATTTGACAGCTAAATTATTTTTTTTTGGCACGTCACTTTCAGAAGTAAATTCAGCTTGCTAAATTGAGTGTTAGGGTGATGTTCCCAGCGGAGCACTTCACAAAAACCTTTTAAATTCCTGTTTTAAACAAGTTTATATAAATCATTAATGACTCTACAACCGGCCCTGCAATCAATCACTTAGATCCCACAGAAAATCTACAATGAGAAACACACACTTGCTAACCAAATGATTTAGAAAATGGCTCAAAGCACAGAGTGAACACATTTTGGACATGAAGCAATTTGCATGTGAATGAACAGAAGATCCATCAAAGAGTATCAGTGCAGATCTGTTCCTGCAATGACATTGAAGAAAGTCACCTACGGCTCGGAGCGATAGTTGCAGATCAAAAGAAAACAAGGACAAAGCGGGATCTCGGGAGATGTCAAACAAAACATATGCAATCATAAGCTCTTGTTTATTAGAATAATGTTCACTGTGTAATTTTACTTTTCTTTTTCAGTAAATATTAGAGCTGCACGATTCTGGCTAAAATGAGAATCACAATTTTTTTTGCTTAAAATCAAGATCACGATTTTCTCACGATTCTGTAGATGTAAAATAAGGTTAATATGAGTAGCCTATTATTATTGTTATTTCTCAAACATATGGTAAAACAATAGGCCAATTAGGCCTATGTGTAGGTCTACTGTTGGTTAAAATGCTAAATTTTGTATAGACTTGGAATGATGGGCTTGAATAGACTTTACATTTGTCCTGGTTGTTAATGTACAGTAAAGTAATGACATCAGAATACAACTATTCATAATTGTATAAATAATTCTGAAGTTGACTTATTATGTTTGAGACATATGCTTGCAATCTGTCATTAACAACATTATTAGATTTTTTTCACTGGTAAAATGAGACATTTGTCATTATCAGATTCCCTCATGCATTATATTCAACATTATATAGGCTAGAGTAGTTATACTGACACTGTAAAACATTTATTTTCATGCACAGCACTTTGTATGAAAAAAAACAAACATCAAATGCTTGTCGTAATCATAACTTTACAATGCGATATGATCATGTACATGATGTGCATGGTTTTGGTTTCACTTTCAATGTTGAGTGCGGTTGATGTCATGGCTCTGAGAAAAAAAAAAACATACATGCAAATCATACTTCCCACGCAGCTCCCAAACGATCGCTCTGTGCAACAAACTGAACGTTATTTTAGCACTTCATTACCTGTTATTCACAGCCTATGCAGGTTCTGTTCACTAAAGTATACATCATTCACGGGCACGTGCGTCCTCTTAGTAGTAAACAAACAGCTCACGTGTGATTTCACGGCCGCGAATACGTCATTACGTTAAGACAGAAATTACATTTTTTGGGTGAATTACCTTATAAATACAGTATGTGACACTGTTAACACCATTTGGAGGTGTCCACGTTTCTGAGCAATGTATATAAAACAATGTGAAGACTTGTGCGACCGCCTTTATGCTTCTCCCAAACTTGAAAATAGAATTGGCTGAATCGTAGAGATGCTGGATTAAGATCGTGTAGGGGTCGAATCGAGATCGCGATCTTTTTTCGATTAACTGTGCAGCCTTAGTAAATATGTAATTCAATTACAGTACAGTGTAATACTCACTACTCTTGAGTACTTTTGAAAGGGCTGCTTTTTACTCATACTTTGAGTAATATTTACAACAGATACTTTTACTCTACTTGCACTACATTTTTAGGCAAGTAATGGTACTTTTACTTGAGTATGATTTTTCAGTACTCTTTCCACCACTGCTAATTACATCCAACACTGGTAGAGACCATTGAATTTATGAGATTGAGGGCCTGTTTACACCTGGTTTCTGATCCCATAGCTATCTGATTTCTGAAACGGATCCATTTACATTTAAAAACATGAATGTGTCTTCACATTCCGATCTTCAAATCCCACACTATATGCAAATTTAACTAGGTTATGTCAACTACAGCATCAGATACACCATGTTATTTAACTAATATTACTATTTAAAGAAACATAAGCTATATATCTTATTTGGAATTCAAATTATTTTATATGCAGGCTGTAAAACATCATTACTATCCCACAAGGAAAGCTCCGTGATTACTTTCATTATAAACGCCTACTTTTTGTCATACAGATACATGCAAGACATCATTCAAAACTGTAAAGGGTTTAAATTAATTTGTGGATACTGTAACATATTCACCCAAAAACAAAACAATGGACCTTTGTAAATGAACGCAGCACTATGTTTTTCTATTATTATTCATCTTTTTACACCGAGATATAGGCCACAGGCGCGTTCTGCATCTCTGCTGTTTACACAGCTTTCTGATATTAACATAACAATTTAATTTCATCATTTTACGGTCAAAAATAAAACAAAATAAAAAAATTTATAAAACACTCTCAAACTGTCACCTGTGGCCTTCAGTTGCATATGCATTTGCGCTTATATATTTGACGGTCATATAGCCCATAACACATGTGCTCTCATGTTTATTTTTGTAATTTTGGGAGGAGTCAAATTTTTATTTGTGGTCAGATGCATTTAGACCTGTTCAGTTTAATCTGGAAATCACCTCCTGAAGTTGTCTGAGCGATTGGATTTATATCCGTCTTGAATGCTTTCGGAGGGCATTTACCCCATTTATCATGATCGCTATAGCTATCCGATCATAGAAAAAAAGCAATGAAAACGCAACTGTAAACAGCCCCTAAGTTATATTCCTTGATGCTGATTGGTCAACAGATGTGTATAACTCCAAAACACCCTAACATGAAAATTTGTATTTATATACAATATATCTGAATTACATTCTTATGAGCACAAAACATACATTCCTGTCCCATATGAAGTACATGTATACAGTGGGGGAATAAAGTATTGAACATGTCATGTTTTTTCCTGGGAATGATATTTCTAAAGAAGCTGTTGACATGGAATTGAACCAGTATTTGGTAAAAACCCAAACAATGCAAACATAAAAATAAAACAAAACAAAAAAATCTAAAAAAATGGCACAAGGGGAAAGTACTGAACTACTGAAACATATTTAATACTTTATATAAAAGGCTTTTATGGTGATGGCAGCTTAAAGACACGTCTCATATGGAGAATGAAGTCTGAGCATGAATTGCTCAGGTGTGAGTTTTTCACAGACTTCAACAGAGTGTAAAAATCTTGATGATTCTGTGGGTCTCGTCTATCAAATCTGATCTTTATTTTGTATTTTCTATTGAATTCAAGTCAGGTGATTGGCTGGGCAATTCTACAGCTTGATTTTCTTTCTCTGAAAGCATTTGACAGTTTCCTTGGCTGTGTTTTGGATCATTGTCTTGCTGAAATGTCCACCCTGGTTTCATCTTCTTCATCCTGATAATGTAGATGTTTGACTGAAGCAGCTTATATTCATTTGCAATGACGAAGGGCAGAGGGTTGCTGAAGAACTGCTGAGAGATTTGAACTGCTGAGAGATTTCAACTGCTGTCTGGGCTTTCACTGCCTTTCTACACATCCCTTTCTTCATGTGTTCAATACTTTTTCCCTGTGTTATTTCATTTTATTACACATAACTTAATTTGTAAACTATTTAGCTTTGCTTTGCATATATGCATTTCTTTGGTTGTTACCAACATCCGGTGAAAATTTCAAGTCAACAGCGCCTTTAGAAATATGTTTTAATATGTGACGTGTTCAATACTTATTTTCCCCACTGAATTTATAGAGACCCTAAAAGAAATCGTCTATGTGTGTCTCCACAGCCTTGCGTCCAGTGAACAGTGACCTGTGTTTGGGTGTTCCTCATAACACCACCCAGCTCTGCCATATCCCCTGTCCCGTGGAGTGTGAGGTGTCCGCCTGGAGCGCATGGGGGCCCTGCACCTTTGAAAACTGCCAGGATCAATCCACAAAAAAAGGTGAGCGCAATCTTATCTTGAACTATTGGGCCATTTTATCCCTTACTGTTTTGTTTGGGGAGCAGCCGTTTCTCCCATCTGGCTAAAACAGAACGGATCAATAAAACGTCCTCTTTCATTGTAAATCTCATGAATTGTGTACGGGAGGCCTTTCAACACATAACTCACATCACCCCACCTCTCACCTCTATCTGCTCCATCAGCATCCGGGCCATAAACTTATCACCACCTACTGAGGCAGAAGATTCATTTTCTCAGAGGTTTATGAATCAGGAGAATTGTAGAGGGGAACAACAAACAAAAAGGAGCCTGCAGAATATAAAACTTGTCAGGAAACAGACGAATGATGGGTTAGATTTAGCTTCAAAACAACAAACACACACTGCAAAAAATATCCATATTAATGTGAGAAATAAATCAATGATTTAAGAAGATACAGAGTAGAAACAAGAAAAATGATTTGCCAGTGCTGTAAGATAATTATACTTGGTAAGAGTTTTTGAAATAAGATAACTTACCTAAGCTTTAGTAAAGAAAAACAATGTCTGAAAACAAGTATTATAACATT
>CAIGQV010016734.1:12318783-12330526 GCA_903798115.1 Danio jaintianensis
TGTCATGTTCAAGAAACCAGTCTGAGATGATTCACGCTTTATGACATGGCGCATTATCCTGCTGGAAGTAGCCATCAGAAGATGGGTACACTGTGAGAGCAGACATGCTCTTCTGCATACTTCGGTTGTAACGAGTGGTTATTTGAGTTACTGTTGCATTTCTATCAGCTCGAACCAGTCCAGCCATTCTCCTCTGACCTCTGGCATCAACAAGGCATTTGCGACCACAGAACTGCTCTTTTTTGGACCATTCTCTGTAAACCCTAGAGATGATTATGCGTGAAAATCCCAGTAGATCAGCAGTTTCTGAAATGCTCAGACCAGCCTGTCTGGCACCAACAATCATGCCACGTTCAAAGTCACTTAAATCACCTTTCTTCCCCATTCTGATGCTCTGTTTGAACTGCAGCAGATCGTCTTGACCATATCTACATGCCTAAATGCATTGAGTTGCTGCCATGTGATTGGCTGATTAGGAATTTTCGTTAATGAGCAGTTGGATGTGTACCTAATAAAGTGTCCGGTGAGTTTATATTGACGGCATGGAGTGTTTTGGTCACACTTTATTTTAAGGTACAATTCTTACTATTAACACACCATTAATTATGACGTTTAGCTCAATAAAGTCATAATTTGCTGCTTAATAATAGTTAGTAAGGTATAGTTAGTTTTAGGTATTGGTTAGGATTAGAGGTGTAGAATAAGATCATGCAGAATATGTGCTTTATAAGTACTAATAAACAGCCAATGTCTTAATATTAGGCAGGTAATAAGCCACTAGTTAACAATGAGAAATGGTACTTAAGCTAAAGTGTTACTGGTTTTTTTTTTTTTACATTTAACTGTTTCTCTCACACACATAGTATTTTACAGTAAACTACATGTCTTGAAAATGGACTATTTTTTAGAAAAATTCATTTTTTCTTTTCTTTTTTTTTGTCAAAAATTTAGCATTTTTGATGAAACCTACCTGCATTCTAGAGGGAATAGAACATGAGCAAATGCAGAAAAAATGAGTTAGTTAGTTTGTTTGTTTGTTTGTTTGAAAGCAGAGGCTTGGTTCTTTGTTTTAATATGTGATATGCTTATGCATTCCTATATATTATACAGACAATTTTCTGAGAGCCGTCAATTTAGGTGAAAATAATCAAAAATACTGGCAGTGGCTGACAACTTAAAAAATTCTGGCAGAGAAATTGTTGAAATGTATATTCAAAAATATGTATTATTGTGATTATTTTCTCACTTTATGTAGAACTTCAGGGCAATTGTTTGAATAAGAATGTAGAAATTTCAAATAAGTAGTAACGAAATTGAAAAAGACTTATAGATCACAGGCCCAACATAAAATATTGCTAAATAAAATGCAAAATATATATCTGCATCCCAGTGTTGGCGTTTAAGATTGCAGTCATCCAAATGTTAAAAAAAAGTATTACCGTAAACAATTTATTTTGCCACCACATAAAATAAATGATACAGCATAATATGAAAAAATAGACTTTTTATTTCATCCAATCAATGGTTATCGTCATATTGCACAGTCCTATCTCTAGTCTTATTTTGAGTTTGGAGAATTGAACACAGGCTGTATTTTGTTATTTTTCCAGGTGAATTTGTGGACCGACAGCTTTGTCGCGATGCCATCCTGCCTATGCCTGTGCTGTGTGAAGTGTCCTGTCCTAAAGACTGTGTGCTCAGTCCCTGGACATCCTGGTCTCTGTGCTCCAACACCTGCTCAGGGAAGAACTCAGAGGGCAAGCAGACCAGAGCGCGCTCCATCCTGGCCTACAATGCTGGAGACGGTACAGTTTTACATTTACCAAACCACTTCTTTTTAAAACCCAAACAGTGTGGTTGCTGTATACCAGCTGCTGTTCCATTGGACAATGACAATGTAAATGACAGTCTGTGACATTTTCATCTACATTGACATTGATGCATATGGCAGACACTTTTGTTCAAGGTGACTTTAAATGTATCGTAGGTATACCATTGAGGTGAGTGTGATTTTGCCAAGTAGGATTCAGTCCTCGATTAACATGTATGTTGATGCTGGAATGTCATTTTTGTTCGAAAGTATAATCCATATCAAATTCATTTTTGTTCGAAAAAATAATCCAAACTATACCTAATCCCTATCCCTAAACCCAACCCTGACTGTAAATTATTCCCAAAATCAGAGGGTAATAATAGTTGGATAACAATAATGTAGAAGCACATAACCATAATTGTAAACCTAAACTTAACATGAACCGTAAAGATATCCCTTAATTCTGATTGGCTGATTGTTGTACTGATGTTGATCCAGGAACATGTCCTACTTGGTGAAATCACACAATTGATAAGTTCAATTCACAACTATTCCAGCATATCCTTTACGCAGCGGATGCCCTTCCAGCCGCAACCCAGTACTGGGAAACACCCATACACACTCTCATTCACACACACACTCATACATTACGGCCAATTTAGTTCATCCAATTCAACTATAGTGCATGTCTTTGGACTGTGAGGAAAAACCGGATGAAAAACCACACGAACACAGGGAGAAGTCAAATGGGACTCTTGAAAGCTTTATGTTCAGTAAAACAATCGCATGTAAAACAAAAAAATTATGTTAAGTATTCTGACTGTAGTTTTGCTCAATATAAACTTTTGTCATCCACTATATTATCAAATCTGGATTGTCATAATCATTGGTAAAACCACACAAATAGCACCTCATTATTACAATGTTGAATTGTAACTAGTGTATGTGGTTTTTATGATGATTTATTATTTTTTAAGTGTAAACACAAATACACAGTTTGTGTGTTATTAGCCCCCTTCAGTCCCCCAAGGTTATTAGTTAACAAAAACTAAATTTCGTTAAAGGAAATAAAAATAAAATGAGAAAATATATATATTTTTTTTAAACTGGAACTAATTGAAACTGTATTGTGTACATACAAAACTAACTGAAACTAACTAAAATTATAGCAAAAACATCCTTCGTTTTCGTCTTTGTAAATGTATTTAATACATGCTGTAAGCCTTTCAGAAGTAAATCTATGTACTTTGCGCTGCCTGGTGGACCCGTACGGCACCTCAGAGTCTGTAATCCTGATGCCATTGGCCAGATCAAGCCGGTCCTCCTCCAGTCAGTCATCGCTGTTGCTCTCGTGACAAAAACAACGAGTCGACATGAAAGCAGCATGGTGACAACAATAAACACGACCCGTGCAGAGACTTAAAAGTATTAATTTAACACATTTGTGCCCAATAATGGGTTTTATTTCCATTTTAGTAATCCTGATCGCAAACGAATCGTTCTTTTTAACCAGATCTTCTAAGTGAACCGGTTGAACTAGTTCACCAAATCGAACTGAAGACGAGACGATTCGTGTCTCCAGGACTCTTATCCACAAACTACTTACTTTTTAATCCCCCTCTGACTTGAAATAAACCAATTTCCCGAGTTATTCAGTTATTAGAACAGTACACTGAGATCAGATTTGAGAACCGGTGAACTGATAATACTGCGCATGCGTGATTCAGCAGGTGATCCGAACACAAACAGTACATGACAGCCTGCTGTGACTGAAGCAAATTTGAACAACTGCAGTGTGGGTAAACCGAGGGCTTAAATGAGAGGATCTGATAAAACATAAGTTTATTTCATAACAGAAAATCGTAATGAAATTTAAATTAGTGAATCATTCTTCAGTTGGGTTGCAAAAAAAAAAAAAAGTGTTCAAATGTTTCTCTCTGTTAAACTGCATTTGTGCTTCACAGGAGGGCTAATAATTTTGTTTTCAACTTTGTTGTTTTCTTTCTTTAATAAATGTTTTTTTAGTAATGCATAATTGCCATGGATCCATGTGAACAGGAATCCTTTTGACTGCATTTGCCGTCTGTATAGGTGAAGGAAAATCTTTCACATGTAGTTTTTATCTACATCAGTGGATTTGTATCCATGCAGGCATTCAAGCAGACATGAAGAGATTATGAATACATTTATCACACTTTTCTCCCTTGTTAGTTGCACATTCTTCCATGTGAGAAGACTTAAAAAACCAGCACTTTCAAGGTAATGAGGGTCTCGGAGCGCTAAGTGATTCAAACCTCAGGTGAGCTCAGGCTGTAAGTGTGTATCTGATGTGTAATAGACTGATGGATAAGTGGTTGCTTTGGGCTAAACCTCTTCCTTCCTTCCACCAGAAATCCATTTCCACAACACACAGCTTGAGGGAACGCGACTCGCGCTGCTAGCTAAGAGCTAATCGGCTTGGTTTGCTTTAACGTCACATTGTTTTACGCTCATGCTATAGGACTGGAATCAAAGGTAGCGTGTTTGGTGCGTCTGTAGAGCGGGTTTTGCTTTATAAATGACAGTTTTAGCACAAATGTGTGGCAGCATTTGGAGCAATGGAGCTTTCTGCCCCGTGGCGAATTGCACTACGTGCTGCAGTGCTCGGATTATTAGCCTTCAAACGATTCAGGAGATGGTGCGCCAAATTGATGACAAGCGTCTGAGAAAGCAGGTGTGTGCTGACAGTGCCATGAAGTTTAGTAGATCAGGTTTTGCCCGCCATCTGCCTGTGTGTGAGGTGATGGAGAGGATAGCGTGAAGCAGTGGTCATTTGGCGTCCGTGTTGTGCATGACGAATGAACAGAGGAGGCTAGGAGGAGTAGAAATGTATAATACCACAAGAGTTATCTCATTTTATTGCATGAAATTGGGGTGTGGAATGTTTAGGACTGTTATGGATAAATACATTTGAAACATGTTAAAACTAAAACTGCCAGTAGGTGGCAGCAAGTATTTGTTTTAATGAGTTAGTCAGTGAATCATTCATTCCATTCAAATGATTCATTCCAAATAGATGATTCAAAGCAGAAACAAAATGGGTGAATTGTTCAAAAGTAAAATCATTTAGGAATGAGTGTTAATCAAAGATGCACAAATGTTCTTTGTTTGAAACTCTTTTCGTTGATGAAACAGAAAAAATATAATGTGTCTAAAATGTAACTCACTCAATATTGATGCATTGTTTGTTGAACTAAATTACTGCAATATCATATTGTATAAATATATAAAACAAAACAAAAACATAAAATGACACGTTTGCTTCTGATTTATTTACCATTACCAATGCAGCATTTCTTAAAGGAACAATTCACCCAAAAATGAAAATTCTGTCATTATTTTTGGTTTCATAATATGACTTATAGGGTTATTCTAATTGCATTCCAATTAATTTAATAGAATAGTTAAACATGATCGCTTTGGATTTATTTAAAGAATTCTTTTCATTACACATTTTAATTAAATGAATTCAGTTAATACTGTTATAGTGATTCAGTATGTATGTCGTAACTGTTGTAGCTGATTTTGGTATTGTTTCATTTTGCTTTTTAAAGACAATGTGGATTGTTTTTAATTGTTTTATTGGTAAGCAATGGGTGAATTCTAAAATAATCCCAAAATCTATTTATGCTGGGTTCACACCAGATACGAACCATCACGCCACTCTAGTTTACTCACAGAATGTGTTTTCTTCTCATGAAAATTTTCAGCTCAAGTTTAATTTTGTGCGGAAGACGCAATTAAGGCGAATTCAATGCCCTTCTGCCATTTTTGCTGTCCGATGGAAATTTACCTCTAAATTTGTGCATTTACATTCATTTTGTATGTAATCTACAAGTACTTCAATTTGTATTTGGAAAGGCATCAGCTGCTTAAAATATATGTTGGAATAGTTGCCGCTTCATTCCACTGTGGCGACCCCTGGTAAATAAGGGACTAAGCCGAAGGAAAATGAATGAATGAATGAATTAAACATGATCGCTTTGTATTTATTTATTTTTTTAATTATTACGAATTTCAATTAAATGAATTCAGTTAATATTATTACAGTGATTTAATATGTACTGTATGTCGTAACTGTTGTAGCTGATTTTGGTATTGTTTCATTTTGCTTTTTGAAGACAATGTGGATTGTTTTCATTTGTTTTATTAAGAAATGGGTGAATTTCTAAAAGCCACACAAAACCACATTATGCTGGCTTCACACCAAGAACCATCACGCCACTCTCTCTAGTTTACTCACAGAATGTTTTATCTTATCATGCAAATTTTCAGCTCAAGTTGAATTTTTGGAACTTGTGCAGAAAACGCAATTAAGGCGAATGCCCTCGTGCCATTCTTGTCGTCCGATGGAAATTTGCCTCTAAATTGGTGTATTTACATTAATTTTGTATGTAATCTACAAGTACTTTAGTTTGCATTTGGTGTGACAGTAAAATATTTGTAATGCCATAAAAGGTTTGTACTTTGTCTTTTGGAACAGAAAAGTGTTTTAAACATTAAGCAACACAACTGAGCAAATACAGTGCTCAACATAACTGAGTACACTTACATACATATGTATTAAAATAGGCAACATGGTGGCTCAGTGCAAGAAGGACACACAAGGCTCACAGCAAGAAGGTCGCTGGTTCGAGCCCCAGCTGGGTCAGTTGGCATTTCTGTGTGGAGTTTGCAGATTAGATTAGCTCCAGATTTGGCTTCAGTACTGACTAATCTAATGTATACGCACAAATATAATATTGTAAAACTTCCTATAGAAAATATTAATTTAAATGAGAGATTTGTGAGGGGTGTACTCATATATGTTCAGCACTGTATTTTCTAGATCCTGTGACTAAAGAGTAAAGTACTATAATAACTATAACTATAACTATAATAATATTTTTTTACGATTATAACCTATGATGGCTGTAACCTTATGCTGGTTTAATGATGCTGTGTCAGATTTATTTGGATGAAAATTTTCTTTCAAATAGCACCAGAATTTGTCTGGAAGTAGAGTAAAAAGATGCACCAGAGTTCAAATGGCAGCGATTGCATTAATTCAAATGCAAACAGAGCATTCACAGTTTATTTGAATCAAACCAAATTTGTCAAGTGTAATCACATCTGAACAGATCCCCAGGCTGAGCACCAGCACCATTTCAGTGCTAAACCAGTCACTGACCCTTGTTTAACACCTTTTCACACCCTGGAAAAACATGTATATGCATGAAAATATACAATTTTAATGTAAATGTTTTAATATTATGATTTTACATTTTAATGCATGGTTACATATGACACACATATGTGCTCTATCTAAGTGTCAAGTGTGATGATTTCAAATGCGCCATTTCTGAAAGGAACAGTTCACTCAAAAACAAAAAATTCTGTCATCATTTACTCACCCCTCACTTGTAAACAGAAGCATCTTTGTTCTGTTGAACACAAAAGAAGATATTTTGGAAGAAAAAAAAGTAACTTGATAAATGTCAGGTTATTTTTTTTTTAATTGAGTAGTTTTTCCTACTATGGATGTCAATGGTTTCCAACATTCTTCAAAATAACTCATTTGTGTTCAACAGAAAAAAAAGAAGCTTATAAAAGGTTAGAACCACTCGAGGGTGAGTAAATAGTGAGTAATTGTTTTGTTATTATCGTTTGTTTGTTTGTTTGTTTGTTTGTTTGTTTGTTTGTTTGTTTTATTGTTTGTTTGTTTGTTTGTTTGTTTGTTTTTTGTGGTGAACTATCCATCCCAGGCTCATTAAATATTCATGCCTCAGCCTACATTTTTGCTTACGTAAAATACATTGCTCTGGGTATATTTGTTGCACATTTCAAATGACAAAGCCACTAGAGGGCACTGTCTACAGTTTTGCGAATCTGAAATACATTTCTTAGAATAAGTTTTGTTGTACATTTTAGATAAACGTCCTCCTTTTACACGTCCACAAGAAGGCGTAGCTTATCATACAGATCACCTAGCAAACCACTGACCTAAACCAACCATCGGACTTCACTCAAACTCAAGTGCACTGCATCACATGTGCACACAGTACAAAGTGAGCTACCGAGCAAACTGACCACACCAGAAAAGTTGTCAATATGGAAAAGCAAATGTATTCGATTACAAATCTTAGACATTAAGTTGTTTTGTGGTATTCATTTGGTGTTGTGCAAAGAGTTACATGAAAATAATCCTTTATTTGTCGATAAAATATCCCTGTAAATATCATTAGTGTGAAAAGGATCAAAATTAGTTGGCATCATGCTGCCCCATACACTGTAAAAAATAAATTGTTGAGAAAACATAAAAAAATAAGGCAACTTGATGCAGTAAGAACTTTGAGTTGTCTCAACAACTGTTTTTTAGTTCTCCTCAATAACAGTATTTTGTTCAGCTAACATCGTTTTGTTTATTCATGCAATGTTGATTATTGTATTTTACTTATAAAGATTTTCTTGTTACATCGACAGTTACTGCTATTGAGTCAATTAATTTTTTTCTGTTTAGTGGATAATTTTTTCCAAATTTGCAAAATAAGTAATTAGTACTAGTTAGCATATCATCCTGTTTTTAATCATTCTAATTACAAATGACAAACACAAACTTACTACTTCTCCAGTTTATTTCCATTGAAAGCAACAGACAAACAAACTTTACATCAGGAAATTCCAAAATCCACAAAACTTTGTAAATATTTTCAGAAGAAAAAGTGCTCCAAATCACAAACTTTTCAGTATACAAACTTTCCTGCAAATTTGTAGTGTTTATTTTTACCAAGAAACCACAGTCAAACGTTTGTTGAAGTACGTTTTTAGCGGTTTCACAAAAATGTAGGCTGAAGCACGTATTTCCAATGAGCCTGTGTTGAAACTATCCCTTTAAGCACGTCACTTCATCCTACATAGAGGAAAGCTAAACACCAAACTAGAAGTGTATGCGAACTGCAGCTCTTAGTGGTGTTGCGATGGACCAAGAACATGCAATTACTCTGAGCTGCGCAGACTCACTTTGGTAATTGTACAACGGATTAGTCTTCATCTGAGTCACAGGTCAATAAATAACCGGAGGGAGTGTTAATCCCCATTTGAAACAATGCGATTCTGGTGCAGCTTTTGAAGCTCTGCTAATGCATTGCCCCGGCATGCCCTCGACCACTATTAGATGCTTTGTAAGTCAAATATCCATCCTTTTCGAGTTTTTTTTTTTTTTAATCTTTCAAGGCCATTATGTTGTTGCTGCTCACGGCAAGTGTTTTCTAATAGTGCTCACGTGTCTAATGAAGTGTGTGATAATAGTCGATATGCTTTTTATAAATGAGAAACTGAAGGGCTGCATTGCTACAAAAGATGAGTCAATTCTTCTTCTTTTTTTTTTTTAACAAGGAGCACTGCTTGATACATGGTTTGTCCACTTTTCTCATTCACCGGTTTGCCGTTTTCTCATTGATCGGTGTGTGGTTGTTGATGCGCTCCATTGAGATAATGGCTGTCCGCTCTGTGGGGAATCTGATGCTTTTGCGTGACTGTAGGTTGTAATGAAAACCAAGCAAGGCCTGGTAAATACATTTTCGAATGACATTCATGCTAACAGTGATGCCTGCAATAGCCTCATACTATACTTCACAATTATAATTATGTATAATCTAACTGTATAATTAAGTTGTTTGTTGTTCTGTAGTGGAAACTGACAATCTTAAAACAATGTCTAAGGAGTTAAGATGTAAGAATTGCTTTGGTGCATTAAAAAAAAACATTTAAACAGTTCAACAAATGAATAAAAGCTTGCAAAGAATTCTTAGAAAATAGTCATGTTAAAATACTTCATTTAGATGCCAAAAGGTTAAAAAAGGGAAAAGAGTGCAAGCACAGAACATCATCATCAGTATCATGACAAAAAAAAATGATTTGGTTTATTGAAGCATTTTTACTTTTATACATTTACTTATACATTTATTTGATAAGTATTATAAAATAAATAATACTTATTAAATGTAATATTATTCATATATTATATACATTTACTTTACTTAAATTGCTTAAATTACATTTTTTATATATACTCACACACAAACACACACACTACCGGTGAAAAGTTTGGGGTCAGTACGATTTTTAAATGTTTTAAAATAAGCTTATCCTGCTCACCAAGGCTGCATTTATTTAATCAAAAATACAGTACACATTGTAAGATTGTGAAATGTTATTACACTATAAAATAACTGTTCAAAAGTAGTTTATAATTTAATTTAATCATTTATTCCAATGATTTTAAAGATTAATTTTCAGCTTCATCAGTCTTCAGAGTCACATGATCCTTCAGAAATGACTCTAATATTAATTATTGTTATTATTATTATTATTATTATTATTATTATTATTATTATATTAATGGTAATAGTAATAAAAGCAATAATAACTGGAGTAATAATTTCATTTGAAACTACATACGATAAGAAAGCAGTTTAATTTTAATTTTATATTATAATAAATATCTAAAAATGTAACAATGTTTTTTTTTACATTTAATACATGCCGCCTTGATGAACAGAATAATTTTCTTTAATAAAAAAATCATGAAAAAAAAAAAAAAACTGACCCCAAACTTTTGACCGGTAGTGTATCTATAGCTATATTAAATCTATATGTAGTAAATTTATAAAAGTAAAGAAAGGTGGTTTAGATTAATAAAATGTTTTTTAACTTCACTGAAATGATGAAATTGTTCTTTGGTGAATATACAAATATGAGTAAAACTAATGTAATAATACCTTCATTATTAATAATAATGATTTTTTTCTATATTAATATAAACTTTTTTATTGAACATAGAACAATTATCATTTATTATTAATATCATAATACTTGAGTATAAGATTGTAATAGTTAAGTAATAAAATGGTAATATTATTAAAGGGATAGTTTACTCAAAAATGAAAATCTTACAATTTGATGTTTCCCAGTACTGGGTTGCAGCTGGAAGGGCATCTGCTGTGTAAAACATATGCTGGATAAGTTGGCGGTTCATTCCACTGTGGTGACCACTGATGAATAAAGGGACTAAGCCGAAAGAAAATGAATAAATGAATAGCCACATCACTTTAATTGTTTGAAATAAATTCTGCAGTACCTGACATAACAGTAACAGTATGCTGATTCATTGTTTTTGTTGTATACGGAATAAAAATAATGATTCATGCAGATTTATGACAACTGTACAGTAACATGATAAAGTAAATAGATCTCCGGTTAAAATAAACTGAAACTATAGACTTCAAACTTACAACATTACCGCTTTAGCTTCTGGGAAAAAAACAAAAAGTCCTACATCACAGGTTTATGATTCAGCCAGTGTCATAACACTTCCATGACCCTTTTTATCTTCCAGGTGGAGTTCAGTGCCCCAACAGCAGTGCCTTGCAGGAGGTGCGCAGCTGCAATGATCACCCCTGTACTGTGTACCACTGGCAGACGGGGCCCTGGGGCCAGTGCATAGAGGACACCTCCGTCCCGTCCGCCAACAGCTCTATCAGCCGTGCAGCACCAGGAACCGCCGTTAATGACGCCTTCTGCTCAGTCGGCATGCAGACGCGGAAAGTCATCTGTGTCCGGGTCAATGTGGGCCAGGTGCCGCCTAAAAAGTATGTGTTTACAATACATTCCATTTCATTTACATTGGTTAGTGTAGAGAATAGAGATGTATTGCCTCAAGTAAACATTTCTATTTTATTTAAATTTTTAGTTCGTGGTACTACAACAACATATGATGAGTGGGGCGGATCCAAAATCCAAAATCTGTGTCCAAAATCACATACTTCTGTACTATATAGTACGCTAAAATCAGTATGCAAGCAGAGTAGTGAAGTGAAGTGAAGTGAAGTGTGGCCAAGTATGGTGTCCCAT
>CAIGQV010016734.1:12345526-12377329 GCA_903798115.1 Danio jaintianensis
TATATATATATATATATATTATTTATTTATTTATTTTTATGTATATTTTTTTATTATTATTATTTTAATTCAGTAAGTATATGTGTTTCTTACTTTGTATTGAAGTATGTTGTATATATATTGTCTAGCCTGAAATTATTCATACACCTGGCAAATTTGAACAAAGTCTGAATTTTCCAGGAGTGTTAATTTTAATATATATTAAAAATAAATGTTTAGATTATTTCTTTTTTTGTTGTTGTTTATTACATTGTTTCTTTAAGTACTTACAATACATCACTTAATATTATTTATTGTGCTAATGTGAACATAATTGTAGCATTCAAAGACCAGAAATGTCATTCAATCTATCAAAAACATTATATACACAATCATATATATCACTATCATTTACTGTATGTAAATGTGAACATAATACAGTACATATGTTTACCGTTAATGTACAGATGTCATAAAATCTGTCAAAAAATGTATTCTGATTTACACAAAATATTAAATGTACCTAACTGTATTAATGTTTATGTATAATAAGAATAATAAGAATAATGAGAATAATAATATTTATATATATAATATAGTATCATCAAAACAATGTCATATAACTAAAAAAATGCATAGAAATATACATTGAATATATATTTTCATAAATATATATGTATGCATGTTTTGTAGTGAACATTTACCTTTATATAGAGGTAAACAGCAAAAAAAAGTTGTATTATTTAAAAATTACTTTAGGTAAGTAAGCTAAAAATACTTTTAGATTACAAAAATGTGCAAGAAAAGTGCTCAGTGCTCAAAGACATTTTCAGTTTACGTTGTCATCAATGTGATAAACTGCATATTTGTAGAAATGTTGTGCTTTATTAAATCTTCTAAAGTCAAAAAGTTACATTTTGATACATACTGTAGCATATGCATAGTGTATATACAACTGCATTCATAAGCATAGAAAACTCCAAGTGCCAAGAAATGTTTGTGTATATACTGTAAATGTCCCATGTGCTGTAGGTGGAAAACCCACAAGTGGCGCAGGTGTCAGCTGGTGCCCTGGTCCATTCGCCAGGACAGTCCCGGAGCACAAGAGACCTGTGGACCAGGACTACAAGCCAGAGGTGCAGAAACACCCTCCTCACAAGTTTAAGATTCTGCTCAGATGGTCTTATTTTAAAATAATATACATCAAGAAACACTGGACGTTGCTACTATTTAATTGAGATACCTTTTATAGAAACATTAGGAAAGATTTATTGACAAAACCATTGTCCATGTAAGAACTTTTGAATGTTGTTTTAAAATTGTAGACAAATTTAAGAGGGAAATGCTTTCAAAAATGAATGGTGTAAGCATGTTTTGCTGTTTGAGTGATAGATAAAGTAAGAGACTGTCTGCGTGGTGTATTCCAGCTCACTTAGTAACACAAATGCTTCTTTAGATATCAGCTTCTCAGCACTGCTTACATTAACAACCATTAGCCGTAATAGAATCCCTCAATAAGACTGAAGAAGCAATCCAATACAATAGCTTTTACCCTCGTTCACTGATATAAATCTGGATCTGTCCGGCTACTCCAGTCAATAGGTGTTTAACCGTGCAGTCCATCTCAAGATGCTTATCTTTATTCAATGTGTGTGGCTTTATGGGTGAGAGAGGGCTGATGTTTATCAGTGCTTTTTGTTCTGTTTTTATTTTTGGATTATTAGGTCTAAAGACCAACACTTGAGAGTGGTGACATTGGTGCACCTAAGCTCAGATGGTGGAATAAAAACCTAATATAAACAATATTACATGTTTTGTTTGTTAGAATTGAACATTTGACAGTATAGCTTGAGTTGAGAGTAGAAGGAGCACCAGTGAAGATCCAGATCATTGTTTATTTTTGTTAAGAAAAACGGTATAATTTTTTATAAATGGAAAAAAGCCTTATTTTTTATATGCATTTGTAGTTCATGATAAAAACAAACAAGCTCACTGCAATGGTAAAAACATGCTTTTTTTTTTATATGATGTTTTTTATGTAAACATTTTTTATGTTTCATTTATTAATGAAAATGCAGTAATTATATTACATTACTCATTTAATATATTTAATGTATTAAAAGGATAGTTCACCCCAACATTTGTATTCACTCACCCTTTGCACAACCTTTTTTAAACCTTTAGTCTCTTTATTCATAAAAGAAGATTTATTTTTCAAAACATATTTAAATGCATTTAAAATTCATTCATTCATTTTCCTTTGGCTTAGTCCTTTTATTCATCAGGGGTCGCCACAGCGGAATGAAAAGCCAACTTATCCAGCATATGTTTTACACAGCGGATGCCCTTCCAGCTGTAACCCAGTACTGGGAAACATCCATACACATACACTCATTCACACTCATACACTACGCCAATTTAGTTTATTCAATTCACCTATAGCGCATGTCTTTGGACTGTGGGGGAAACCGGAGCACCCGGAGGAAACCCACGCCAACACAGGGAGAACATGCAAACTCACACAGAAATGCCAGCTGACCCAGCCAGGACTCGAACCAGCAACCTTTTTGCTGTGAGGCAACAGTGCTAATCACTGAGCCACCGTGTCACCCGCATTTGAAATGTATATAATTAATTAACAATATAATTAATAATAAATAATACGATTATTTATTAAAAAAATAGATTTAAATAATATTTATTTATATTATTCTTTATAATAAAAAATTTAAAAATTAAATTTTTTATTTTTAAATATATTTAATTTTAACCTTCATAAATAATAAATATCTATGTATGATAAATTGTAATTAAATATATTTATATGTATGTATATTTTTTATATTAGTGAGCGTCACATTTACAAAATACAATTAGCATATATAAGTATGTTTTAGATAGAATATATATTTTTTTGCCATATATATATTGTGTCAGTTTGCCAAAGACCATTTACTCTCAGTCTGGAGCTGTGCTTTATATCTCTTTCTTTTTTTTTTCTCCTCCAGCCGTCTCCTGTAAGAAGCTAGATAATGGACCAGCAGATGTGGCGGCGTGTCTGAAGTTTGCAGGTCCAATGCCTCAACTCACTCAGTCCTGCCAGCTTCCATGTCAGGACGACTGCCAGCTGACTGCCTGGTCCAAGTTCTCCTCCTGCGCCGCTGATTGTGTGGGCGTCCGAACCAGGAAAAGGACTCTGGTTGGTAAGTGTTGGGTCAGCAGCTCTAATGATAACATCCTAATGCAATGTCCTTTAACAGGCTGTTCTCACCCGCTGCTCTTTCACTAGAAGTGGATTATGGTAAAGTGCCCAGGTTTTTATGTTTTATATAGCAGTGATAGCTTCAACTCTACATTGTTTTACATTTATTATATAATGCTGTTCAGAAGTTAGAGTTACACAAGGTTCTTCAAGTTTTTAAAGAACGTATCTTCTGCTCACTTAAACTGCATATATTTGATTAAGAAGTACAAAAAACATAATAGTACAGTAAAAAAGCTATAACACTGACATTTTATTACAATTTTAAATACTATTTGAATAGTATTTAAAATTGTAATAAAATGTCCCCCCGTGAGGATCCTTGAATAAGATCCTTGAGAACTCTGTTACAAAGAGTTTTGCATAATGCTTTTCCATTGAATCCATTTGCCTGAACCTGACCTTAGCTAGAAATGTGGTTTAACCTTTTGTATAAAGTGCCATGAGAAGCTTAGTTGGTTATTTAGAGGTTAACAAAACAACAGCATGCGTGCCAAAGGTCTAATTGCCCTTTGAAAGACCTGCTGTAAGTCCAGCAACTTTGCTAAAGGATTTCACAAGATTAGAGCCATAGGTCCTTCAATTTGGATAAGTCTGCTAACTCATGATTACCAGATCAGTGTGTTTTCATCAACAGAGCCTGATACTGTTACTCTGATTCTCTTTGGGGCGCACTCCTTATGCAGCTATCTTGATTTTCCGATTCTGATTGCTGATGGCTGGTTCCTATTTCGGATTTTTTTTATTTAGTTAGAAAAACATTAAACAACAAGAAAAACATTTAAAATATGAGTACATGTACAAGGAGATAATTTGCTTTATTACAAGTTGAATCAATTAGAGGAAACCACTACACTTTAATCACAATACACATAATTAAAATATGTACATTATCTTGGGCAGGTAGTGGTTTAAATTTGATTTAATCATTTATAATTAGAATAAGAATATATTATCAGACATTAGCTTTGTGAAACAATGCTACATGAAATATACCTGTAATTAAATTAAATTAAATTAAAAATTTATCAAATAAAATAAAATAAAAACAGTAGATAAGATGAATGAAAAAAAGCTAATTTACTCTCTTCCAGAAGTTGGCGCTTATAGAGCAGCAGGAATAACAGCATTTCCTTGGATAATGCTGTAAAACAAAGCATGCAGCTGTGCTGGTATTTAATATGCATTATAAAGTAAAAAGAAAACACAATCTACACTTTTCTGAAGACAGTAGATTTACTTAATAGTTCCTTTGTTAGTGATGTTTAGGATTTTATTCCAGTTTTTTGTGCCACTTTGTCATTCATATATATTCACTGATGCATGTTTCTGCCGATAGGTTTTTAAAATACAACCAAATAATCCATACAAAAGATAAAAGTGCATTTAATTAAGTGCATTCAATGAAGCCAATGTATAGCATATTAAGAATAGATGTCTACTCTAGCTTTAGAAAGAGATTTTCACAGATGAATTTAAAGGGATAGTCCACCCAAAAAATTGTTTCCTGTCTTCATTTACTCAACCTTCAAACCTTGATTCTTCTGTTAAACACAAAAGAAGATATTTTGAAGAAAGCTGAAAATCTGTAACCACTGACTTCCATAGTAAGAAAAGCAAATACTTGGGAAGTCAATGGTTACAGGTTTTCAGCTTTCTTCAAAATATCTTCTTTTGTGTTCAACAGAAGAAAAAAACTCATAAAGGTTTGGTGAACTACATCTTTAACATATATCCTGCTTTTCTTCTTATTATTATTTTTATTTTTCCTTTTTGAAACAAACAACTCCAAGCAATCGCCCAAACATGAGCTAATAATGAAACTAATGAGAAACAAAGGCATTGCTCATACAATCTATTTATATAATGTTGAAAACATCACAGAATCTCAGAAGTACAGTAAAAAATCAATGTAAGTCAATATTTATTACAATTATTATAGTTAATGCAGAATATACTGTGGTTTTTTTGGGGTTTTTTTGGCTCCATTGTTCTATAGAATTATAGCAGTGCAGTTGTATGGATCAGAGATCATCTGAATTAAAACATAAACTGGTTTCTGATTAGCTGATCAGTGTTTCTTTAACCCAAAAATGAAATAACTTGCCCTTGTAACATTCGATCAAACTGCTCATCTCTAACTTCTTTGTGATTTCCCTGTCATAGGTAAAAGCAAAAAGAGGGAGCAGTGTAAAAACACACAGATGTATCCTCTGAGTGAGACGCAGTACTGTCCATGTAACAAATACAATGCTCAGCCGGTGGGGAACTGGTCTGACTGTATCCTGCCTGAAGGACGTGTGGAGGGTCTGCTGGGGATGAAGGTTCAGGGCGATATCAAGGAGTGTGGTCAGGGTTATCGCTTTCAGGCCATGGTGTGCTATGACCAGGACAGCCGACTCGTGGAGACGTCACGCTGCAACAGTCACGGTGGGTAAATAAATAAATAAATAAATAAATAAATAAATAAAAACAAAACTAACTGCTAAACTAACTTAGACTTGTCATAACATCTATATATTGCTGCTCTCTGGTGATATGAAGTGTTTCTTTAATCTTCATTTTTTAGATGCTTTGGATAAAAGTGTCTGTTAAAGGAATACAGTTAAATATGCAAATGTAAAAGTCAGTTGTATGCTATTGGCGGAACAAACAAAAACTCCCGCCCCCAAACTCATGTCATTGGCTGATCTGATATTTCTGTGTTGTTTTTTATTGCCATATTTTTCCTGCAGATTTTTGTTTAAATCCTTTAATAAAATACTACTTGTGCTTAAATAATACTTTTGGTAATATTGATAATTTTGACTTACATTTACTAAAATGACATTTAATTTTACAAAATAATACAGTAAAAGTTTTGTTTTGTTACATTTAAATATACAAATAATTAGGCCAATCTTCAGAATAAATAATTTAATTATTAAAAAATAACATTTAATATTATGATAAATGTGAGAACCAATTATTTAAACATGAAATTTTTCCACCAAAAATAATAAATCATAAATAAATAATCTTATCCCCCCAAAAAACTCATAAATGTGAGTGCAGAATTTAATAAAATATTGAATTCAATATTTAAACTGGAATAAGAGAACCTTTTTTACCTAAAATAATGTTCGTATGACATTTGCATGAATTTTTGGTTGCACGATTAATCCAATGATTAATCCACGATTAATGCACGATATTCAGTTGTTTCATATACTAATCTGCCAATAAAGAAAATATTTTAGCAAGAAGAAAGTTGCATTAAAAACCTCGAAATAAACTAATTATTGTCTGATTCAAATGCATTTTTTAATAAGATGTGATTATACAGCATTCAGTTTAAGCACGTCTACCGAAATCATTCCTCCACAGCAGTGTTCCTGATCTAATTCTGTGCGGGCACCTTTCTCCACCTCCTGCAGCAAACAGCTCAGAAACAAGCCTTTGGCAGAGCCTGAGATTAGACAACGTTAGATGAAAGCGTGTGCGATGTTGTGGAGCTCGTGACGTTCAGACCTCTCTGTGTGACTCACAATCCTCTCGTATGGATTGTCTGCTCTCAGCTGGTAACTGGCGACAGCCTCAAACACTTGGCATCCCTGAAGCTGGAGATGTGCTGACGAAGCCCGGGAGTTTCGCTATCTCCTCTTGCTGCCTGATCATACATTATTCAGATTTTTGCGGCCTAAACGGAATTTTGTTTCTCAAAATTTGCGGCAGCGTTGACTGTAAAAAATTCTGGGTTCCACACAATCAATTTGTGTTGGGACAACATGAAGGAATTAATTTAACTTATTGGTTTTTACAAATTGAAGTGGATTAAACATAATGTGAGTGACACAGTGGCTTAGTGGTTAGCACTGTCACCTCACAGCAAGAAGGTCGCTGGTTCGAGTCCCGGCTGGGTCATGTTCTCCCCGTGTTGGCGTGGGTTTCCTCCGGGTGCTCCGGTTTTCCTCACAGTCCAAAAACATGCGCTATAGGTGAATTGAATAAACTAAATTGGCCGTAGTGTATGTGTGTAAATGTGAGAGTGTATGGGTGTTTCCCAGTACTGGGTTGCAGCTGGAAGGGCATCCGCTGTGTAAAACATATGCTGGATAAGTTGGCGGTTCATTCCGCTGTGGCGACCCCTGATTAATAAAGGGACTAAACCGAAAAGAAAATGAATGAATGAACATAATGTTATTTATATGACAGATAAAAATAAAGTACAAAGGCAAACAAATCTCTCACTTTGTTTTCACTATGTATGGATTATTTTTAGATCAACATTATTATTTGAAGTGGTTTGTTTCTGTACAAAATGTGAGGTAATTATTTAAAATTGCAAGCTTTTCTGAATTATGTTAAATTCTGGAATCGCAGAGTTGCAGAATCCTGGAGAAACTGCCTCTCCATTTGAAGCCTCTTGCCATTTTGTGAGTCTGTCAGATTGACATGTGGCCCAAGGCAGTTTATAGGGGGGTCGAGCGTGTTTAATCCAGCTTTGAAGAGTCTCTGTTTTAGGGATTCTGGTTCAAAAGTGCGTGTGTGTATATTACAGATATCCTTTTTCTTCTTCTTTGTGGAGGGTGTAGTCATGAATGAACTGTATATAAAAATATATGAAAATATTTTTAAAGACACAAGCTAAGATGTAAGTGTATTCGAATGAGTTTAAGAAAATTTTAATCAAATTGAATACTTATTTTCATAGTAGCACAAATTCATTCATTCATTCATTTTCTTTTCGGCTTAGTCCCTTTATTAATCTGGGGTCGCCACAGCGGAATGAACCGCCAACTTATTCAGCATATGTTTTATGCAGCGGATGCCCTGCCATCACTGGGAAACACCCATACACTCCCATTCACACACATACTACGGACAATTTAGCCTACCCAATTCACCTATAGCGCATGTCTTTAGACTTGTGGGGGAAACCGGAGCAGGAGGAAACCCACACAAACACGTGCAAACTCCACACAGAAATGCCAACTGACTCAGCCGAGGCTTGAACCAGCGACCTTCTTGCTGTGAGGCGACAGTGATACCCACTGCGCCACCGCGCCACTATAATGTAATATAATATAATATAACTGAATTTGTGTCCTACTGATAATATTTTCTTGTATATATGCCAGGCAGTTTTTTTTTTTTTTTTTCTTCACATAAATTTTCCATTTATACTAGATATGGTTCTGATTGTAGGCATTAAAGAGCAAAATATTACACAACACTTAACGTGGTGTTAAAAAAAACCCTGCTGTTGATAATCCTCTGAAATTGTCCTGGGCTTGAGCTGTTTCATGCTGCTTTCCCATCTCAATCGTGACCTTTGCGAGTTGTGATGTAAACTGAAACTTCAGCAGACCATATCAGTGCAAATGCCACAACCTTAACCTTAATACTGCTTTAACACAGACTATCTCCACCTGTCACATTGTATTAGGGTAAGTGTCATAAATGTACCATGTAGGTTTGACTCAATTGAAACCGTGGCCATAGCCAGGGTTTGAAAATTTGTGAGGTCTGGTGTTGTTAAAAATTCTGCTGTATTAATGGCTATAAATAAACATTTATGTATAGTTTATTTATTTTTTTGCTTTTTTTTATTTTTTTGCTCTTTTGCTCTCTACATGAATTATATATCATTTTTATATGTCAATTGTTTTCCATTGAATGCTTATGAATTTTAGTGTGACTAGCTAAACCTAATGAAATAAGTTTTAATAAAATATTTTAATTTCAGTTCTTTTCTGCAGATCTGTTGTACAAGGGTTATTATGCTACTGTTATGATAGCATTTGATGTCATTCATTCCTTTTCCTTAAGCTTAGTCTTAGTGATTTATCAGAGGTCGCCACAGCGGAATGAACCGCCAACTATTCCAGCATATTGTTTACGCAGCGGATGCCCTTCCATGCAGTGTTAACATATATTGCTATAAAAAAACAATGTACCAAATATGTTCAGTTATTGTGTTTTGTAAATACAGTAGAATATGGAATTGCTAAGACAAAACTTCATCTTCTCAATTAATTCACACCCAAATTACTTTTTACTGCTGCTGTTAGTATTGGTACAAAAATGGTCCAATGGTGCAATTCTCATAATGACCATGCTATATAATGATATAAGATATAATGATCTGGCAACACAAAGAATCAATCGATTGTCAGTTCTTGTCACGTGATTCGCGCTGCACTCGTGACATTCTCAAAAGTTAAGATGTTTTCGATTGAGATGTGAGCATTCATTGGAAAAACAAACTTGCACGTGGAAAAGATATATGGAATATGGGAACGGCCCCTCACCGTCATTTGCGATCTCCTGCAGTTGATCTTTTTCTTGCACAGACATGCTGGATTCACCTGATTTGTTGACAAATGGGTTGTGGATCCATTTCTTGGCAGTTCGTGGGTTCTTCACTGAGCCTTTTCCTCTTCGCAAAGAAACTTTCCAAAGATGTCTGTTTCTTACTCATTTTGCTAGCTTGTGGGTTAAATTTTGGCGCTCAATTGACCGAGATGTAACCTAGAGAATATGGTCTTTTTTCAAAATAAAAGATCACTCAGACTCAGATAATAAATAAAAAGAAAATAAATAATGATTTCTGTGTGGCCCGGTAACAATTATTCCACGGACCGGTACTGTATACAATAGCTAGCTATGGGCCTGCTTGAGACACATGGTTCCATTCATCTCTCTATATTTCGTAGGTTACATTGAGGAGGCATGCATCATCCCCTGTCCATCAGACTGTAAGCTCAGCGAATGGTCAAACTGGTCCCGGTGCAGTAAATCCTGTGGCAGTGGAGTTAAAGTACGATCCAAGTGGCTTCGGGAAAAGCCTTATAACGGCGGCAGGCCTTGTCCCAAACTGGACCATGTGAATCAGGTATGTGTGGACTCTTTGATTTTTTTAAATGAGAATGTGCTTGTCTTGTTTTAATTATTAATTATCAGGGTGCTGTAAATATTTGATCAAAGGAGCACACGGAATTGTATGTTTCTTTAATGTACATCAGTGGGGTTTCCTAATATGTCTATACCGTTTAATCATGGGATATTGTTTGTGCAACCTAGTTTTGGATCATTAAAGACTGCTAGGATGAAATGATGTCAATTAAATGATCTTCTAAGGTTATTAATATGTTGCATGTAATAATGTTGTAATAATGTTTTTCATATTCCCTCTTTCATCTTCTCTCTCTCACTCTCATCATGGCTGGAATCCGGCAACAGGCTCAGGTAAAACTCACAAAAAAGTGATTAATAAATTAAGTGATTAATAGTGGTGCACACCTGATTAAACAGTGATTTGTGGATGATAATTAATCTTTTTTTTTGATCAATTATTAATCCAAGTTTGACTTCGAGGGCCAAGGACATAGGAATAATCTTAAAAGGGGCAGGAAACATTATAAACTTGATTAGCTTGACTCATAGATATGAGGTTGGTGATGGAACTGAAAGTAAAATGGAGAATACTTTTGAATGTATTTTTTCGGCATTGTTTTTGTTACGCTAATATGTGTAGAATTTATATTTGTTTTCTGAGATGGCATAACGAGCATATTGTAGATTAATACTTTATATTTTTTTAATGTTTTTGAAAAAAAAAAAAGTCTTATTTACCAAGGCTTAATTTATTTTACAGAAATAAAGTACAAAAGTAATGCTATAAAGTATTTTTACAATGAAATTAATTAGAAATGGGAACAACTAATCCATGCAAGTTTATCCATTGAAAAAAAATGTTTGTCTGACCATTTGCCTCCACGTTTGGCTTCAGCCACAATTTTCTTAACCACGCACCTCTTCCCAGTAGTTTCCTATGAGCAAATTATGCGCAAAATTTAGCCCTGCCCCTACTCAATATTCAGTTTCAGTTGGAAGTACAACAACAAACCAAAATAAAAGTCTCAGCATCTTGCGGTTCACCCATAATTCAAATATTTGTATATATTTGCATACTTTGCTATTAACATGAAGTATATGATTTCCCCAGATACAACCAACAGCACTGAATAGCTTAAATCATTTTTTTTTTATCCAATGCTTCATGAACTTGTAATTCTTTCCATCAGTAATCAAAATCAAGTTCATAAAAATAAAAGAATCAATAACACTGATTAAATTGTGTTATTGTAAAGTGTTGCCAGTAAAGCTATATTTCAGTTAAATTCAACTCAAGTTTATTTGTATAGCGCTTTTCACAATAATTATTGTATTAAAGCAGCTTTGAAACAAGTGCATAATATTGCATTACCATCAAAATCAGAAAAATTATTAGTTACTGTAACTTTATTAGTTACTAATAACTTTAACTAATTAACTAGTAACTAATAGATTTTATCAGTTAAAGGTATTATATGTAAACATAGTTAACCTGCAGTTATATAGTATATAGGTGATGTCTGTGTGTACATGTTTAATGAAGTGTATTAAGTGTATGTGTTGTCCTAGATGGTTGGCATCATCTCTTCACAGGTCTTGGATCTCTCAGTACAAAAGTAAACAATGATCATTCTTTATGTTTGTCAGGTGTATGAAGTGGTTCCGTGTCTGAGCGACTGCAGTCAGTATGTCTGGGTTGCTGAGCCGTGGAGCGTCTGGAAAGTTAGCAATGTTGATTTGAAGGAAAACTGTGGAGAAGGTGTACAGACCAGGAAAGTCAGGTAGGACTGATTCAAACAGTTAGCAGACATTAGTTGATAATGGTGATAGTCCACCAACAGAAGTTTTCTTTTCATGAAGATGTATGCAGAACACTGTTGATGGACCATCAGACCCTGTTGAAGACTATCTGTGTGACCCAGAGGAGATGCCTCTCGGAGCCAGAGAGAGCAAACTGCCCTGTCCTGAGGACTGCGTTCTGACCGACTGGGGCTCCTGGAGTCGATGCCCACTGGTGAGAGGAGATGAAATATGTCTAATATTAGATATAGCACAAAATCACACTTTCTCCTCCTGCTTCTTGAAAACAAATTCTTCTGATTTGCAAAAGTGAAGCCTAGAATTTGACAATGCTCAAAAATATGAAGGGGATAAAAACAACAGATTTGATATTCCTTTATAAAAATAACAAATGCATGTCATGGAGCAATAATTTGAATTATTCTATTGTCTGTTGAAATTATTGAACCTGATTGTCTGAAAGGTGTGCACAGATCCAGTTAGAAAAAAAACATGAGGACACTAAATTGTATAATGACAGTGCTTCCCACACATAGACTTTACTTGGGGGGCCCGCCCAGGTATATTAACGGCCGCCCAAGTATATTTGGTGGTGACATGAATACTACTATTATTATCATCCTTTTATACTTTTTTGTATCCTCCCAAGAAAGCCAAACATTCGCGATCAGTTAACCAGTGGAAAATCTTCTCTCGCTCTGCACGTTTCCTACTGCTGGTTCTGTGTGTGTGCGAGATCTGTCAACACTCACACAATCTCACGTGCGCTGCAGACCCACAGAGATGCGCCATTTGCGCCAAAATGCATCCGGCCGTAGTTTCTGAATCTCCTAAATGTCTGGGATTTAGCTTTTGGTTTCGCTTTGTAAAGTTGCCGTTATTAGTATGCATTTTTGCATTGCCATTTCGCAGCTGACTGCGTGCGCACAGCCGCGAGAGAAACATTAAATGATTAATTATTTAGTAAACGACTCAGATAAACTTTACTATATACTGGGAGAGAACAAAATTACATCTATACTGGCTGTAAAATATTTGTACATTATTAGAAATGGTTAATCAACTAATTTGCCTTATTTAAATAATCTACACTTTTTATTCTTGTAATTATTATAATTGTTAGCAATATTGTCTATTTTTATTTTATTTCTTCTGTTATTTATTTATCATTTGTTGTATATTTTATTAATTTAATGATGTTAATATATTACTTACTTTTACCTCTAAAATGCTTTGGCAGTACTGTACAAAATATCATGCCAGTAAAGCAACTTTAGAGAGAGAGAGAGAGAGAGAGAGAGAGAGAGAGAGAGCAGCCTTTATCTGTCAGTGGGTGCACATGGCTCCTAAATAGCATAAAAGTAAAAGAAATAGTGGATTTCTTTTATTTCAACAGTCTTTTTTAAATAACTTTAACCTATTGAAAAGAAAAGTTGTATAACAGTGTCATAATAAATAAAAATATAGTTAAAAATTACATTATTTTTTTGTTTGTCTCATGTAGTTGACCATTTATGTGCTGTGGGTAAAAGGTGTGTTTCAATCCGGCTACCACAATGTCATGGGTATGACCTAGGTGGTTTACAAGGACATGCATTAAGCATAATTCAAAATGCTTAAAAATCCTACTTAATGGGATCTTTTGACATTCATGTGAGGGTTGGGTTAGGGGTAGATCTTATAAGGGCCATATAATAAGCGTTTTTTTACAGTATGAAACACATTGCGCCTATGGATATTCGTCATAAACCATTTATACAAGTGTGTGTGTGTGTGTGTGTCTGGGCATTATTGAGGATTCTCTCAGGCGAAGGTTACTCGCTGTGAATCCCAGGCTTTCTGCCACCAAACTGCATGGGTTGCTAATTGCCATGGACGCTGAGAGTCTCCCTGCGGTGAAAATGCGCAAAGGCTTAAAACATCTTACACATGACATCAGAGACAGATTTATTTCCTTCAGAAAGAGCTGCCAGTGGCTGAAATAGCAAGGAGAATGCGAAAGCCAAATGAATCCTCTGCGCATATGCTGAATATTTCAAGATGTCCTTCTGTCTGATTGTCCTTTGTGTTGTTCATTGAGCATTGTTTGTTCATTCAAAGCTTTGTTTTGTTTTGTTTTTTGTTTTTTTTGAAGCCATGTAATGTGAATAGTACAAGGCAGAGGAGTGCCAGTCCTATCCGTCAGCCCGGTGAGAGGAAACAGTGTCCTTCCACCACAGAGAAAGAAATATGCACACTCAACTCCAACTGCTTCCATTACTCCTATAACATCACAGGTAAAATCACTGCATCTTAACTAAACTGATGTGACGGTTAGCTTCCAGATTGTTGCATTGAAATCTCTCTTTTATGGGATTTGTCATAGTATTTGTCTATTTCTTCTCTTTCATTAAAAGCACCTGCCAAACTAATAAATGTATTAATGTAATATTTAAAAAAATAAATAAAACATTCAAATATTAATAAAGCATTTTACATAATAGTTTACTTATTGTTATTATTATTATTATTATTATTATTATTATTATTATTCATTCATTCATTCATTCATCCATTCATTCATTTTCCTTCGGCTTAGTCCCTTATTTATCGGTGGTTGCCACAGCAGAATGAACCAACATTATTATTATTTATTTATTTATTTATTTTATTTTAAAAAAAAATTATATATTTTAACATAAATTTGGATGCCTTTGATGCCTTATTTAGTTATTCATAGTTATTATTTGCACGTTATTATAGTAATTCTTTAAATAATTTTAAATATTTTTATTTAAAATAATTATTTTATTTACCTTTTTTATTTTTATTTTAGTTTGTTGCAGTTAATATATATATATATAGCTTTCAAATATTTTATTGTAATTTTAGCAATTATTTATTTAATTTTCTAATATGTATTACATTATTACATTTTTTTCTCTTTCATTTTAATTTACTCTTATTTTTACATTTATATTATTATTATTATTGTTATTATTTTTATTATTAAATGGTCAATTTAAATAAATAGAAAAAGAAATCTCTATTATTTTATTTATTTTTTGTTAACAGACAAGAACACATTCCAAATATGTAACATTAAGCAGCACAAGTAGTTCTTCACATGATATATTGAAAGATATTCATTTAAAATGGTTGGCCACATTCAGGCTGAAACAATTATTTTAATCTTAAATGTCCAGTATGTAAGTTTGACATCCAGTGGTTGAACTAGGTATTGCATTCCTGGATAACAACAAACTCAAGCGCAGGTTGCCAGATTGACGCACAGCGAGTCTGACGATCGAGCCTAAAGGCTGATTTAAGTCGTGTTCTAAATAAAAGCAATGGCACGCAATAGAAGGAATATTTTCATATGAAAAGGAGTTTTTGTTCTAACCAACACCTCGAATTGATATATTAGAAACGGCTCACAGCTCACAGCTCGGCTTTCTCACAGCTGAACAACAGGATAAACTGATCACCTCAGGTACACCTCATGTGCGTTATTCAGTGTTAAATGCTAATAATGTGAGTTTGAAGGCTATTTTACATGACATTTATTGCCATACTACTGAAAGCAGCAGCAGAAAGTTCACCTCAGATCTTGAAAATAAAATAAACTGTTTGAAACTGAACTTTAGAACTGTGACTCAAAACCAACACATATCAGTGATTCAGCATGTACATTTAATAATGTTAAAGAGGTTTAATATGTATTAATTAGATTATAAACCTTACCATTTGGTTAGTGAGTGCATATTCTGTGCTTCTGAATGGCTGTATTTAAATTTCTGTTGTGTTTCGTCAGGTGCAAACAGCCAAATTGCTTATCACTGCAAGTCTCGTCACGTAGCATGTTGTTAGGACACGGGGTTACAATGTAACCTGCTCACCTAATGTTTACACTCGTAATAGTTATATTATTTGCTAATTAATAACCTCATGTGGAACTCTGACTCTGCGTCTCATTTCGGACTCTGCTACTGTCCACCGGAGATTGCATTTCGGTCACAGACGAATGCTTTGAGAGTCTTCCTGAATGAATGAATGAATGAATCAAATACATGGTTTTCCAACAAGGCAACCCGGGGTGCTGAATTATAATTGGGTAAGCTGGAATTGAGCAGGTTAAAGGAACCAAAACAAAGACAGCGTTCCGGCATGTAATGCACATTTTCAAAGAAGAATATTTGACTTCAGCATTGTTTTTCAGATAAACAACAACGTTCACTTAGGATGTGTCTTAAATATCTGCAAACATATATGGTATTTTTATGCTTTAGAAGAGTCAAAAACTCCAGTCCAAAAACATACAGCACCTTTAATGGTATTTCTCCTCCAGACTGGAGCACATGTCAACTGAGTGAGCGAGCCGTGTGCGGGGTCGGATTCAAGACGCGAATGCTGGACTGTGTTCGCAGCGATGGCAAATCTGTGGACCTCAAGTTTTGTGAAGAGGTACTTTTTTCAGCTCACGAAATATGATGCTGCTTCTGTTGAAAAATCACCTGACAAAAAAAGAAATAAATCTCTAATTGTTTTTCTTCAATTGTTTTTTAAAGCTCGGTCTGGAGAAGAAATGGCAGATGAACGCATCCTGTGTGGTCGAGTGTCCTGTGAACTGCCAGCTGTCCGACTGGTCTTCTTGGTCTGAATGCACTCACACCTGTGGTCTTGCAGGTAGCCCCCCCCCCCCCCCCGATTTAAAACTGCCAGAACATGCTAAAAATTCACACTTTCTGGGATATTAAATTAGCATGGCCTGGTTAATTCACACTCTCAGCACTCTGACAGTCTGTTTGAGACAATATCAACAGCCCCTGGAGTCTCTTTTCAGGGTGTTGCAGTCCAAAACCTTAGTCTGAATGTTAGCTAACGTTGTATAGCAGGTTTTTGGGAATTACACTGAGCGCTCTGTTGTCTAAGAATTACCAAAAGCGTTTGCTGAAACCACTGAAATTTATGGTGTGCGAACAATTGTAAGGCAGATAATGATGTCCTTGAGTGTAATTCCATCTGCTCCGACGATTGATTGGGGGCTTCATTATGTTTGTGTGTTTGGGGCTTCAGAGACTTCACTGCACAAGGTCTTTGAGGGCCAATGGACAGCAAACCCTGGCGCTACATGAAACCTGTGCTGGATTAGTTTGTTGTGGCATGTTTAATCTGTCCCCAGACGGGAGGATTCCCACATAGATAGAGAAGAGAGAAAAAAAGAAAGAGAGTGGTTCTCATGGTTGCAGCACACAGACATGAGGGCAAATTACTACTGTTATACTGAAATACATTTTTGAGATGCAATAAAAATAAACAAAGCATTTTTTTTACTTGTTTTAATTGAGTTACTTGGATTATTAATTATGTACTGTTATTTTATTTTATATATTATTTTATTTATATATATTTATATAATATATGTATGTATATTTTATATTATTATATTATATATATGAGCAATATCACACTCGTAGCAGTGCGATGTGGCTGTATATCAGCACTGGTGGGAGACGTGCGGCCGAGTGCCTTAGTGTCCATTCACATCTGCAGCTGACGTCAGAACAGCAGGAACCGTTGCTACTTCACCAACGTAACTTTAGAGCTAGTATTTGAATGATTCTCTAGCGTAATGTCTAAAGTGATGACAAAACAGGTGATTTTGCTCACATTTTAAGATTATAAGGCTGAACGGCATGAAATTCTATCAGTCTACAGAGATATCTCCCAGTATTTCTCTGTTGCATTCAGGAGATCACAATAGTTAACCCCGAAAAAAAGCCAAAGCAACACAATCACTACCAGATTGCTGTTGTGTTTGCGATAAGGAAAAATGCTAAACACATGCGGGCATTTCTTCTTTCTTTTTGTTTACTGAACTAGTCTGCAGTAGCGAAAACAGGAGACTCATTAGAAACAAACAGATGGCCATCTCCGGTTTTAAGACTTTAAGATGAGTCCCATCTCACACTCAACACACTACAATTACTATGGTATAAATACAGCACTACAACATACAAAAGAGAGAGATCGACTTAGAAAGTCACTTACCAGTTTTATAATGATTTGATCAGCTGTAGTTAGAAATTACGCTGTATTTTTCCTCCTCTAAGGGCTTATTATGCAGTCTCTGTCGCCATCTTGTGGATAGACAACGTCAACCGTCTTTGGTCTGCTCAATGGCCGCCACTGCGCTCTCTGAAATTATAAATATTTTAAAATAGGCACTATAGTTGCAATTTAAACAACTATATTCTCGACTAAAAAAGCCTCAAAAGTACATTGTTGTCCAACAGCAGCAATATTTGTCAAATTGTAGAGGGTATTCTGCTTGTTGCTGTATGTGTAAGCCAATCAGATTCAAGAACCAGACAGAACTGTATATATATATCCACATTTCTTATTATATATATATTTTTTTTGAGAATGTCTCATTTATGATGGTTAAAAGCTGCTAAGTTCAATATTGTTTATTTATTTCAATATTATTTATTTTTTCAATTGGCTACAAAACAAACCAGTGTCGTCCAATGACTTGCCTAATTAACCCAACTTGCCTAGTTAACCTGATTAACCTAGTTAAGTCTTTAGATCACACTTTAATATCTTAGTATATCTTGCAAAATAACTAGTAATATATTATGTTATTTTTTATTATTATAAAATGTTATAGTAGTAGTGCTATCATGGCAAATACAAAAGAGATTAGTTGTTAGAAATTAGGTATTAAAAGTATTCTCTTTATTTAGTTCAGTCAGACTCGTCAGTCAAGCTTGCAGCAGCTGTTCACAACGTGTACCAATCCGGTTCTGACTCTTCAGCTTTTGACTGCTTGCCAATTCTACAATCCCTCCGCCATTCTCCTCCTAGCTCATTTCTTATATCTGTCAGTAGTATTAGCCAAGTACAGCGGGGAAAATAAGTATTGAACATGTCATGTTTTTTCTTTGGAATGATATTTCTAAAGGAGCTATTGACATGGAATTGAACCCGATTTTGGAAAAAACCCAAACAATACAAACATAAAAATAAAACAATACAAAAAAAATCTGGAAAATGAGCTATGTGTAATAACAATGAAATGGCACAAGGAGAAAGTACTGAACTACTGATATGTATTTAATACTTTTATATAAAAGGCTTTTTTGGTGATGGCAGCTTAAAGACACGTCTCATATGGAGAATGAAGTCTGAACATGAATTGCTCAGGTGTGAGTTTTTCACAGACTTCAACAGAGTGTAAAAATCATGATGATTCTGTGGGTATCGTCTATCAAATCTTCCTATTTCGTCTATCCTATCTGATCTTTAATTTGTATTTCATATTGTATTCAAGTCAGGCGATTGGCTGGGCCATTCTACAGCTTGATTTTCTTTCTCTGAAAGCATTTGAGAGTTTCCTTGGCTGTGTTTTGGATCATTGTCTTGCTGAAATGTCCACCCTGGTTTCATTTTCATCATCCTGGTAAAGTAGATGTTGGACTGAAGCAGCTAATATTCATTTGCACTGATGACGAGCAGAGGGTTGCTGAAGAGCTACAAAGATATTTCAGCTGCTGTCTGGGCTTTCACTGCCTCCTTTCTTCATGTGTTCAATAATTTTTCCCTGTGTCATTTTATTTTATTACGCATAACTTAATTTGTAAACTAATTAGAATTGTTTTCTTTGCATATATGGATTTCTTTAGTTGTTACCAGCATTTCAAGTCAACGGCACCTTTAGAAATATGTTTTCTAAGACAAATGATGACGTGTTCAATGCTTATTTTCCCCACTGTATATGATAATCAGCCTTATGTCTCTGGCATTTACATTAACTCATAATCAATCCAATTTTTTTATCAACGCTTTTGGGTTCTGTTCTGTTAGATGGGCGCATGGAGTCTTGCCCAGAACACTAACTGTTTGATTAATATATCTATATATATATATATATATATTTGATGAAAGTGATCCTGACTGAATTGTTAATTCATAAAAAAATACTTTAGGGAAGATTATACCTCATCATCCTGAGCTAACCTTCTTTTCAATGTGAAACAATTAATTTTAATTCAGAAATCAGCACGGAGCGGGTATTCATGTAAAACTGTTAAGTCATTCATTCAATATTTTTAAGGAATGCATAGTATTGGGCTTTAATAGTTTAATATCAATTTGTGGACCTAATTAGCATTAATAAACAATTAAATCAGGCATGAATTTTATCTATTTTTGTCAGTAAGAACAAATGAACATGTCTAGTACAATAGTGTAAAGCAGTCTGAAACCTAGCTTGTAGTGGATACGTTAGCTAAACAGCTTGCTTTGGTTCTCTCTGTGTTCAGTGGTTATGCATTTTTACACTAAACCTGGAGCTTCGACCACCAATAGAAACATAAAGAGATGAAAGGAAAAGAGAGAGAGAGAAAGAACTGAGAAAACGAGCGATCCCTACAGCTAGAAACTCTTACAAATGAACACAAGAACTTGTGTATGTACGGTTTTCCCAGCTGAACCCAGCATATAAAAAGAGGATGCATGGAGCTGGGAGATGATTTGGTTTGTGGCTTCAGAAAGGCTGGTCCGCAGGGAAGCTCCATCACGCCAGGCTGTGGCCAAGATGAATTGCATCTGGTACAGCTAGCTTGAGGGCAGTGTGTCAGTCGGGACTGGGCTATGATCATGCTTAACATTATGAAGTGCCCAGCTGTACCCTTCAAGGTTGTGTACATCCAGTATTTTCTGAGATAAAACTGACTGCAAAGAAGTTAGTATTGGACACAGTCTTTTCCAAGTACAACTAGACTGAACGACCTTTTGAAAAAACTTTTGTAGGATATTTTTGTGCTAAAGCCTGTATCATATCCACAAATCACTTGACATACAGTTTAACACACAAAAGCTTTGAGTGTTTAGTTAAACTTCACTGTAAAAAATGTATGAAGGTTTAAATTTTTTAATCAAAGCTTAATTAAATTGAATTTAACTTACATTAAACTGACTTAAAACTCCAAAAATAGTTGAAAATTCTTAAGTTGAGAAAGTTAAATTAAAATAATCGATCTCTTGTCTTAACTTATTAACATATAATCTTTTACAGCTTTTTTGCAGCCTTTTCCCTTTCCCTTTTTTTCAGCTAGGATGCATTTAATTGATCAAAAGGGAAAGTAGAGTGCATTAGGAACCACGTTTTTTTCATGTAGCCCTGTTTACTAAAGTTTTTTTGTTTTTTTTGTTTCTGTAGCCAGAACTCACAAGTCTGTCTTTAAAGACAAAACAAACTATAAGCATGCATCCAAAATAAGCATGCATCTAAAATTACAGCAGAGAGAAAATAATATTTATGTGTATGTTTGCACACAGTATGTTTTGCTATTCGACACTCCGGTGAACTCATATCACATTTATTTACAAAGCACTTTTGAGAATAGATTACAGTGAAGCAAACAGCTTCATAGCATTAAACAACTTTAGTATTTCTACTTTTCAGTGTTGTTTTGATTCACTGACATTTAACCTTAACAAATGATTGGATGAAAAGGTGATGCCTACATGTTACTCGATCGCTGTAAATGGTATTTTGAAGGCGTTTACCTGCTGAAATGAATTTTGAAATGAATGTTTTGATGAATTCCTGAAACAAACTTAATTTTGTTCTGATTTTCTTCTAAATGACCTCACACCATTTAGTTCTTTAGGTTAAGGTTAAGTAAAGGGTTTGGGTTAGGTTAGGTTAGTCTTAAGGCTGATTTATACTTCTGCGTCAAGCATATGCTTATGGTCCAGTACATCCTTCGCGCGGTTGCATAGCCGTGGCTGATGTCAACGCTGACGCGCACCTTTTAAAAAATGTAACTACATGTCGCAACGATGCGTAGCGCAAGCTCTGTGATTGGTCGGCTTGGTAGCGGTGACGAGTGTGGGTGGTGCTGAGAGCCGCGAGCCAGATGGAGTGATTGTTTACAACTGTCGAGTCCCATGAAGGAGCTCCAGATGGAAACTTTTGCTTTGTTTTTAACTTATGATTAAAGTTTTTGCACATCCGCCAGTTCCCACCTCTGAATAAGCGGGTTTTAGCTACTTGTAGCGTTCATAAAAAACAAAACGCCCACGAAGAAACTCGACACAAAGAAACATAAAAACCCGCTGCCAGCTAGCGTTTCGGAAGTGTTATTGCAGAGCTACACAAACAGCGTGCAGAAGTATAAATGCATGACTACACGCAAGACGGGTCACGCCGATCACTCGACGCAGAAGTATAAATCAGCCTTTAGTATTGGGGTTAGGGTTGTGTTAGGATTAGGGTTATAGGTTTGAAGTACTGTATATCAGGACCTTACATCCCTTCTGAAAATAAAAACAGCATATGCTGTTTAGGTTGGTTTTAACACAAGCAAAGACAAGCAAAAACCAGCTTAAACCAGCAGCCATCTAACCAGCATTTGTTTCCAGTGTATGTTTTTTAAGAAAGAAACTACATCACTACCTGCATACAAGAATCATCTATTAATTTTAATAATGCACTTTTTGATGTTGCACTAAGTTTTAGTTATTTAGATTTTTGTGTTTCCACCTGCCATGCAAAATAATGGCTCTTGTGAGAGTAGGGTGTGGAGTTTGATTGCCGGCGTCCCCTGAGCGCCACTTTTAAACAGCAGGATCCATTCTGCCTGAGAGAGTCTGCACTCCATTTCTCTCCATCTCAGCCCTCGGCCCTTCAGAATCGATTTAAGTAAATCAGGAGATGGAGAGATGAATATTCAGAGTGGTTTCAGGGCCTGAAATTAGGCTTGAAAAATGCCTACCAGATTAAGTTATTCACAGAGGGGAAGAGCATTACTACACAAAAATAGAGACTTTCAGGTCACATTTCGTTTCTTGCTTTCCTTTGGAGGGGGATTGAGTTACCTGAGATTAGTGTGTGTAACATGAGATGATTCACTTACAGTAAAAGCCTTTATTTCATTTGTGGATGTATACTTTGCTTGAGGTTACTGCATAAAATGAACATTATCTTTATTGAGCTTTAGAAAAACTAGGCTGTTGTTTGAATAACCACAGTATACCTCAAACACTAAGCATTTAAAAATCCCATTTAGCACTTTTTTCTAAATTTAATACAAGCTTGCGTGTCCCTAGAATGAGTCAGAAAATGAGTCAGAAAAGTTTTAACTCACAGTACATCACCGATCATGTGTTATATGAAATGCCTAAATGCCTTTTTTGGGTGGAAGTAAAAACTCTTATTTGAGTATGTTTCTTTAAATGTAAATGAGTATTGCTCCCCACCCCTTTACAGCTTGAGCCTCACACCATGCCCTAACCACATGAAATGCGGTGTCGCAACATGCCATGCAGCAGATCTCAGATCATAAAAAATAAAATAGCTAGCAAACAGTTTGAAAATTTAAGTTAGAGCTCAGTGTGACTCAATGCAAGGCAACAACATCAGTCACTCAGCTTATGTACTTTTAATAATGTTAAGTAGTTTAAATATGTATTAATTAAATTATAACCCTTACCATTTAGTTGGGAGTGCAGTGGCTGATATTTAAATGAATGGCAGGTATTTAAATGTTTCTGTTGTGTCGTGTCGCGTTTGGTGCAGACAACTAAATCACTTGTTGCTGGAATCTTGTCGGCGGCAAAATGAGAGTTTAAACTCTCATCTTAAAGGGATAGTTCATCATTCACTCACACTCTAAACTCTTGTGTATTTTAACTTTACAGTTTAACAAAGTGACTTTTATTGACGTTTTAGTAGTTTGAAATAATATAATGTATAAGAAATAATGTATAGAGAAGTAAGTCTGTAAAATAACTGAAAATGTATTCAGAAATTCCTGAGAATTTCTCTCTTCTGTTGAACACAGAACAAGATATTCTGAAGAATGTTGGAAAAAAACTGCAACTGACATCCATATTAGGTACAAAAAATAATATGGAATTCAGCGTCAGTGAAATGTTTCAGTATGTCTTCCTTTTGTTCAAAAGACAGGTTTGGAACAAGTGGAGGATGAGTAAATGATAAAATTAACAGAATTTTAATTTTGGGGTGAACTATCCCTTTAAGTATTTCTAACATGCACAGATGTGAAGCATACGCATGCACAGAAAGCTGACTTCTGTACCGTAAGTTCTTTTTCATGTCAAAAACACACACGTGTTTACATAATGTTGGTTATGTCTGTGTACTGTATGTGAAAAGTATGGTAAGAAATTGCATGTGAAGCTGCATATCATGAAGACAAAACACAACGAACTCAACCTGGCTTTGCCCCCTTGGATTTGAATTATATGTATTTACGATATTGCCATGTATATGTTTCTGGAAGGAAACTTAAGACTGCAGAACTTTCAAGCCATTTAAGGGAGCAACTAAATGAAGTTGAAAGTGTGTGAAGCATAATAGGACCCCTTTTGAACAATTTGACAGTAAAACATATATCTTCAATCTGTCTTGTAGGGAAGCTGTGGAGAAGGAGGACTGTGATCCAGGCGTCTCAGGGAGATGGACGGCCGTGCTCCTCTCAGCTGGAGCAGTGGAAACCCTGTCCTGTCAAACCCTGCTTCAGCTGGAGGTACAGCGTCTGGTCACCATGCAAATCTGAGGTGAGTTTGCTTAGCTTTCCTAATTAGCTGAAATAAATATTTGAATTTTGATATAAATTTATTGTGAATTACAACGGGACATTATTTTAATAGTTTTTTGACATTTTATTTCCTCAAAAGTAATTTGAAACATTAAAGCAGCAAAAACTTGACCTGCATTCAGTATGCCATCTGTGTGTATATTCATTCATTCATTCATTCATTTTCCTTTGGCTTAGTCCCTTATTTATCAGGGGTCGCCACAGCGGAATGAACCGCCAACTATTTCAGCATATGTTTTACACAGCGGATGCCCTTCCAGCCTCAACCCAGTACTGGGAAACATCCATACACTCATTCACATACACACACTCATATACTACGACCAGTTTAGTTTTTTCAATTCACCTATAGCGCATTTCTTTTCCAAGAGTGTCCTGGATAACTTAAAATGTAAAATAACTTTTGTAAATTTAATTTGATGTTGATATCAAAGTGGTATGTGCTATTGTTGTCCCATAAATAGGCAAGTAAAGTAGTATTTTCTGACTTGTCGCCACTGGCTTGCTTGGTTTGGGACTTGTGGAGCTGCTTGCTGCTTGCTCTTCAGTGTTTGGACTTTCAGCAGTGAAAATTAAAGCACACTGAACTGAACTAAACTAAACTTCAACTCTGAAAACTGGACTGACACATTTTCAATTTACTAGAAGTTCTATGTTAAGCTGCTTTGACACAATCTACATTGTAAAAGCACTATAGAAATAAACATGAATTAAGTTGAATTGAACTTTTTAAGGCACATACATTATAATGTATTAAGCAGCGATAAATTACATTAAAAAACTGTCACTCAAATTAATGTTATGTCATAGAATGGCTGTTTTTACTGTGTTTTTGATCAAATAAAACGAAATCTTACCCATTCCCAATTTTCCAGCATCCTCCAGACAATTGGAATTTAACACATTTCTGTTATGTTATCTGCCATTAATAATTGTTGTTGTTAATGTTTTCTTTTTTTTCTTTTTTTTTTTAAATAACACTATTTTTTTAGAACAAATTCTTGTTTTAACCAAAACAAGAACTCTATATGTCACAAATACACTGCAAAAATGCTTTCTTACATCACATTTTTGCCCTGTCTCTAGACTAAATATCTAAAGATTCTTAAATCGAGAAGCATTTTCTAGACAAACAAAAAAATTGTCTTGTTTTTTTTTTCTTCTTTATAATATGTCAAAAATAAGTGAGTTTTTCCTTTAAACACGCTAAATAATCTGCCAGCGAGGTAAGGAAATGAGTATAGTTTTTTAATATAGCTTTATAATAAGATTATTTTGCTCACCCCATTGGCAGATTATTTTGCTTGTTTTAAGGAAAAACTTTTTGACATATTATTTCTAAAAACAAGACAATATTTTTTGCTTGCTTAGAAATTGCTTCTTGGTTTAAGAATCTTTAGATGTTTGGACTAGAAAAAAGACAAAAAGTCAAAATATACTCATTTTTTGCAGTGTAAGAATATTGCTTTTTTTCTCAATATGGCAAATAAATAAATAAATATATAAATATGTATTTAAGTGAATAAATGAATGAATGAATGAAAAAAAAAACTTACCCATTTGAATTTTGAATTGTATTGCATCAAACGTATAAATATTACTTATAACATGTAAAAGCAAGCATCTAATTGATCATTTAAGCCAGCATATTTAAAATAACTGATCCAGTATTACTTGAAGGCACACTTCCCTACATTTTATCTTCATCAGTGTTTAGGTATATTTAGAAATATCCCCCAATCCTCTCCAGCTTTGGCCTTTCCTCAGCATTTGTGTCGCCGTCTTCCTCCTGTCATCAGTCTGCCTTTCAGGACCCAGCAGGAGGTTTAATTAAAGACAACACACTGAAGACACAGGCTTTCTCTCGGCTCCTCATACCTCCGTCACAGTGCAGACTGTAGAGGATATTGACTCTGGCCTTTGTTCTTCTTCTGTCTGTCTCTAAAGCATCTCCTGACAGGCCTCCGCACTCTCCAGCAGCACTGTTTCACTTGTGCCTCATGTTTGGAGAGAGTTTCAAGCAGCTATGAAAAAATAATGCTGGTAGCTGACAGCGCCAAACACAAGGGCTGAGAAACAATGCTGGGAATTCTCCTCACCTTATGCGAGGTTTTTCTGTTTTCAGGTCTAGACCTCCAAAGCAGCTGTTTTTATCTGTTTTTGCCTCAGTCTCCTTTAGGACTGCAAAAAAATTGTTTTCAGACCACCTAGTGTCCGGTTGTAATCGATAAGGCGAGACACTGCAGGCCAAAACACTGTTTTTCATGCATCTGTCGGTTTTGAGAATTTTTTTTCAGTGTAATGTAAAGAAAAACATCCAAAATACACGTTTAGATATTTATTTTTGTTGCACATTATCAGCGTGTGTCTGGGTGTATCCTGTTTTCCTAAAGTTGTGGGACCAAATGTCCACAGTATATCAATAGCAGTAAATTTTGACCTTGTTTTGGTCATAAATCGTGCGTGTGTGCGTGCGTGCGTGCGTGTGTGTTTGTACGTTTGTACGTGCATGTATGTGTGTGCAATGGTTTTGGTGGTTTACAAGGAACGTTATTTGTATAATTACATGGGTATGACCTAAGTATGTCCTTGTATTTCAAAATACTTAAAAAACATACTTAATGGTGTCTTTTGACATCAAAAAATTGTGTTTGTGTGGATTTAAATTACAATACATATTTTAAAGCCATAAATGAGCCACAAATCTCCTCTTCAGCAGCTCTTATATACACCAAACTGCACAGTTTTATTAGATTAGATTCAACTTTATTGTCATTACACATGTACAAGTACAAGGCAACGAAATGCATTTTAGGTCTAACCGTCTTTATCCATATCTATGTTCTGAAGGTTTTTACTGAGGGTAGTAGTCATACATTATTTATTTGATTATATATAACATTTTATTGTACAAATAAAATGTAATAAAAAAAAAAAAGAGATTCCCAAAATCCCGTCTGTAAAAACCTTTGACTCTAATATGTGACAAAAAAAGAAGATAAATTTGAACCTGACTGTTTTAAATGAAACAATGAAATAACTGTTTGTGTTATAAATGAAATAATGCCTCAATTGCACACCTAAAGTCAAAATTAACAATATTTATTTTGCCAGTTTCTTTTGGTGAACAATTAATCCATGCAAGTTAATCCACTAAAAAAAAAAAAAAAAATTGTTTTAGTAATCAAAATCTTCAATCAAATTCTGAGCATTTACTTCCACATTTGGAGTGGCGGTGCTTCTCTGTTGACATTAGTTTGATGGCTTCAGCCACAGTATTATTAACCCTGCCCCTCTTAACATAACTTTGCTAAGAGGGAAGGATGCACAAAAGAAAGCCTCGCCCCTACCTCAATAACACATTTATTTCAGTACATCAACATGCTGAAATAAAAATCTCAGCAACTTTTGATTCAAGCAAACATTAATGTTATTGAAAATTGAAAATTTGCAATTCGTAATGCAATCACTTAACTGTGAAAGTATGGTGATAACTATAAGTTAGTTATTGACCTGCGGTGTCTCTGTGTTTTGTTTTTGCAGGGTGCACGGTGTGGAGAAGGCCTGCGCTTCAGAAACGTGTCCTGCTTCGTGTCTGATGGCTCGGGGAAGGATGCAGGCAGTATGGTGGATGAGGAACTGTGTGGAGATCTGGAGCAGACAGTGGATAGAGACAAACAGATCATCCTGCAGGAGTCCTGCACTGTGCCCTGCCCAGGTAACAACCAATGCTGCAACTGTGCCAACACACACTGATGTGCCAGTAAAACTATTATGTTTTATTTTATTCAGTTTCATTTTTGTTTGTTTTTGTTTTTATTAGTTTATTAGTTTTTTTCTATTTTTCTAAATGTTTTATTTTACTTATTGCGCTCATTTAAGGCATTAGTTATATGAATTTAAATTGGTATATTGCAATTTATGCTATATTTTTTAACTAATGGTAACACTTTATTTAAGGTCTCCTCTGTACAGTGTAACTATTAATTTATCAACTTAGTAATAGTAATTAATTACATATACTTACTATATAGTTAGGTTCAGAATGCAGGTTTAGGGTTAGTTGTAATAACGCATAATTAATTGTAATGACTAAAGTACATACATGTAACATATGTAACAAGGACAACCTTAAAGGGATAGTTCCCCCAAAAAAATGAAAAATCTGTCATAATTTAGGAATCTTTGACTTGTTTCAAACATGCTTGAGTTTTATTTATTTTATTTATTTTTTGTTCTGCTGAACACAAAGGAAGATATTTTGAAGAATGTTGGTAATGGGTAACTATTGACTTCCATAGTATTTTTGCCCCACTATGGTTTCCAACATTCCGGTTTCCAACATTCTGCTGAACACAAAAGAACAAATATTGAAGAATGTTGGAAATGGGTAACCATTGACTTCCATAATAATTTTTGTCCTACTATGGAAGTCAATGGTTACCGGTTTCCAACATTCTGCTGAACAGAAAGCAAGACATTTTGAAGAATGTTGTAAATCGGTAACCATTGACTTCAACAGTAATTTTTGTTCTACTATGGAAGTCAATGGTTACCGATTGCCAACATTCTTCAAAATATATTGTTTTGTGTTTAACAGAACAAAATAATTTTTTTAAAAGTTCTTTAACAAGACAAGTGAAAGGTTGGTGAAACTATCCTTTTAAAATAAAGAGTTAGCAAATCTTTTAAAAAAGAAATAAATAAAAAGTCACTGATTTAGATTTTTGAATTTGACCATATTTACATAATTTGATATTTCTTCATCGTTTTGCTTCATATAAACCATCAGAATTATAATATTTGGCTGAGCATTAAAACAGCTGAAAACTAAAAACTGCTTGTCTACTGGAGCACATTAAAGTCTTGCGCTCCTCTGTCTAGCAGTTCATTTTTAAATCAGACAGACCTAGTTTGTCACATTTACAAGGCAGCTTTTATGAGACACTGTGTGAAATATTCACTGGGATCACAGCTATAATTCAGCAGTCTCGTATAATTTGCTATATTACCTCATACAGACTGGAGAATTAAACTTCATGGCTTGTCATCCATTTTAAAGCTGTAAGTTTACTGCAAATAGATGGAAACAATGCTTTTTGTTTGATCGCATTTGGTTTCATCAAGTGCAGGGGTTTGAGTGATGTCATTTTAGGTCTTGTGTGACAGAGGTTTGTAGAAAAGGACAGTGACAGTAAAGATACACCAGCTCTTGTCAGTGCAGATTTGTGTTATGTTTGTGCTCTCGGTGCAGTTGTGGTTTTAGGTTTCTTTAGCCTTCATAATAAATTCAGGCCCAAAATTATAAAAAGTAAGAAAGCAAATGAATGAATAAATAAGTAAATAAATAAATAAGAGGGTGACATGGTGGCTCAGTGGTTAGCACTGTCGCCTCACAGCAAGAAGGTCACTGGTTCGAGTCCTTGCTGGGTCAGTTGGCATTTCTGTGTGGAGTTTGCATGTTCTCCTCGTTTTCGCGTGGGTTTCCTCCTCTCCTCCAGTTTCCCCCACAGTCCAAAGACATGCGCTATAGGTGAATTGAATAAACTAAATTGGCCATAGTGTATGAGTGTGTGTGTGAATGAGGCCCCGTTTACACTAATACGTTTTAGTTTTAAAACAGCGTTTTAGAACGAAAACGATCCACGTCCACACTGGCGTTTCACCTAGTGTTTCTGAACAGCTCTCCGTCCACACTACACCGCTGAAAACGCACATCACATGAGCACACACACACTCTGGCATGCGCTGCAATGTATGCGGACGTCTGAGCTCCAGGCAGTCAGCGGGTGCTGAGAGCACACCTCCTCAGGTGAGAGCAGCGCATGTCGGACAGTTCATCAAGGATATACTGCTGGATCTCATCTCACTATAGTTGTTAAACGTGATATTTAATTCATCTTGTCTATATCTAACGACTCTTCTGTCTTTTGAATCTATTATTTGTTCTCAGGTAACGTGTTTTGGCTGAGCGCAAAGATAAGTTAATATATTAATTAATGTAACCACGCACATTGATTCTGCACATTTGACTGATTGCTTGCCTTTATTTCCTATAATGTATAAACTTATTGTACGTTATACTTTTATAATGGCTATTATTGATTATTAAAACTGATATTCAGCAAAAGAGACATGGTATATGTTTAATATTTTTCAATGAAAGTGAAAGGAGGCAGTTATGTTAGGCTCCGTTTTGTTATAAACGTGCATACAGTGAAGATGACGGTCATATAAATATGTAGCTACACAACGCCTCAACATTTTTGGTATCTGTTAAGTTGTTGATATCAAAATGAAAATAGGCAGTTCTTTATATCATGTTTTCATTTTATTGTTAAGATAGTGAAACAACGTAACCAGGGGGATGTGAATGAAGTTATAAAGTACACTGTTCCCTTTGAAAGATTTACCCGACGTGCCCTCTGGAGTTTGTTTTCCATATCAAACTTGCGAAGTCTGAACTTAGAAGGAAAGGATGCAAGACTGAACTTTGTGTACTTAATATTGAGAAAAAGCCTTAATCAGATGCGAATGTCTGCAGCCATGCCTCCTTTTTCAGATGTTTCCATTTTCTCCCATCCACACTGACACGGAGCAGCAGCGTTGTAAAGCCAAAACGGCCTCTTCAGCGTTTCCAAAATGCTCTGTTTTCGGGGCTTGAAAACTCCGGGGTAGTGTGGACGGAAGGCGTAACCGTAGAAAAACTCATGGGTTTTAAAACTAAAACGTGTTAGTGTAAACGGGACCTGAGTGTGTATAGGTGTTTCGCAATACTGGGTTGCGGCTGGAAGGGCATCCGCTGTGCAAAACATATGCTGGAATAGTTGGCAGTTAATTCCACTGTGGCGACCTCTAAAATAGAGACTAAGCTAAAGGAAAATGAATGAATGAATGAAGTCTAGACACACTCGAAATGGAAAAGATCATATTTTGAAGTTGTCCTGCAGTTTATCAAATCTTACAGTCCTTCTGACCCCATCACTCTTCATTGTTTTGGCTCTGTAAAACACACATCCCGTTTCGCCTGGATCTATAAACCTCCAGCTGTGAGCCACCGCTGTCTCTTCCTGCTGCTCTTACTGTTTCCAGCTCTTCTCACACAAATGTATCTCAAACGATGATGATGCTCCGCTTCACATATGAATATTCATCCCAGTGTTGTGTAACTTCATCATCTATTCACACACACACACACACACACACACACACACACACACACACACACACACACACACACACACACACACACACACACACACACACACA
>CAIGQV010016734.1:12432680-12435180 GCA_903798115.1 Danio jaintianensis
TATTATTATTATTATTATTATTATTATTATTATTATTATTATTATTACTACTACTAATTATTATTAATAATTTTGCATTTAATTGTTGTTGTTGTTGTAGTTGCTAGTTGAATTAACTGCCATCAATTAATACAATAATTAGTATTTATTTTCTCTTTTTTAAGAATCGTTTACAATGCATGCTTTATGGGTCATGCACAGATTTTTTTGTACCACTGTGATCATTAAAAGATTAATAAACATATACAAATCACGTTTAATTGTGGACTTGGACGTTACAGTTTTTTACGCTGTCTTTGTCTAATTAACAAAGTTAATTAATGGCATGCGGATGAATTTCTGTACTCATAAAGCTGACACAAAGCTTCCAGTGTGTCGGCTTCAGCTGCTCTGCATTAGGTGGCTTCATATGCTAACTAACTGCAGCCTGTGTGTGTGTGTGTGTGGTTGTGTGTGTGTGTGTATTGTGTGTGTTTGTGTGTCTATCCAGTTCATTTCACAGAGCCACAATTACATTCCTCCTCTGGAAATCAGTTTTACTTTTCTCGAGGCGATCAATCAATAGGTAATACCTTTTTTACAGTACACATCACTCCTTATTTTATTAAACCGTAGAATGAGAGAAAGAGAGAAAGTCAAAAACAGGAGCAGGATGAGGTGAATGTGTGTGTCGCGAGTGCATGAGGATGCTTCATGACTGCTTAACAGAGCTTAACAGAGGAACCGACTACTGATGTATACTGACCAATCTTGAATTTTCACGTCCGTTTCCAGCTGATGATTTTTTTTAATAAGCCAATTGTTTTTCAGCTTTTGTTTCTTTTTAATTCTGCAGAAAGTCATTCATTCATTCATTCATTCATTCACTCATTCATTCATTTTCCTTCGGCTTAGTCCCTTTATTTATCAGGGGTTGCCACAGTGGAATAAACCACCAAACTATATGTTTTATGCAGCGGATGCCCTTCCAGCCACAACCCAGTACTGGGAAACACTCATACACACTCATTCACACACACACTCGTACACTACGGCCAATTTAGTTTATCCAATTCACTTAGATAAACTAGTGAAACCGGAACCGAAGCCGGAACAACCGAAGCCGGAGCAACCGAAGGAAACCCACGCCAACATGGGAAGAACATGCAAACTCCACACAGAAATGCCAACTGGCCCAGCCAGGACTTGAACCAGCAACCTTTTTGCTGTGAGGCAAACCACTGAGCCACCGTGCCGCCCTCAGAAAGTCAATATTTACAATGTTTATTTTGCTAGATATTCCCTGGGTGAACAATTAATCCGTGCAAGTTAATCCACTGAAAAAATGTTTTTGCTTTTGTGATTTTTTATTAAAATTTGATCATTTGCTTCTGCGTTTGGAGTCGTAGTCCTTCTCTGTTGACGTCAGTATAATCAATGTTATCTCATGGCAGTTTGTAACTTTTTGATTTAGTGACTAATATGTAATTTTTGATAAAGTGGCTCGTATGAATTTGTATGATCTCATTCGTACAATTTAGTATGATCTGCTCATCCCCAAATGATGGTTGGGTTTAGGGGTGGGGTTTGGTGCCACACCTCCTTTTAAAAATGTTACATTTTTATACATTTGTGCAAATTAGCTACTAAACAACGTAAACATAAATGTAACAAAACGTAAAATAGTTACATTTCCTCGTAAGATAAGGCTGGTTTGACGGCTTAAGCCTCAATATTCATAACCACACCCCTCTTACCGTTAGTTTGCTATGAGGGAATGATGCGCAAAAAGAAAGCCCTGCCCCCCTACTCAATATTCCATTTCAGTCGGAAGTGGGTGAACATACTGAAATAAAAGTCTCAGCAACTTCCAGTTCATGCAGTATTTAAGCTAGACAAGTCTAAATATGAGTCCATGAACAAGGTATTAATTTGCTTTATCACAGACTGCAATGATCTGCAGTGACTTAAAATTATAGGAAACCATTGTATTGTATATCACGATCCACACAAATAGATTAGATTTTAGCTTGGGCAGGTAGTGGTTTAAATTTGATTATTTATGCTGTATCCGGAATCTTCCCTATACCCTTATTCACTATTCCCTGCACACAAAAAAGTTTTTAGTGGACTGTATAGGCACCGGAAGGGATGCCGTTTTGTTTGTGTTTTGATAAATCCCTCAAATTGTCACAGTGCATTATGGGTATTTTTTCTAAGCTGTTGAGCTATACACTTGTTGTTGCGGTGCACTGTGGGATTGATTGAGTGCACTTTAGAATGTCCACTATGGTTTCAAACACCACTACATTTGGCTGTTCCCGCAGATAGTGCACTATTTAAGCGTAAATAGGGGGCGATTTTTGGATACAAATATACAAACATAATGATCTGACTGCTTTGTGACATTGTGGTAAATAATAGAGTTTTGCTGGTAAAAAAAAAAAGATCATATCGATTGTGATGTCGATACAATGCTCAGAGCATTTTTACCCAATATCACACAGCAGACATTTGTGAC
>CAIGQV010016734.1:12440180-12460951 GCA_903798115.1 Danio jaintianensis
ATGACATTACCCATTTTATTTTGAGAAATGTTATTATTCATTCATTCATTTTCTTTTTGGCTTAGTCCCTTTATTAATCAGGGATCGCCACAGCGGAATGAACCGCCAACTTTTCCAGCATATGTTTTACGCAGCGGATGCCCTTCCAGCTGCAACCCATCACTGGAAAACATCCATACACATTCATTCACGCTCACCACGGATAATTTAGCCTACCCAATTCACCTATAGCGCATGTTTTTGGACTTGTGGGGGAAACTTTGCAACTATTCTTATTTTAGATTCACTACATTTAGAATAATACCATTTAGATTTCCTTTGGGAAAAGGAAGTAATTTTGGTTTTCAAATAAATATGCTTAATATTGTAAAAAATTATTAAGTGTTGAAATGACTAGTGTAGAATTTTGCTAGTGCATTACTCAACTTTCTTATATTTTGTTAATAATAAGATATATTATGTAGCATGACATGTTGTTTTCATTTGTTCTAAATTGTATTAAATTATTATATTTGCTTATGTGCAGCAACATATTGCCGATGAATGTCTAAACGTTGGTTTAAAGCACAGTTGCGACGTGTAACGATTTCAATAATGTAAATAAATAAATATGTGTCAAAATGTATTTTCCTAAATGTTGAAATGAGCATAAATGCAGGTAGAGGCTGACGGACAAACATGAGGAGCTGATGATGATGATGCTGTCCTCTAGTTTAATAAATGCTGAATGCCACACTCCACGTGTCTGAGTTTCTTCAGGGCTTTACTTTGATGTGTTATTAGTCTGTGAAAGTGCATTAGAGCAACGGGACAGCCAATCTCAGCAAGTAATACATAATAATCAGAGCAGTGGATAACCCAGAAGGAGCTTTCTCAAATTAGACTTATAATCTTCTGTTGACACACACACACACACGCATGCACACGCACACACACACACACACACACACACACACACACGCACGCACGCACGCACGCACGCACGCACGCACGCACGCGCGCACACACACACACACACATGCACACACACACGTTATGTTAAGATAAGTTCAAGAAACATTATGCTCTCATCTTTTTTCAGTTTTACATAAAATAAATATATATGATATAATAAAATAAATATGATTTTTCTTTACAAAAAAACTTATATATTCATAAATATAACAAATATTAATATTTATTTCAATATGAATATTTGTTTGTTTTTTCCTCCCATAATTATTGGGGAAAAATAATTTTTATATAAAGTTTTAGAATTTTTATATATTCTTTCTGTTTTAAATCTTTTTGCAGACAAGATATAAATTTAGAAATGTATACAGGTAAATATAAATGTTAAATCATGGAAAATAAACTCCCAGTCAGTGTTGGGGGTAACACATTACAAGTAACGCGAGTTACGTAATAATATAACTTTTCTAAGTAGCGAGTAAAGTAACGTATTACTTTTTTAAAATTGGTTTTAATGAACATACAAACAAAAACAAAAAAGGACAAAGACAAGGATACCAGTAGACACAAGTATAGCAGCAAAAGTCATAAAAATAAATAAATAAATAAATAAATAAATAAATGTAAAAAAATACAAACAGAATACACAAATCATAATAAACGAATAAAGTTCTGCTTTGATTGAGTAAAGTCACACTTATTATGAAAATACATCTGAGGTGGTCAGAGGTTCATTAGAGGCATCCATATTTTTTGAAAGACATCCCCTTTGTTTCTTAAGTAGTATGTATATTGTTCCAAGAGCATTGTTTCATTCAGGAGTTGTATGAAAAGTTCAAGTAGTAACGCATTACTTTTAAAAAATGAGTAATAATACTTGTTACTTTTTAAAAAATGTAATGCGAGTTACTTTTTAGTTTAGTTAATTCGCTTTTAAAAATACATTGCTGAATTAAAATGAACATAGTCGTGTACACATAGTACACGCAATGTTCACACACGCAATGAGAGAATGCAGGAACAGGCAGAAAGGAAGATGGCAGAGCCTTACATTTCTGTGATGGAAGTATTCTCATTATTTTGAACACATGGAAGAAAAGTATTATCTGAGTGGACAATGATTTTACTTTTTAATAAGACAAAAAGTACAAAAGTAGCAAACACATTGCCTTAAACTTTCATTAATCTGTATATACGGCATGTATAGCTCTGGGGTCAAGTTCTCCGAAGATAACATTATCTTACATTAATTGTTTTTATGTGCTTTTTTTTAAAGGTAAATTAAGGTGTGGGTTATACAGTGTGTTGTTAATTGCAGAGCTCCTCTATTTAAACAAAAAGAAGCCCTGCAAGTTTTGAATGAGATCAAGCCTTAGGTCAGAAAAAGTAACTCAAAAGTAACGTAACGCTTACTTACCATAAAAAGTAACTAAGTAACATAACTAGTTACTTTTTTGGAGAGGAACTCGATATTTTACTGCAATACTTTCTAAAGTAACTTTCCCCAACACTGCTCCCAATAATAATATATAGATAAAAAGCATTGTGAGTTTATAAGCTTTCTTGCAATTTTTCATGTATATCTGTTCATTTATATCACATAATTCTGACTTTTGCCTCTGAAAGATTACAAATTTCTTTAAATATATAAACTATGTTTTTACATTGTAAGATGCATTTTGAAAGTATCATTTATCCAAAGTAATGCAAATTATAAGTGATAGGCACATCACATCTGACTGCCTATGTGTGAAATACAGTATCATGTCTCCATAGTAATGCATATCGTCAGTTCCAGGCCCGGCTGTGTCTTTTGACTAACAAATGGCTGGGTGATACTTTCAGGCAAGGCCCTGAAAACAAGATTTCTTTACTAAACCTGTAATGGCAGTTTCTTTTTCTACCAATAAGCACTGCCCACTAAATTGTAGTAGTAAAAAGAGATTTTTCGATGAATGCCACAGCGACAGCGAGTTCTTATTAAAGGATTCTGCTTTGAAGATACCCGAAAATCCTCCTGGTTTTGTCTCTTCTTTAAATTCACAACACCTCCCAATTGTGAATAAGTGTCAGATAAAAATTAGCATGAAAATCTAAAATTTTTTATGTTTATGGGCATGTTCAATGTTTTTCTCTAGTTAAAAAATTTGAAAAAAATTAAGTTTCCAATTCTGAGAAAAAAAAGTTACAATTACCTGTTTTTATAAATTTTATTCCAATATGAAAACAACCTCCCATAGGTTTACAGTAAAGAGCATGAGCGAATATTGACAGGATTTTCATTTTTGTGTGAACTGTCCCTTTAAATGCTCTCTCTCTCCTCCAGTTCATGCTGTCTTTTTTCCCTCTGTTATTGTAGAATAGCGTGTGAGGATTCGGGGTCGCCTGCTAAGTGCTATTAAGGACATGTACATGAGGAAAATTTGTCTATGGAGAAAAACATTTCCAATTGGGAGAAAGGAGACTAGGCGCTGACCCTCCCTGTGAAATTGTCAGCGATGATAGCGGCGCGTGGCAAAACCATTTAAGGTTAAATCTAGCATACAAAATCCACTTTCATTTGTAATGCTGCTGCTTTCCTGCACCAGCGCAAAAGCAAGTCATTGTGAATTAATCTTTTCTGCTTCCCCTCTCTTCTGGGTTCACAATCACACACTCTCTCGCTTCTCCTCCATCTGTTTGTGTTTGCGTGAGTGTGTGTGTGTGTGTGTGTGTGTGTGTGTGTGTGTGTGCGTGCGTGCGTGCGTGCGTGCGTGCGTGCGTGCGTGCGTGTGTGAGAGCGAGAGAGAGAAGAGAATATGAAGCACAGAAACATAAGTCTAAATACTCCAGAAAGTCGTCTGGCCATTTATAGATTCCTCAGACTGAGGTGCATGATGGGATTTCTCTCACATCCTGTCATGGTTCAGTAACTTCATTTATATTATATTCTATTTGTATTTAGTAATCTCTAAAGCTCGAATCATGAATGTGATCAGCTTTTTAAAACATTTTATCATTATTTATTATTAACTATCCTTATTGACTAACATTAAACTCAACTATGGTAACTATACACATTGTATAGATATAAATGAAGCTGTAATATGTGGTGGAGAACTGACAAATCAGGCAGTATTGTTAATCACTGTAAAATACAATGACTACTATAAACATTTTCTTTCAAAATAGTATTATCATAGTTAACTTCATAATTAATAATTAGTAATTGTATAATTGCATTAAATTTATGTACTGTATTATTATGATTATGATTATATTAATAATATAGAATAATGAATTCATTCTGGGGCTGCACGGTGGCGCAGTGGGTAGCACGTTTGCCTCACAGCAAGAAGGTCGCTGGTTCAAGCCTCGGCTGGGTCAGTTGGCGTTTCTGTGTGGAGTTTGCATGTTCTCCCCGTGTTGGCGTGGGTTTCCTCTGGGTGCTCCGGTTTCCCCCACAAGTCCAAAGACATGCGGTATAGGTGAATTGGGTAGGCTAAATTGTCCATAGTGTATGTGTGTGAATGAGTGTGTGTGAATGTTTCCCAGTGATGGGTTGCAGCTGGAAGGGCATCCGCTGCGTAAAACATATGCTGGATAAGTTGGCGGTTCATTCCGCTGTGGCGACCCCAGATTAATAAAGGGACTAAGCCGAAAAGAAAATGAATGAATGAATGAATTCATTCTGTTTTGTATATGGAAGACTTTTTCTGCAACATCATGAGAAAAAAAAACAGCATATACATATATTAATACAGTGACACATTTCTGACTTTTTCCTCTAACAATTCTTTAAAGTCAGAAATTCTGAGAACTATATACAGTTGCAATCAGAATTATTAAACCCCCTTTGAATTTTTTTTTCTTTTTTCAATATTTCCCAAATGATGTTTAACAGAGCAAGGACATTTTCACAGTATGTCTGATAATATTTTTTCTTCTGGAGAAAGTCTTATTGGTTTTATTTCGGCTAGAATAAAAGCAGTCTTTAATTTTTTAAAAACCATTTTAAGGTCAAAATTATTAGCCCCTTTAAGCTATTTTTTTTTTCGATAGTCTACAGAACAAACCATTGTTATACAGTAACTTGCCTAATTACCCTATCCTGCCTAGTTAACCTAATTAACCTAGTTAAGCTTTTAAATGTCACTTTAAGCTGTATAGAAGTGTCTTGAAAAATATCTAGTAAAATATTATTTACTGTCATCATGGCAAAGATAAAAGAAATCAGTTATTAGAAATGATTTATTAAAACTATTATGTTTAGAAATGTTGAAAAAATCTTCTCTCCGCTAAACAGAAATTGGGGAAAAAAATAAACAGGGGGGCTAATAATTCAGGGGGTTGAATAATTCTGACTTCAACTGTGTATATATATATATATATATATACTAACATTCTAACATTATTTTTATTTTATTCTAACATTAGTTAATACACTATCAACATAAACTAACAATTAACAATTATATTTTCATTAATTAACGTTAATAAACAAAGATGAATAAATACTATAATAAATGTATTGTTCACTATTCACATCTTAGTAAATACATTAACTGATGGACCATTATTTTCAAGTTTTACCTGCTATTTTCATTAATTGTCCTATACTGTTAATTGTTGTCTTTGCAGACATATTTCTATCTATGAATTAGCATTAAACTCTCTTTTTTAGTGTTACAGTATCTATTTATTCTGTAAGTTTAAGTAACAATTCATACCATTTACTGGCTTATTACCTGCCTATTAATACGTTTCAGTTTTACTTTAATTATTGTTATATTCACATTTGAATTGGAGTTCTCCGTCCCATCTTTAAAATATCACAAAGATCACACAAAGACATTAACATCAAACATGACACAACCCTACCAGTACCCTTTAATCAGTCTATGCCAAAGTCTATTTTCATGCAGTTCTTTGCACAACACCAAATAAATACCACAAAACAACTTAACGATGACTGTTATTTGTAATCAAATGCATTTGCCTGACCTGTCGGTGTCCATATGGCCACCTTTTCTGGCATGGTCAGTTTTACTCAGTAGCTCAGTTCATAAGGTGTTCAGGTTCGAGTCTGGTGAAGCACAGTTCCACAAAAGAGATAAAAGCAATGTACAATCAAGGTAAAACTATGTGGTCGCTGTTAACTTTTCTCTTATGTTTGCTTTTGAAAACATTATAAGTTGGGTTTTTAGGTTGCTAGGTGATCTGTACGACAAGCCCCGCCTTCGGAAGGACCTTTATCTGAAACATACAACAAAACATACCCTAAGTAATATACTTCAGATTCGCTAAAATGTAGACAGCGCCCTCCATTGGATTTGTCATCTAAAACATGCAACGAAATTGGAGCTACATACAATATTTCAGCTTTAAAGGGCACCTATTTTACCCCTTTTTCATGATTTAAGATGAGACTTTTGTGTCTCCAGAATGTGTCTGTAAAGGTTCAGAGCAAAACACCCATCAGATTATTTATTATACCTTTCAGAAAATTGGAATTTTCTGCTCTGGACCCCATGTAGCTGTTTTTGTTGCCTGTGCTTTTAATGCTAGTTCTCCCCGCCCACCATTCCCACGTGCCTGCCAGAGTGTGCCTCAGTCTCCACCTCGGCTACGTCAGACAAACAGCACAGTGGCAGACATGAAGGAAGCAGATCTCACGTAACGTTTGTGAGAAATACTACAGTAAGAACTTTCCCAATGATTATTATTTGATGTATTTGTTGTGGAGTTGCAACGATGAGCCACACACAACGTCGTCACAAAGTTCACGCACGCACACAAACACAGGCACACACACACACAACTTTGCAACTTTAACTTTGCACTGTTTTTGCACGCAAATGTGACGGTACACGTTAATATCCACTGCTGTATGGATATCCCTTATGTTAATGTACAAAATAAACCAGATTTAACGTCCACAAACCGGGATTGAAGCGTCTTCTTTTATAATTGTACTGACATGCGGCTGTGGTGATAAAGACGGTAAAATTGCTGTAGTTCATTACAAACATGCACTGTTTTAAAAAAGTTTTAAACTTGTAAAACTCACTCTTGATCACATTTGATGATGATTAATGATCACAGCGAGCCAAACAGATCTTTTAATCCCGGTTGCTTTGCGCACATCCTGTCTTGTTGATATGATTATACGCGTTACTACGGAGACATGGTAATACGCGGCTGTCAATCAATTCGGTGGGCGGGGAAACCGCACTCCTAAGTCACGTTGTGGTGGGCCTCAAAATGGGAGGGATTTTTTTAACCTATTTTAACGTCAGGAAATTTCAAAAAAGAGACTTATTGTCTATATACCACCCCAATATGACTGTGGACACACTATACCTACACACAGTGAAGCCTGAAGTACTGATGATGGATCCATGCTTTCATGTTGTTCATGCTAAATTTTGACTTTACCAAATGTTTCCGCAGAAATTAAGACTCACCTTTTTCTTCTGTTGTCCAATTTTGGTGAATCCAAACATGAATCCATATACTGTATACTCAGTGTCTGCTCAGAATTCAGTGTAAAGACGCTATGCCACATTAAACAGTTTATGTAAATACACATATTTGAAAATGTAAGCCCGTTCAGGTTTTGTTTCTGTGCCGCCCTGTGTAAAGATGCCTAAGTTATCTGTTGTTCTCACTTCTAGTTTTCCGTAAGAAATAACAAAACGGGAGGGTGGCGGGAGATGGGTGTGAAATACGGGAGACTCCCGGGAAAAATGGGAGTGTTGGCAGGTATGCATTAGCCAGACATTTTCACTCACAGACCCACCGCTTTTTGCATATTTCCTCTTTTGGACCATTCTCTGTAAAGCCTAGAGATGGTTGTGTGTGAAAATCCCAGTTTCTGAAATACCCAAACCAGTCTTGCACCTGAATTCACCTTTCTTCTTCTTCTGATGTTTGATCTTCAGCAGATCATCTTGACCACGTCTACATGCTGTGGATTTGCTGTTTACTAGATATTTGCTAAATTAACAAGCTTGTGATTGTGTGTATGCAAATGTTTGTGCCAGGCTTTTTTTAGCCTGCTTTTTAGCCTCTCTTGTGCATTTGAGGAGGATTTAATATGAAGCATTTTATGCTCTTAGTTTCCATGAAGAACCTGAGCGCAGAGGCAGTCAGGTACTCCAGAGTCTGAAAATGAACTTCAGACTGTGCTCTGTTTAAAGAAGTGCAATCGGGCAACATGTCTTGAATGGAAAGCAATTTGGTGGAGGGTAATTGAAGGGAAGTGATAAGCTCGGCTGTCACAGGATTCATTGCTTAAATTTCATTAGGATTTTTTTTTTTTTGGAGTGGGGGGGTGTCTCTTCCAGTGTGAAATTGCTAAAGTGTTTATCAAGAGTGCCTTTGTAGATTATTCGTTTCTCTTTAACCAAGCAACTTGTGAATGTACTTTTACCTCACTTCACGTTTCCCCCTTTCTTATATGGGTTAAATATTCATCCTGCTCCAGAACGCTCACAAAAAATCAAATACTCAAGTAATCTGCTATCTCGAAATTCATTAAAATGATAAGCGCAAGCAATTAAATAAGGCAGAGACACTCCTGAAGGACCTACTTTGATTGCATCGTGTACTGTTGTCAGTTTAACACTGTACTGTTAATACTGTACAATCACAGCTATTGCCGTATAGACAGTAGATCTGAATGGAAAGGAAAGTATTCTTGTTTCTGCTCATTTCCATGTTGTAACTAGAGGGTATGGACAGGGCAGGGAGTAATACATCAATATCAAGGACCTAATAAGCAGTAAGTCCACCCTTACCCTTAAGGACAGTTTTTGTCTTCTTTGTAGAGGCATCATACGAGTCCTGAACTGTGCACTGAGATATTAAACCATTTATCAAAAAGAAAAGTTAGCCCATTTGAGAGATGAAGTGAATCTTTTACGCTCCAGAACTTTCTATGAAAGCTCACTGATATTTAGATCTGGTATGGACCCATTTTACATTTCTGGGTTTCTCAGTAGCGAAAGTCATCATAGTTGGATAAACTTGGAGCGCAGTGAATGGGAGAGTACAACAAATAATTTTTTACAGTCTTGTTTGCTGAAATAATAAAAGAAAAACTCCACGATGGTGTTATCAAGACTTTCGAAACAAGGAAAAAATCAATATAGGCTCATTCTGAAAACGTAGCCCTATATACGTTTCTGGAGATCGCAAATTTTGTAGCCAGAAGTATGTATGGCTGCATTTCGTCTTTAAAACTAACTCTATGGGGCGGTATGACATCGTTCCTTTTTGCGCTTACCAGCTGACCGCTTACCTCCGTATGGACGGCTTTCCCGCTGTTACCAGTTTGTCCAGTTAGCTCGCCATGTACGTCAGCAAACTTGAGACACAGAGAGGAGTTGACCACGATAATGGGGTTTGAGTCCGGCGAAGAACGGTTCCAGAAATCAGGTAAGACAAAAACAGAAGTCCAAAAAATTAAATAAACAAGTAAATAACAGGGTGAGAATGTGGTAAAATCTGAAAAACGTAGTAAAAATCAGGCGAGGGCTTTTCTTTTTCTGGATTTTTTTTTTTAACTGTCGGTTGGGTTTAGGGAAGTGGGTGGACTGGTCAATCGGGGCTTTTGAAAAACGATTGGTTGGGTTCAGGGAAGGATTAGGGTGGGTCAGTCGATCAGTCAGTCAGTCGACAGTCAGTCGACAGCGCCCTCTGGTGGATTTACGCGAGAACAGCAGGCACGAATGGCACTCTGAAAAAGTGTACACAGCGGCCTCTGGTGGATTTGCAAAAACAAAAACTGCAAAAAAACGTAGCTCCTGGGATGTATTTGGTGCTCTCCAGAAATGTATATAGGTGTACGTTTTCAGAATGAGCCTGGGTTGAAAAAAATTGTGTGAGAAGAATGTCAAATTTACTGTCCTGCCCATAGATGCTGCATTAGAAACGACTCGCATAAGCGGTAATTTGTTTTTTGTAATTTGATTCAAAGATGATATTATACATACATAAATACACATTAATATACATGTTTTAAAAAAAATCTAAATATTAAATTTTTTCAAGGATTTAATATTCTGATGACCATTAAACGCGTCATAACAGTCTTGTGAAAAGGGTCCATTAGACTCTATCCTGGCCATATTTAAAAGTATAATCATTCTAGAATATGGGAATGTGGTTAAAAAAAAAAACCAAAAGTAGTAATTGCACAACAGGTTGCATCTGGTCCTATATAATCACTTCATATTCATAGGCATTTCAATAGCATGTACAGTAATCTCAGAATCTAATTTTGTCTGCTAGTATCATTACAGATTCCACCCAGCATGTTTTACAAGCTGACAGCAGACATTGTGGGTTGAAGCATCCGCAGGATTTCTCCAGATGTAAACCCTGCTGGATGTATAGTGTGGAAGATGACAGTAATGCCGTCAAACTTTTCTCGCACTGATCTTAGACTCAGGATGTTTCCAAACTGCAGACAGGGTTTACTTTTGTACTGAAATAATTACTAGTGCAGTGCATATGTGATTCGTTGCCTGTTGGCCAATGTAAATTATCCATGCCTGGAATATACTGATGTCTTTTTTCGAGTCTATTTGTGTGATATGAAAAAAAAATACTTTAGTAAATAATTTAGTGTTTTTTAGCAATACTACAGTTATTCAATTCAAGTTTACTTGTGCTTATTATTGCACTTTTCACAATAATTATCCTTCCAAAGCAGCTTCATAAAAGTGCACATCATTACATTACATACACAGTCAAAATCAGAAAAGTTAAGGAGCTGTGTAAAGGGTTGGCAGTATATAAATGTAATTAACCTGCAGTTATACAGTGTTTAGTGACTTTCCAAAAGAAATAACATTTACATTTATTCATTCATTCATTTTCCTTTGGCTTAGTCATGCAATTATAATACATGTACAATAAAGTGTATTTGTGTTCTCAGATGGTTGGCATCATCCAATCTCTTCACAGGTCTTGGATCTAATCAAGTGGCACTCCATAGTCTAGATGCTGTTCATAATTGCACATGTAATGTGAAAGAATGCGTTTGAAGAGTTGAATTTAACTGTATCCTACAGTTATGTGATGCATTGTACTTTACTAAAAGATATGTTTTTAATTTAGTTTTAAACTGAGAAAGTGTGTCTGAGCCTCTCACATTATCAGGAAGACTATTCCAGAATATATGAAAACGCTCGACCTCCTTTAGTGGGCTTTGCTATTCTGGGTACTACCAGAAGCCCTGAATTCTGAGATCTTAAAGAGCTTATGGGATTGTAGCATAAATATAGTATTATTTGAATGAATCTGTTAGGGTAATTCTATAGCTGCTGTGGTAATATAAACTATAGCAATATAAATAAATCACCCAAAGTTGTAGTTTTCTACAACTACAGGCTACTATAGTAAAAATTAAAGTATACTACAGTATTTATTACAGTTTATCAGTTCAATAGAGTTAATATAACAGTATGCTGAAGACTTCGTAAAAAATACTATAATATACAGTATAATACACTTTGTATTGTTTAAAAAACACTATATTATTTATGATACATTACTATAGTATTTTTTCATGTGCAGAACTGTGTCTTTAACTCAGTTTCCAGCACTGCTGCTACAGTTTATTATTTGACTATATGGTCTCTTGGTTCTCTTCAAGTATTAAAACTTAAACTCAAACTATTTGCTCACAGTTTGTGGTGGGAGGAAATATAATATTTTATTCCAAAAGAGCAGAAAGTTTCTCGCAGACACATGAGGCTTTTCCAAGAGAATGCAAATGTCTTGCTAGAACACAATGTTTCTTGGTGGAAAGCAGTAGTTCAATGGGTGAATGCAAACATTTTTCAGAGTATAAAATATTATTGTGACAATTCAAGAGTTTTCTGAGAGAATGCAAATGTTGTTGTTTTTTTTAGAAGAACGCAAATTTTCTTGAGGGGATGCAATAATTAGAAAATTAATAAATGTTTTGCATATAATATTCTCCTTTCAATTCGCAATCAAATTTTTCCCCCTATCAGGCAGGTCAGTGTTAATTGGAAACACTTAAAAAAAAAGGAAGATTAGTATTTAATAAATAACATGTCCTCTAACATGAACTAAGTATGAACAATCTTGTACAGCATTTATTTATAATAGTTCAACATTTGCTAATGCATTATTAATATCCAAAATTGTAGCCTTAGTTATTTCACTGTGCGTTAGCTTAACGTTAATCAACAAATACGAATAAATACTATAATAACTGTATTATTTACTGTTTGTTCATGTAGGTAAATACATAATGGACCATTATTTTAAAGTGTTAACTGTTTATTTTCATTAATTGTCCTATATTTCTCTTTATGAATTAGAATATATTTAAACTCCGATTCTGTTTTTTTGTGTGTTATATATTTATTCTGTAACACTTTAGTTTGTTACAATTCACACCATTTAACAACAAACAACAGTTTGTTAGCACTTATAAAGTATGATCTTATTTTACATCCCTAATCCTACCCAATACCTATACCTTACATACTATTAATACACAGCTAATTAATAGAACTAAAAGTTCTTAGTTAATGGTTTGTTAATAGCTTGAATTGTACGTTAAAATAAAGTGTGACCATTTATTCTTTAGCATTCTTCCATATATATATGTATATATATGCTCAAGACAATATGACTGAAATCAAAGCGACAGAGGAATCCAGGCTTAAATTCACATTCCGTTGTTTGCTCTTCATTTCAATTTTAATCATATTGCTCAGAGCCCAGTACAAAAAAAAAAGAAAGCAAACCTGAAAATTACACAAATCCAACCCAAACATCGATGATTGCATTGTGTATTCATAATGTTTACATGGACAAATAAAGCATCAGCCTTCTATCAGAGCCGCCAGCATAGCATTACCCAGATATGATTGCTTCTGGTTTACCTGTCACAAAACAGATGAGAGTGAGATGAAACGGCGCTGTTTTTCTTTTTATCAGGACGCACAGAGCCTGTCGGTGGGTTAAAGTGGCAGCGGCAGATACTGTAACCCGTAAGTAGCCCTGTCAATGGTCCGCTCCAATGGACATGAGCATATTGATCTCTTGACTTTCAGTTAAACGCTCCTTCAGGGGGTCTCATGATAGCGGCTCCTGTCTTTTCCCCTTCGCTTCTTTCCCTCTCTCCGTTTCTCTCCATCACATTGCATTCACAAATCAATGCGGCACTGTAACACCACCACAGGCCGTCTATAAAACACAGCGGCACATTTCCAGTGCGGAGACGGTGGCAGAACAGCGCTTCGTTTCTCCTCGGCTGAATTATTTGTGTCCTCAACCACTAAATCATATTGATTAAAGCTTGTCACGGATTTGAAATGAGGTCCTGTGGGGTCACTTGCAGCAGAAATGGCAGTTTATTGGATTACAGGCTTAATTTGATTTTGAGTGACGAGCGTGCATTATAATGGCGCTCTCCCTGAAGAGCACTTCTCTTTACCTGACTCTTGAACCCTCCTACTACTTCAAGCGAAAGGACAAAACACGCACTGATAAATACACTTGACACTGTGTGCGAAAACACATTTTAATGAAATGTGAAACCTCTTATTCCGCTTGGAGAGATGCTGGAGATTTTGCAAATGCTTTTACAGTGAGGTGAATAATGTTAGCATTAGTGAATGTAAGTATGGATGAAAGTAAGGCCTTACAATTTCTGTGATGTAAAATCACTGACAGAATCAAAATGTACTGTATGATGTTGATTGTCACAGGATTGGCAAATTTTAAGATGAATTCATCAAAAGTAGGTCTATAGACTTAAAAGGATAGTTGACGCAAAAATTAATATTCTGTCCTCATTTACTCACACTTCACTTGTTCTAAATCTGAATGAGAATTTTATTCCTCTGTTTAACGTAAAAGAAGTTATTTTGAAGAAGGTTGAAAAACCGGTAGTTATCAACTTCTACAGTATTTTTCTCTACCATGGATGTCAGTGACTAATAGGTTACAACATTTTTTCAAAATAACAAAAAACAGCGTGTAACGTTTCGAGCCCACCGGCTCTTTATTAGACTTCATCAGATATCTGATGAAGAGCTGGTGTGCTTGAAACGTTACACACTGTTTTTAAGTAAATAAATTTAATACTTTTGGAGCTTTTGGTGTTGCTGCCTTTTCATATATATAAAAAGACTTTACATTTAAATATGCATGCCTTTTTTTTCTGTGAAAATAAAAGGTGTTGTTTGCTACAAACATGTTGTTTGCATATCAAGGTAAACAAGCATGTGTGCATATCAAGATATTTTTAATGTCTTTATAACACCAGGCATGAACACATGAACTTTGGGCCCTATCAAACACCCGCCGCAGTAAGGCGCGATTTGCTATTTTCAGACCAGCGCAACCCTAATTTTCATGTTTTGCACCATGTTGTTTAAATAGCAAATTCATTTGTGCCACTTTGTGGACTCATGGGTGTGCTGGTCTAAAAAGAATGTGTGTTAAGGCGCATTGTTGGCGCGTTGCTATTTTGAAGAACTGAAATAGACCGCACCATTGATCAACTAAAAGCTACTCTTAAGTCCAGCGCAGAGCACGTTGATTATGCGCCTATGCAATTTCAAACGCTTACACATTACTTAATACACACAGGATGTGCAGTAATACACTAATATCTTTACATATGAAAACAATTAAAGGATTAAAATGTTACAAAATTATTATTTTCTACACAAATATAAAAAAACACTACCTCCAAGCCTTCTTCATGCCTCCATGCCTTTTTTCAGTTTATTCATGACAATTTGCATTTGTATAATGTTATTATTATTATTATTATGAGTATTATGTATTATATGCATATATATATTTGTTGTAATAAAAACAAGTTTAGATTTGTTCACCTGTCGGTTTTGGAGACGTATGCATCACCATATGGGGCATAAGAATAGGACGTGTGTTTGGATATAACTCAGTTTTTTGACCACACTTCATTATTATTGTTCATTTACTCGTTAGCTGGAAATTAGAACTGAATTTAGTTTATAGTTTTGAAACAAATCTTTGCACTTAACAAACAAAATTAAATATGTAGGCTAATGGATGTCTTCAGTGGAGTGCGTACAACACTGTTTCCTTATCTACGAAAGTAAAGGAGTAAAGTAAAGAGTAAAAGTAAAGTAAAGAGAAAGTAAAGAGGTCGAATGAATGAGGCTCGTTCTTTATCCTCGCACTGCAGATGGTCTGTTTAACTGTTTTCTCTGCAGTGAAGCATTCAGTTTTTCCACTTACAAAGTCCGCCATGTAAATAGCAAATGCACCATGGTGTGATGCAACTGATTCTTAAAGGGAATGAGAGATGAGACTCTGATTGGTTTAATAACTGTTAGACCATGCGCCACGGCGCAGAGCGTATTTTTCTGTCCTTAAAATAGCAGAAGTGGATTCATACACAACCTTAATGTTTTTGCGCCATACCCTTTATTCTTTACTCCTAGATCGTTAAAATAGAGCCCTTTATCTCCAGAGCTGTTCTGAGTGTTACTTCAGAAATGTAACAATTTATTTGCAAAAACCCATCTTCTGTATGTACAAATTAACTCAAGTGACTTTATTACAACCTGTCAAAATAGAAGTTGGGTTGAACTCTAAGCAATTCTGATAAAAAATATTGGTTTATTGCTATTGTACAGTACAATTAAGTTCAGTACATATTTAAGATTTAAATAATAAATAACAAAAAAACTCAAATAAGAGAGAGCGTGCATGGGATAGTGAGAGAGATTGAGCGTGCATGGAACAAGTGTCAGGGTTCTGCCACTCCGGTCTTGTAAATTCTTGTTTTGGTGGCAGAGTCCAGACACTAGTCCTATCATGTCTTGTATGTTGTGCTCGGCTCGAGTTTTCTCGAGTCGAGCACTCGTTTTGTCATTGTCTCTGTTTGAGTGCCATCGGGACTGCGCCTCGGGCTTTGCGCGCTCCCGCTTAATGCGGGCGCGCGAGGTTCGGGCGTGCTCTAGATGCGCGCTCTTGTCCTGGTGTGTTTGTTTGTTCTGTCTGCAGCGTGGTGTTTCATTCCCAGCGTCTCAGTCTAGTTGGTTTCAGTTTCGGTTGGCGCTGGGATGAAACACGCACGTTGCATGTGTGAGCGCACGGTAAGGTGTTTTCACTTATCGTGTGCTCGTGTCTTGCGTTCTGTTTGTGGTGTTGTCTAAGCACGTGGCTCAGTGTTTACATTGTGACCGCGTGCTGTGTCTTGTGTGAGCACACGGTTAATGAGTTCTCTCATTGGCTGCGTGTTCTAGTCTCGTTATGTGAGCACATGGCTTGTGTTGTTTCTATGTGTCATGTGCTCTCGTCTATTGTGTAGTCCCACCCTCCTTGTTAACCCATTATTAGTTTATCCTGTTCACCTGTCTGTTTGTTAATTATTTCTGCTTATATTCTCCTCATGTCTGCTGTCCTGTGCCAGTTCGTCACATCACATCTCGTCTCATCTTGTCGTGTCCAGCCCTGTGGTTTCCTGCCTTGTCCTGATCCCTGCCAGCCTGCCCAGTCTAGTTTGTTTTGATTGGTTATTTGTTTTGTTAATGTTTTCCCCCTCGGGGTAGTTTGTTTTTGCATTTTTGTTTTATTTTATTTAAAATAAATACCCATTGTACTGCAATTGAGTCCTCGCTCCTTTCCCCACCCACCGACCCTGACAACATGGGTGTATCTAATAGCTCATAGTAACCAGTGTTAGCTACCTCTTCGCCAATATTTTTGAGCATATTTGTGGGTTGGTTAATTCTCCTCACTGGTGAAGCACACAATAGTGTCCTCGAGATTACACAGATAAATAAAGGCTCCAATAACTGTCACAGTTACTTTTATGGTAAATTTAATTCTAACAGGAATAAAACTGAATTTACGAAATAAAATGCATTTTGTAGAAATCGCAAACTTGTTTAAATGTAGCTAAAATATTACATTCTAAAGAATTTGTGATTTCAATTTAATTGACATATATTTGTATTAATAATACACACATATATCAGTATTACTAATAATGGTTTAAAATTAATGTCAGCATAAACCCTGGACCATGAAACGTAACCTAAAATCACTGGGAATGATGCAGCATACTATTAATATAAAATAAATACTTGATTCTAATTGGTCAGTCGTGACATTCCAAGATATATTATTCCCAGATAACAACCTCTGAAACTAATAACACAGGCTCACCTGAGTACTCCGAATCATCTTGACCATCAGTGAATACATCCATATTTATATGCTAATCTGTCACAACACTGTTTTTGAATATTAGGCACCATCTGGTGACTGAATAATACATAGGTTAATGTATACTCCATTCAGCCATTTTCATTTCTGTCATCTTTGTGTTTAATTAAAGAATTATAAACTATTACGGCTCAGAACAATGTTTTGTGCCTAATTTTTTAATTTTGTGGCAAGTAGCCAAGTAATAAGCAGGATAAAGTAATTCAGTTGGTTGTTATCACAAAAATAAAGCCCTTCAGTCTTTACATTATGCTACAGATAAGCTTGTCAGGCTTTATTCTGCGATAACAACCGCCTGGATGTACTTATCCCTTACATATCAACCAAATCCACATATTCCTAAATTAAAACGCAGTACCTTTCGGCCATGTTTTGAACAGATTCACCTGGTTTCATCTAAAATATATATAGTACAGTACAAACTATATGATACATATGCACCTTCTTATCATCATTATACTATACAATCCATCTTTCCGCTTCAAATGCGCAGGTGTCTAATGGCACGCCATACATCCAGGTCTGCAGAAAGCGAAAAATAAATAAATAAATAAATAACAGCAGCCAAAGGAAATCATTTGGAGAAGAGCAGCACAGCTTCAGTTTATTATTCCACCCTAAAATCTCATTAAGTGTGACATTGAGGATTAGTTCAGAGGGAAAGGAGTGGAGAGAGAAGTAGCGACTCGCTGGCTTTTGTTTTGCCATCATTAATTCGCCGCGAAGAGGAAGGCCCCGAATCGCTGATCAGAGGAGGCCCCCCGAATACGACAGCGGGACAGGAGCCCTCTCTTCCTCTCGGCGCGTCTTGCTGCGTCTGTGTTCTCCGTTCTCGTCTTTTCGGCTCTTAATTGGGGTGATTGGGCGGCGGGACCATCTGCCATGCTGACAAAGGCAAGCCTGCTTTGATTTATGGAGCCTCAGGCCACATTAGTCTCAAGATTTCCTCAGTAAATATCAGCGCTCAGCAGCTCAGTTGGCTCAATAAAATCTGCATCGCTCAGGAAGGAGGAGAGCTGCGGCTTCTTGTTTCTTGGGAATAGTGTGGAGATGGTGGGAGATTTTGGCTGGTGGATTTTTGGGGGGAGGTTTAAGATATTATTTGTAGTATTTTGCGATAGTGGTAAATTGTGGTTCATGCAGATGCAGTCATGCAGGACTGGATTTTTGCATAGGCATTTGGAGTGCATACCTATGCTGGGATATCTTGGGAAGGCCAATTCATTCATTTATTATCTTTTTCGGCTTAGTCCCTTTATTAATCTGGGGTCGCCACAGCGGAATGAACCGCCAACTTATCCAGCATATGTTTTACACAGAGGATGCCCTTCCAGCTGCAACCCATCACTGGGAAACATCCATACACACTCATTCACACATATACACAACGGACAATTTAGCCTACCCAATTCACCTATACCACGTCTTTGGACTTGTGGGGGAAACCGGAGCACCCGGAGGAAACCCACGCGAACACGGGCAGAACATGCAAACTCCACACAGAAATGCCAACTGACCCAGCCGAGGCTCGAACCAGCGACCATCTTGCTGTGAGGCGAACATGCTACCCACTGCGCCACCGTGCAACCCGGGAAAGCCAATTAAAATGTATAATTATTATTTCAGTACAATACATAAATTATACCATATAAGTCACTAGATGTATTCTTTTCGGATTGTGTTGGATCAAATTTAGCAGACAATAGCCTATTCGAAAAATGTCTGCGACAATGTCTGGGAACTTGTGAATAGTTAAAATATTTTTTTTTTTAAACAATCAAACAAAAATATAAAAATAATAAAAATAATAAAAGTTGAAACTACAATGAAACACGGCTCATTTCAAACATTAAAATTTAAAATGATGCACTATTTAAAAAAATACTTTTTCTGCTTGCATTATATTTGTAAATGATATTAAATTAAATTTTCTTTATAACTTTATAACCCCATTATGAATAGTCACACATACTCTGCGTGATATATAAAGATGGAACATCACATTTTGAGGTCTGCATAAAGATTTATTTACAAAAAAAATTATTTACATAGAAATCATTAAACATTTGTAAAATAAAAAATATGGGTGAAATAATCTTCGATTGTCATTCAGAGCAAAACATTTATGAAAACAATTAAACAATATACTTAATCTGACTTTTACTTATTAATATATATATATATAAAAGATTAAGTGATCATATCATATTTTATAATGATTAAAAACTTCTTGCGGAAAAGTGGGTAAAACCTTGTAACCAAGTGGAGCTGAGTTTTTAACATGTCATCAAATGATTCTTGTTTTAAATAAGCATAACATTATGTTTGGGATAAAACTATTGCTAAACTTAATTACATTTAATGAGTGTATAATAATGTATGCATTTTTGCTCAGACAAAAAATATGATTACATATAGATACATCTAATAAAAATAAACAATCATGTCAGTGAATCCTCAATGGCCAGTTTTTGCAAAAACTCTTATCTGAATTCTTTATATGTGTAAGTTTTTCATTGTTAAAATGAAAGCATGTCTGTAATCTTACCTTAACATGCCCTAACATTTTCTAACTGCCTTGTTAGAGCTTGTGTGTAGCTGTGTGTGCAGCAGTGTAGTTGTTGTACTGTTAAATGTGCTGTTGACGCAGTGCTTGGGATTGACATAATTGACTCAGTTTGTCCTAGTAGACTGTTTGAGTTGTAACTTTATAGACAAGTAACTATAAGAAAGTCTTATCACATTTGATATTACGCAACAATTCATGTTATTCAATGAACAGGGCTTTACTTTTATTATTGTTTGAAAATTATTATTATTAAATGTAGCATTTAATACACGTTAAGGCAAATAATGTTTATCTTATCCACCCATTCTAATTTTCTGCTTTTTAATTATTTTTTCTGTACGAACATCAATGTTGGGTGCAGTTACGAAGTAATTCATTACTGTAATTAAATTACTAATTCGGTGAAAAGTACAGGGAAATAAGGTATTACTGTAAATTTTTAGGTAATTTCATCACAGTTACTTACTTATACTGCAGGCCCATAGCCAGGGGGGGGTTCGGGTGGTTCGGAAGACCCACCCCTCACTGACAAAGGTCCAGAATTTGTCCCATACATGAGCTCATTTGTCCTATTTTGACTGCTATGCCATCATAAATAGTGAAGATAACCCATCGAAAAAGTCTTTAAGACCAAGCGGAATCCTCTGTTGGCTGTCGCTTCGGTGTGACTTCAGCTAATCAGTTTTTCATATTACAGTCTGACGTAAGAGCAGTCATCTTTCGCTACTGCATTGTTTTTAAACAGAGAGATTTTACAGGTAACTTTTATTCTAAATCTTGGACCTTATACTTGAAACAAAAAATTTGCAATAAAAAGACGTGAAGCACCAAAAGCGGACCATATTGAAATTTTGATTAGAATACTATTTTGGTTATTGTTGTTATCCATGAATTTTGAAACTTTTTTTACAAGAGAGGCTAGAAAAATTGTGAAGCTCTACATTATTATTATTATTATTATTATTATTATTATTATTATTATTATTAT
>CAIGQV010016734.1:12460961-12483872 GCA_903798115.1 Danio jaintianensis
ATTATTATTATTATTATTATTATTATTATTATTATTATTATTATTATGTTTTAATTATTCTTTTATTCAAATGGCCAAATTCTGACTGAGGAAAGTTTGTTATTTGCCTAATAAATGTCAATAGCCTACAGTTTATAATTTAAAACTTAACCAGATTGCTATTTTTTTCGAATGATATATGATGTAATAAATATGTATTTTAAAAATAAGTATTATTTTACATTTCTTTATTATAAATCTTTAGAAAATATTTTTGGTACAAAAGTGTGGTTATGATGACAAGCTAATCCAGCTAAAAATAGTGCTTAAAATGTCATACATGTCATAATTAAATAGAAAATGAGGCGTATAACTGCAAAAAGGTCCACTTTTTAAGAAAAAAGAACCACCCCTTTCACCAGGCTGGCTACGGGCTTGTACTGTAATATATTAAAGATGAATGTATAAATCAATGGCATTTTTTTAAAATAAAGCTAAAGGCTATTTTTGAGTTTAATTTATATTGTCTATGCATTCAGGTTTATAGGGTGTTCATTTTATCAACAAAAATAAGGGCCGAAAAATGTTGACTATAGCTTGATACAAACAGAAACTTGACAGATTCTCTGCGCTTGTAATGTGACTGAAAACTATGAATGCGCGAGCTCTGATCTGCTCATCTAATGAATGAACAGCGCTTTATTGTTGATGAAAAAATACGAGACTAAAAAGTACAAAAAAGATTCAAACTAACCAACGTCCATTTTTTTCTTATAATCCACTGCATTGTGCTGTTCATTTATTAGATGAGCGGAACAAGTTTAAGGATGGAATGAAATCAAAATGCACTCTTCTTAATTTTATATGTGTATAGTACTTGTTATAAACCATGTATCTGTGCACTTCATTATTTTGTTAAAATTAATTTGCCCTCAGAATCTTTATCATATCAAAATATTATAATCTTCTCCCCACCTCTTGAAATGACTTTTTATCACTTCTGGTCACATGGAGTGTCTTTGAGGCGGAGCTATCAGAACGTGTCTCATTTCTGCTCTGCCTTAATCCATTCGACAATCTTCCTTCATTTTGTTAGCAACATCCACCTTCCAACAATCCATTCATTCATTCATTCATTTTCCTTCAGCTTAGTCCCTTTATTCAGCAGGGGTCGCCACAGCGGAATGAACCGCCAACTTATCCAGCATATGTTTTACACAGCGGATGCCCTTCCAGCTGCAACCCAGTACTGGGAAACATCCATACATACTCATTCACACACATACACTACGGACAATTTAGTTTATTCAATTCACCTATACCACATGTCTTTGGACTGTAGGGGAAACCAGAGCACCCAGAAACCCACGCCAACATGGGGAGAACATGCAAACCTTTTTGCTGTGAGGCGACAGTGCTAACCACTGAGCCACCGTGTCACCCTCCAACAATCCAATCGGCTCCCAAAAGACAAAATCATGCACCACCCCACATTTGTTCTTATTTCAAGACCATTTAAAGTGGATGTACATCATAATAGAGTAAAAAAGGACAGTCTTAACTTCCGTTTCATGGCAACTTTAATATCGTGAATCATATAGTTTACGTCAGTGATATGCATGGTGGTATTTTATATTGCGATATCTTGATATTATGATGTATTATCACACAAAATAGATAACAGTTGAATGAAACTAGAACATGTGTACTGTGTGAGAGGATATACCTTTCCCTACCTACAGGTGGCAGCAGTCTGTATTGTCATTCCACAAAGGGAAACCAGAACTAGTGCTGCACACATATAAAATAAAAATAAAAAAAAAGCCGAATTTGTGTACCATTTTGACAGCACTTTGTAGATCACCACAGAGGGATTCGCTCATGCAAGTATGTCTGATAATTCAACCCAATCTCACAGTCAGGGGCATCGCTAGACCCAATTTACTCAGGTTTTTACACGGTATTTCGTCTCTTTTTACTCTTTAACAACTAAATAGATGACTAAGTCTATTTAACTGAATGTATTTTAATTACATTACAACATTGATGCTGTAAAACCATATAAAAATTGAATTGAATAATTTCTGTTGGTATTGTTAGTATACATGAGTACAAGTACACTGAAAAAAATGATTCATTGGATTTACTTAATTTTTTTAATGTAAGTGGTTGCAAACAATTTATATGGGCTAAATTTAAACAAATTAAGTTGAACATTACTACATTTAATTAGTTTGTTTAAATTCAGCCCATATAAATAGTTTGCAGCCACTTACCTTAAAAAAACTTTGTCAATAAAATGAATATCTTTTTTCATTGCAGACACTTTCCGCTTATGCATGATAGATGAATATTTATACACATCATTAAAATATCATCTAGATGGCTGCTTTAAAACTAGAAAACTAGAACTAGAAACTAGAAAAATGTATCATTGTTGATGTCCGGAGAATAACCTGGTCACTTTGGCATCCTAAATATATCATTCAAATGCATATTGCCTTTCCGTCTGCTTCTGTCTGAATTTAAAAATTTTCCAGAAATGATTCATTATTAAACAAAATGACAGTGTGAGGGCCAGGGGTGGTAGTGGAAACTTGTCACACATATAGCAAGGGGGAGTGAGACGTACGAATGGTCAGTTGGCTTTGAAATGCAAAAACATGTTCTGTATAAATGGACCTCATGGGACTGGTTCACAAAGAACACATTTTATGTTCCATTTTATGTTCCATTTTTTTTCCAAGCTTCACTTTAGACTAATGGGCTTGACTGTTGTGAAATGCCTTGCTGCTTTTTCACCTGTCATGGACATTTTTATTGCAGCATGTCAGATTCAAATTCAATTGTCAAATTCAAACTCAAGTCCAACTAGTGTGGGGCATTATAGCCAAAATATTATCACTTTAAAAAAGTAAGATAAAATAAACTATATCACTAAGAATTAAGAAACCACTTGAACATTTACTTGATTTATTAAGTATAAACTTGAGTAAAATGTTAATACTTGCTTTACTCTATAAAGTTTTAAGAACATTTCAATGTGAAATGAAATTTCATTTCAGACGTAATCATTAATATATTTTCTAGAATTTAGTTTTTTATGATTTCATTCATATTTAACATCAAAATGTACAATTACACCAATAAAACTATAACTTAAAATGTAATCAAATGAAATTAATTGACAAACAAAGTGAGCATTTCTATGTTATTGTACTAGAACTATACAAAATAAAACATGTTTGATCAAAAATACTTAGTTGTATCTTATTTAAAATGATTATGATAATAAAAATGTAAACAAATAAATTTGTGTATGTAATAGTTGCGCACTTGTCATATTGTTTTTACGTTTTAGCATGTTTTTGATACTTTTTTTAACTTCATGTGTTTTTGACTTAACTTTTATATTAAGTTAATGTGTTCATGACACTTAAACCACTGCGAGTGTCACATTTAGATGAAAACACTCATGTAAGGCTGTTAGATTAATCCATATTGAGTTAAACTGCCCACAGCCTATTATCGCTATTAACAGATATTATCACAATCTGAACGTTTTTCATTCCTCCATATCATATTTTGGATGCCTGTTTTTGAAAGAACGATCAGTATTAGCAAGTTCCTATTCTGCTGCTTTACGAGTGTAGAGTATCTGTCATGCATTTCAGTGTTCCCATTTGCTTATTTTATGATTATGTTCAGAAAATTCATAATTATATTCAAAAAAGTTCTTTCCTGCTGGGCATCTCACACCAGGCTATATGAACACTTTCTGTATGGTCTGTGTGTTACACTTCAATTGACAGTCTATCAGGGGGAGTCCACAAACACACACACTGGCTACTACACACAATGAGCCTGACAGATTGCATTAAAGGGATAGTTCACCCAAAAAGGAAAATCCTGTCATCATTTACTCACCCTTTACTTGTTTCAAACCTTTACGAGTCCATAAAGTCTGTCCAATCACAGAGCTTGTGCTTCGTGTCGTCAGAGATTTTTTTTCTTTGGGGAGATAGAAATGTCTGTATTACTTGCCATTGGAAAACTCATAGCACTAACTTGGTCACGTGTAGCACATCTTAGCCTGCATACTGCCATAGAGGCAGCATTAGCTGTTATGCATTTTTAAGCTAATGATTTTAGGCTTTCCTTTAATAGGTTTTGGTGTTGTGACATAATTTTGTGAGAGGTGTGTGAGTTTTCAAAGGCTACGCTGGGCCATCCGTATGTACTTTATACAGAAGTATAAACTGGCCTTAAACAAATGTATAATAAAAAGATAAACTGTAGTGACACAGTGTTGAACTTCATGACTCCTCCATGTTTATAAGTTGAAGCAATGAACACTCATCTCTCTATGGTTAGCCCTGTGGGGCAAAATGCACACATACAAGCAAATAGAACATTTAGAATTGTGCTACACACTTCTATATGGTGCACTATATATGAGATAAATAATGACTGTAAATATGCTTTCCATTGTGGTGATTGTCTGGTATCGTGTTAGTGTCACAAACTGTCTATTCTGGAGTAGTGATGTAACGGCACGGACATTTTCTATCACGAGTGAACAAAATTATCACGTTTATCAGTATTTTTTTTAAATGTTATCAGTTTTGTTAAAATTATCTGAAAAGAAATAAATGTCACACCCTTAATGAATTCCACCAGGTTTTGTAGCTGAAAATAAACAACAAATAAAATTTGTAGCTTTGTGCAATTTTGTGACTAACAACATTAACATGAATCCCTTCATTGTCGATTTGTTTACAATTTTATTTCATGTACATACTTTTTTTGTGTTTTTATGGTACATTTGAGTTCCGTATTCAAGGTATTATTTGGTTGTGCAATTTGACGAAAATATCAAATTTTCTGCACTTTCATTTGAGATTTATTTTTGGGAAGTCAAGCATAATCTTAGTATACTTAATAGTGTGCAGTGCACGCTTTAAACAAATGGCATATGGCATATTTACCTGTGTGTGTATATATATATATATTATATTATTCATTCATTCATTTTCTTTTCGGCTTAGTCCCTTTATTAATCTGGGGTCGCCACAGCGGAATGAACCGCCAACTTGCCAAGATGCCCTTCCAGCCGCAACCCATCACTGGGAAACATCCATACACACTTATTCACACACATACACTACGGACAATTTAGCTTACCCAATTCACCTATACCGCACGTCTTTGGACTGTGTGGGAAACCGGAGCACCCGGAGGAAACCCACGCGAACACGGGGAGAACATGCAAACTCCACACAGAAATGCCAACTGACCCAGCCGAGGCTCGAACCAGCGACCTTCTTGCTGAGAGGCGATTGTGCTACCCACTGCGCCACCATGTCGCCTATATTATATTAATATATATTCAATTTATTTTATTATGTTAATAAATATATTAACTGTCTATATAAACATGCAGTTACATTGCAGCCTTTCATGATAATCAATGATAATACAAATTTGGTAATATTAAACGTCAGAAAATTTACCATAGTTTACCTTATAATTCATGGCAATGCTGTTCTGGAATAGAATCTGAATGACACTGAATGCTGTAATTTTCAGTGGAGAAACAGACAGAATCAACTTTGCTATTATAGACTGTGACTATCATCAAAGTAGCTTTAGCTCAACTCTTCTGACTGGCCGAGCAGTGATATAAACAAATCCCCGTTGGATATTTTTAAAGGGGCGGAGCTACTCCATATTTCCTGCCCTGTCGTCATGTTTCAGTTGAAATTACATCACACGTCAAACAAAGCTGCGCATTTCAAGGCACTTCAGGGGACCTTTAATGACGCATCTAACGACCTGCTTATGACACCATTAGGCAGTTCTAGTGCATGGTCACAGCCTGAAATGCTATGGCTGCTTAGCGGCTGTCCAACTCTTGCGGCAAGCGCTCCTCTGCCCCGGCGGCCCGTCCTAACGCACAGTGCTTAGTTATGCCACTAATGGGCCTGTGCAAAGCCTTGCACTTCAACAAACCAAACGCACACAGCAGGCAGCAAGGGAAGGGGGTTAGCGGAGCCTGCCACTGCTTTGTTAGCAGAAGTGGATTTAGCTGAAATCCATCTTCATTTTTGCCTTTCCTTTTCATTTCTCTCAGGACGGGCGCAGCATGAGGTGCCTTGTTTAAGCATCTCGATTGTGAATTGCTAAGGAGGAAGAAGATATGTACCGTTTTATCTCATCTCCCAGGCTGTAAACGTTGTTTGGGAGGTTGTTAAAGCGAGGTACCGGAATGATCCGCTCAACATTTTTATGGCATATTGTTTTGCACGGTGGAAGCTTTGGCCTCGGTTTTATTGACAAGGGCCGTGTTTCCTCTGGAACGTTTATCTCGTTGATCTTTTATTTGCTTTTGTGTAATTCTCCTCTCGCTTCGCGTTAAGTGTGCATTTCTGTCGCATAAAGGTAAGCGGTAAAATGTGTTCTTAGGGTCGTGGTTGAGGACTTTCTCTACTTCTGGGTTTATGTCTGTTCCCATTTCTTGCTCTTATACCGCTGCTGTTTTACAAAAGCTATTATAACAGTGGCCATTATCGGCTGGCCATTAGTTCACCTGCTGTTTCATATGTCAGCTCTGTCAAAGAGGAAGTCTAACTGTGAAACGAAGTTACTTCACATATACTTGTCTTCCAAAATAGTCTTTTAAATATATATATATATAAATGTGTTTACTTTAAACAATAAAATGTTTTTTTCTGCTCATTAAAATGTCTTAAATTTTTGATCACTTACTCTTACATATTTCAATAAGCACAGCTCAGAATTATGTATGTCGTTTCATTTTTACATACTGGATAACATTCATTAATTTTCCTTCGGCTTAAGGCTGATTTATGCTTCTGCGTCAAGTGCACGCGTATGCTCTGGCGCAGCCTTCACGCGGTCGCAGACCCCTCGCCATGGCTGATGGCGACGCTGACGCGCACCTCTCGAAAAATGTAGCTACACGTTGCAATGACGCATAGCACAAGCTCTGTGATTGGTCAGCTTGGTAGCGGTGACAAGTGTGGGAGGTGCTGAGAGCCGCGAGCCAGATGGAGCAATTGTTTACAAGTGTCGAGTCTCATGAAATAGCTCCAGATGGAAACTTTTGTTTTGTGTTTAACTTATGATTAAAGTTGTTGCACGTCCAGAAAAAAACAAGCAAAAAAAAAAACACCTACGAAGAAACTCGACACATAGGAACATAAAAACCTACTGCCAGCTAGCGTTTCGAGAGCATTATTGCAGAGCTACACAAACAGCGTGCAGAAGTATAAATGCATGGCCGCAAGGCAGGTGCTGTGGGTCCTGCCGATCACTTGACGCGGAAGTATAAATCAGCCTTTAGTCGCTTTATTCATCAGGGGTCGCCACAGCGGAGTGAACGGCCAACTTCTCCAGCAAATGTTTTACACAGCGGATGCCCTTCCAGCTGCAACCCAGTACTGGGAAACATCCATACACACTCATCCACACACATACACTACAGCCAATTTAGTTTATTCAATTAATCTGTACTGCATGTCTTTGGACTGTGGGGGAAACCAGAGCACCCAGGGGAAACCCACACGAACACTGGGAGAACATGTAAACTCCGCATAGAAATGCCAACTGACCCAGCCGGCTCTTGAACCTTCTTGCTGTGAGGCGACAGTGCTAACCACTGAGCCACCATGTCGCCTACTGGATAACAATGAAACATTGGCTGTTTCTCAATTCCAAGAACGCAGAGAACGGACTCGCATTCTTATGGAGAGCGGTCTTGCCAGGTCACCTCGGAAGAACAAACTCGGAAGACCGCAAGAACACAGAACGCGTGCTCTGAGAAATGAGATGCTCCCTTCTTCCTGATGGTCACATGACCTTCACACGTTTTTAACGGGTTGTTTTTTTTTTCTCCACATTTTGACAGTATTACAGTTGATATTCATTCATTCATTCATTTTCTTTTCGGCTTAGTCCCTTTATTAATCTGGGGTCGCCACAGCGGAATGAACCGCCAACTTATCCAGCATATGTTTTACGCAGCGGATGCCCTTCCAGCCACAACCCATCTCTGGGAAATACAGTTGATATATGTATAAACATTTTGTGAATTTGATTTTATGCAGGCACCAAAATGAGACGTCTCATCTTTGACTCTTTACTAATTTACTTTTTTTTTCTTCATTATAGTATTATAATACCCACTGAACATGAACACACATTCTTCTGTGGTTTCTTTCATCAAATTACAGAACGCCCCCTGAAGCTGAATCTGATGTTAAAAGGCTTATTTAAATGTTGTCCTTTAACAGGTCAGTTTTAAAAATGTGGACACCTGCAGAAATGCTGGAACAAGCGCATTGTAATGGTTCAGATACCAAGTAAACAACCCTGGCGATGTAATCAATGTGCCAATAATACGCTGCGAACACTGTAGTTGACTTATTGATGCATATTAATACCTTAATTAGTGCAAATTAACATTCAAATGGAAACACAAATGTGCGGCAATAACATAATAGCATTTTCAGAATTAGCCTGGGTAATTATTCCATTTAATCTGCTATCATTAATTACGACCAAATGTGGCTCTGGATTGTGTTAGGCAAGCAGGGTCTGATTCTTGCTGTTAGTTGGGACTGCAGTGCAGCCAGAGAGCGTGTATTTCAAGGTTAAATATGGTCAGTGGTGTGGAACTGCTCAATACATGTTTAATTCTCCATGTTGCAGTGCATATAATTCTATCTATAATATGTATGTAAAAATTAAATATATAAACATTTATAAAATAAGAGGCTGTATATAATAATTAAGAAACAATAATACTTGGCATCCTTCTTGATTTAATGTGACATGGCAGTTTTGATTATATCTATATACATAAAATGTTTATAATATTTAACAACTGAAAATATGGAATATTTTATATTGACTTGTCATTTTCTGCCAATAAATGCTCTAAATGATAGGATTTCTATTTAAAAACAATGTAAAGACAAGTTTTCATTACTTTGTCAAATAAAATGCAGATGATCAATTATTTAAAAAACCTATTAATGGTAAATCATAATAAATAAATAAAAAATAGGATGCCATTTGTATGAGGTTAATTTTGCAATGTTACATCTTTAAATTCTTTGTCTTATAAACAGCACTACTATTCAGGAAACCAGAAAACCGAAAACCATCGTTAGCCAACTAAAGTCGCAAGTTCCATCGTTACAAAATAGTTTGTTGATTTGGTGTTCCCCAAATCCATCGTTTCAACTGTAATCTATTCCCAGTTATCCCCCTAAGCCCTATTCATTTAGAACGTTCCAACATTTAAAAAAAAAAAACATTAAAGCCATCTCTCTTACATGTAATTTGCTTTCAGAGTATTTTTTATAGTTCAGTTTTAGCGATCTTCTTATTGACAATTGCGCTCCCTTCGTAGTGCACTTTCAAATCATTTATGCCATTTTGAACGCAGCCGTGGCTCATGACGAAAGCTATAGGTGACCTAGGGAAAGCGGAATTTACGTTACGTCTCCAAAGCTCGAGTACTTAAGACTACTTAAATTATATATATACATTTTAGGTTTTAGAATAGAATATGGAAAATGTGTGTGCATGTAAAGCAATTTTCACAGAAAAAGTTATAGGGATTTTCATTAAAGAAGTTGTTACTCCACCCCATTTAGAGCGTCATTATGGACATTTTACATCATAACTAATATAGTTCAAACGATGGATCTGCGACACAAACTATGGTTTTGGGAAACACTTGTCACTACATGGTTCTTTTCCCAAATGATGCATCGTACTATGATAGTTCATCCACGAGTGATGTCGTTGTTTAGGAAACGCTCCCCAGATAGTCATATTCTTTGGTTGTATCATCTTGGAGTGTCCTTCTGTGGCTTTTATACAGTTTTATACAGTAAATAATTTGTAATGTTATATGAATATGATGTGAACCATTAATTCATGAAAGTAAATCCACAGAAATTAATAATAATAATTGTTTTTGTCTTAGATATCTTTAGTCAAAATCAGAATGGCAGTCCTTCTCTTGTGATGTTAGTTTGATAGCTTGGAGAATAATTTAGCATCCAGAATAATTTTTTATTTATTGGTTTATTAGCAAAAAATGGTGAGGAGATGCGCAAAAATAAAACCCTTTCCTATATTCTGGAGTTGGAAATATGTCATTACTCTGAAGTTGGGGCAAACGTCCAGTTCATGCTTACTTTAAAATTCAAAATAAAGTCCAAAATGGGCATTTATGCTACTTCTTGGTTGCAAAAACATTGAATTTTGCACGTCCCTAGTTTTAATGAACAGCACATCCTGACTTGCTTGGTTTGAACAAACTGTTTGATTTTTCTAAAAGCCTTTTAGTATTTTTAATGTTTGATGTAGTTGGGATTAGGAGTGTAACCACTGTGATCCAATCTAAAGATCTTAAAGCAGGCAGACTCATTAAGACTCACACCAGGCACGCAGATTGGTGTTCACGCGCTGCTCTCGCTGACCTGATGCAGCGCAGTGCCTGGGGGAACCCAGCTGTTTTTGCCTGGCTGGCCGGCTGTCAGTGGGTGAGGTGGGAAGGGCTTGGCCGTGACTCCCCCCTGAATGTGTTTACCAGATGCACTGTTGCCTCAGGTGAGCACTGCATCTGGCTCCGTAAAAGCTCCAGCAGTCAGGCTGGATGCGAGCCCGTCATGGCAAGACAGACTGGACAGACCGAGGCCTGCATTCAGACATCCACTATGTGTTCAGGCTTTATTCCCAGGAGAACTGGCTCCTGGCTGGGGTTTTGCAGTTTGTGCTGTGCATGTGTGAGCTTTCTAAGGTCGCCAAAGGTAGACAGACTTTAGCCATAGGCAAAGAGTTGGACACTAGTCTGTTTTTTCAGTGGTCGAATGCTGGATTTACCTTTTTTAACTAGTTGTTGATTTGAATGTACAAGTTATTCAGTTTTGAGAATACAATCCTGCCATCCTTCCACCAAATATTTAGGTATAATGACCTTGTCCCTGGCAACAAATCTCGCAGTATAAGGAGTTTAGCTAATTTCAGCCTTAATCAATAAAACAAGCTTTTTACTCTATTAAACTACAATCCATTGGATAATGAATATGTAAACACAAACACAAGTTTCTCCCTCAACATTTTGTTACAACAAGCACTATAAAGATTCATTTATCAATGCAAGTTTCCTCCCCATTGGTCAGGCTGCATTGAACTTCACACAAATAGCTCCTTGAAACTTGCTCAGCCTTGGAATGTTTGTATTGTCCCTTAAGCAATTAGCCATTAATAAATAATAACTCTGTCTTTAATCATGCTCCCAGAGCGCAAAACATATTACTCTCCTTTAGTATGGGGCATGGCTTCTTACTCCTTATGTGAGGAAGAGTAATGATCCTTAATTTCATTGAAAACATACTGTATTTGAGCTCTCTTCCCAAGGTTCTTTGTCATTACTGAGAGGGCTTGTGAGGTGTATGTTGAGTTGTTTTAAATGAGTTATTTTTTATTTTTTATGCATGTTTTGAGCATAAGCAGGTTGCTATGAAGCAATCCCCATGTTTTTTAGTTAAATTTCTCTTAATTTGCATTTTGAACCACTCTTCAAGTCAGATATTGATTAGCTTTCAGGTTCACAACGTGAAATCTTTAAGTGAGCCACGCTGCCTTGCTCCCACGCAGTGCTGTGTTTAAAATGCGCCCGCATCGCCCTCACACTCTCACGTGCTGTGAGGCAATTCTGTCCAAAGGGTCAGGTAGATTGGTAGCGAGACCTTATTTTCTAACTATCGATCCCTGGGGTAGCCCTCGAGATGCAAAAAACCCCTGCAAGACGGATCTGCTGTCAGGTCTTACAGTAGAAATCAGGCAATCAATGTCATGGTGCTCCGCCAGGCCCTGTATGCACCTAATTCCACTCATCTGCACTAAATGGAGAGAACCCGGCGGTTCATCAATCATCAATTCAAGGAGCACTGGCTGCTTAATAGTCTGCTCTTTACTCAAAGAATAGTCATTGGTGTTATCAGGGAGGGCCGACAGAGATCCCCCTCCCCAACCACATGATGTTGCAAGTTTGATCGCTGTATTCTTTTTCTCATTCGCCACGCTTCGTTCCATTTCCCAGATGGCTCCTGTCAGCTAACACCGTTGCAAATTGAAGCTTGCGGGCTCGATCGATTATCTTTTTTTCACCCCTCATCTTAATCCATTTGATCTGTCTGTTGAGTAGAAAACTACATGATTGTGTGGGGGTTAGGGGTCAATATCTTCCAAATCAAGAGTAATATCCACTTAATTCCTTTTTCCTGTCAGGCGGCACTAGATAGAATGCTCACTTGCTTTGCATTATGCATCTTCTGTAGCTTTTAAAGGTTAAGATGGCTCAATAACATCCTCTCCGTCTTGCTTTCGTAGGTTTCAAGTGCCCACGGTTCTGTCCCGGGGAAGTCGGAGCTGCTCAAATCAGGGAGCCCCAAGTCAACGCTAAAGCATATATGGACAGAAAGCAGTAAGGACTTGTCCATCAGTCGACTTCTGTCACAGACTCTCCATGGGAAGGAAAATGCAACAGCCCTGGATCTGCACTATGACACTCCAGAGCCTTACTCGGAGCAGGACCTGTGGGACTGGCTGAGGAATACCACGGACCCGCAGGACTCCAGGCCTCGAGCCAAACGGCGGCCGATGGTCAAGACGGGCAAGTTCAAGAAAATGTTTGGCTGGGGAGATTTCCACTCCAACATCAAAACAGTCAAGCTCAACCTCCTGATCACCGGCAAGATCGTCGATCATGGTAACGGCACCTTCAGCGTCTACTTCCGCCATAACTCCACGGGCCAAGGCAACGTGTCTGTCAGCCTGGTCCCGCCCACCAAAATCGTTGAGTTTGACTTGACAGCCCAGCAGTCAGTCATCGACGCCAAGGATTCCAAGTCCTTCAACTGCCGCATCGAGTACGAGAAGGTGGAGAGGGGCTCCAAGAACACACTCTGCAACTTCGACCCATCCAAGACATGTTTCCAGGAGCAGACGCAAAGCCACGTGTCCTGGCTCTGCTCGAAGCCCTTCAAAGTCATTTGCATTTACATCTCCTTCTACAGCACCGACTACAAGCTAGTGCAGAAAGTCTGCCCAGATTATAACTACCACAGCGATACTCCTTACTTTCCCTCTGGCTGAAGGTAGCCGTTGACCCATATAAAGGACAACAAGAGGCAAAGGATGGAGCTCTCTCCCCATCCACAAATACATGTTCCCTGTACCGTCCATACCATGCGTCCAAGGCTCGGATCTATTCAAATGAAGAGAAGAATTTGGCTATTTGCACAAGTACCACATGAAAACTCTCTATTGTTTGATCACACAGAATCCTTTAAGTTGTGGCATTGATTAATTTATTGTTTATATCTTTTGATGTTCCTAGCATATTATTTTACCACCGGGGTGTGCTTTTATTACCATGTAAACTCCCAGTTTTTGTCTTGTGTTGTTCTGTTATACTTTAGAGATGTGTAAGTATTTGATTTCTCTTATTGTTTTTTTTTTAAATTAGTTTATTTGTACGAGTATGTTTCATAGAACTGCCAAAAGGCCACAAGGGTGTAGATATAGTAGGAATTTTTTCGTTTAGATGGTAGAAGCAATGTCAGAGGAGAATTACTCACAATCAGAATCACAATGTTCCCTCCACCTACAAACTTTTGAACAGCCCTGGAGACCCCATATGTTATTCCTCCCAGCCCAAAGGCCCAAAGATGAGGAGAATGGCTTTGTTCTGCTGGTTATGAGCAGGCCTTAACTACAGGCATGTTTTCTACCTATTACGAAGCAGCTGTACTGTAATAATTGCGGATTGTTCGGCCCGAGCTGTCTTCTGTAGTTTAATAAGATCCAGAAATGGATGGAGGGCTTGCTCATTGTCACTTATAATACACTGTAATGTAATGAATTCTGTATCCTAGAGCCTAATTTGTATGAATGGTTTGTATTGTACATAGTTGATCCTGATGGAGCTGCTTCTGTATATGCCTTCATTCATTGTCTGTTAACCCAAAACCCTACACTCCCTATCAGAAAACCCCATCCCATATATGCTTGTTCTCAGTTCCTCTGACAAAGAAACTGATGTTGCTGATGTAGATGTGAACTCCATGAAACTCCATGCTCTTGTACAGGGGCTGTAAAACTGTCAAAAATATATATTAGAAGTACTTATCATCTGTATGATCATGTTTACTTTCAGGGGAAACAAGGGAATGGAGATGTACAAATTAATAAAATACTGAAAGTTTTATCAGGTGAAGTCTGTTATTGTGTGTTATTCAGAAGCTGCATTATGCTTATCAAATTTTTTATCATTTACAAAGTTTTATTTCATGACAGAGCTTGCCAAACGTTCAAATATGTGTGTGCTAAACACATTTCCAGTGACTATACAGAACATTAACTCACAACTAAGAAGAAAAGACAGGTAAATGTATGCTTCACAATCATGCTTTTCTTTTGTGATATCATGTCCTGTTTTTGGTTTGTTTAGATGTTTTCGGTCTGTGTTGTGTACACTACAGTTTAGATGTTCACACTTTGTCAAATGAACTGTACTAACAGAGCAATTTAACCATTTAAATCAAACCAAACCTGAAACCAAAAGAATGTTTTTAACACCCTTAAAGGAACACTACACGTTTAAAAAGCAAAAAAACAATAGGCTCATTTTACATCTCCCATAGCGTTAAACATTTGAGTTTTACCATTTTTGAATGTATTCAGCCAATCTCTGCGTCTGAGGGGAGCACTGTTAGCTTAGCTTAGCATAGATAATTGAATTGGATTAGACCATTACAATCTTGCTTAAAACGACCAAAGAGTTTACATAATTTTCGTGTTTAACTATACTTTCATGCTGGTGTAATAATCAGGAAGGGATTTTGCTGCCATATATGATATTACGTGTAGCCTGAAAATCAACTAACTTCCATGTATTGTGGTTCAAACAGATAGTCTCCATGGTTGCAAGGCACTCTGACAATAAGGTGGCCATACTAGCAAAGACTACACAAGTCATGTCACTCGTATAGTTTTGAATGCAGAAAAGTGTAATGGTAAATATGGTGAATGAAGCCCCGCCTTTAGTACAGGAGCCAACCATTGATCGCTATAGACTTGACAATTCTCCGGGGGAGGGGCTCAGACCAGAGATGAGTTTCTGTAGATTTTGTGTGATTCAAAGGTTTAGAAATGAAACTAAAGAGATAGTTGTTTAATTTCATTGGTGATTCCTAATATATAATTTAATCGTAAGCTTGGCAAGCAATTTTGGATGGTTTGATGTTTCCCTATTAAAACAGAATGCCTATACTGCCCGAGAGGCATTTCAAAGATGGCCGCCGAGTGAAATGACTAGCCTTAGCTTTGGGACTTTGACACTAGTAACATTGACAGAAGTAAGCTGATTTCAGGTGCTACATAATATCATTGTGCCTGCTCCAGCCATGGTTTGGCAGCACAGTTCCTTGATTATTACGCCAGAATGTGAGTATAGTTCCTCGCCATATCAGTCTAGAAAACAGCAACTTTTCATTTTCTGTTTGTCTTAGTACACAATGTAACTACAGAAGTGTCAAACTTTAAATAAGAAAATAGGTCATTTTTAGCAAGATGCTAATGGCCTAATTTGATTGAAGGATCTATGCTAAGCTAAATGTGCTAATGCCAGACCTGGAGATCAGCTGAATGAATTTAAAAATATTAAAACTCTATAATACTCAGTTAGTTGCAAAATAAGGCTTTTTTTTTAAAGTGGAGTGTTTTTTCAATTTGTGATGTTGTCATGTCATGTGGATTACAAAATGTCCTTGATCTACAGAATTTTTTTTACTATAAAAAACTATAGAGTAAACAAAAAAACATTGTCTGTAGCCTTAAAATTGTTTTGAAATGCAACTATCATCACATCATCACCAACCCTATATATGCAAACATGGCCTTTTTGGATTTGGAAACTCATTATGCAAATATAAATATATATATATATATATATATAACTTATTGAATCTAATCTACAAAATAAACTTTTTTTATAATTATTATTATTTTTTTAAATAAGGAATTTCTGATAAATGAATGGATCTTTTTTTAGTCACCACATTTTCTTGTTGCCACATTTTCTGAATATTTTTCTATATCTTTACAAAACCACGTCCCATTTCCCAGCCGGAGCAGAATTTTGTTCTAATCTTTTGAGAAGAGAGATCTTTCATTTGCAGATGTGCTGTGTCTCATTGGCAGGAACTGGAGATGGTAAGACTGGCAGACCGATAGTGTCGGTTTCAGGAGCACGGACCACAGAATCTTCCAGAGGAGCAGTTACGATCAGCGGGCCGTTTTAAAGTGATTAGGGCCTCCGGCGGGAACAATCCACTGAGTTTAACTGGCTCACAACTTATCAGTAATTAAAAAGGGCGCAAGGTTTGTGTCTCCATCGCCTGTCCACAGGGGTTTTGCAGACAGACTCATTTTGGAGCTGCTGAGGATGGCCTTAAATATTCTCCTTCTAATCAGTCTAGCCTGTTTATCCTTGTCTGTCTGTCTGTCCATCTGTTTGTCTATCTGTCTGTCTGTCTGTCCGTCTGTCCGTCTTTCTGTCCATCTTTCTGTCTATCTCATGTGTACATGTATATGCTGTTTAACAGGAAAATGTAAGTTTATTCAACTTAAAAAAAGTCATCTACAATTGTTACCTTAAAACCTTCTCTTAAACATATTTTTTACTTGATATATAAAAAATATTTGTGGTCAGTGTTTAGCCTGATTATAAATACTGAATAATATTTTTGGATTGAATTAAAACCAATGAAAGTTTAATTGTATAGTTTACTATTATACTGCTTTCTAATTTTTACTATGTGTTTTAAACTGCTTTGATGTAACTGAAAACCTTTACTTATACACTGTAAAAATATTCATTAATTAACAGTTTAAATATTTTGTGGGGGCGACATTGTGGCTCAGAGGTTAGCACTGTCGCCTCACAGCAAGAAGGTCGCTGGTTTGAGTCCCGGCTGGGTCAGTTGGCATTTCTGTGTGGAGTTTGCATGTTCTCCCTGTGTTTGCGTGGGTTTCTGGGTGCTCCGGTTTCCCCTACAGTCCAAAGACGTGGTATATGTGAATTGAATGAACTAAATTGTCAGTAGTGTATGTGTGTGAATGAGTGTGTATGGATGTTTCCCAGTACTGAGTTGCGGCTGGAAGGGCATCTGCTGTGTAAAACATATGCTGCATAAGTTGGCGGTTCATTCCGCTGTGGTGACGCCTGATGAATAAAGGGACTAAGCCGAAGGAAAATGAATGAATGAATGAATGAAATATTTTGTGATACAGTTAATTTTTCCGTTAATTTAATTTATGAATTGCATTATGGGACCTCAATCTCTGCTCTGCATTTGATGTTGAAAATTCAACTGTGCAGTTTAACAAAGTAGCTTTTATAGACAGTAGTTTGAAACATTATATAGAGAATTAAGTCGGTAAAATAACAGAAAACAGTAGCACAGTTTATTACCAGGTTTTGTAGAGAAATTTACATGTATCAACAAACTATTAAAAATGTGAATAAAAATGTCACTTTTTCAAACTTCACAAGGAAAAATCAAGGTCCCATAATGCTATTCAAAAGCATAAATAAATTGGAGAAAAAATATGGAAAAATGTTAATTTATGGATATTCTTTAACAGTGTATAAAAAAGTATATTTAAAAAAAACACCTACTTTGTGCAGAGATGAAAATAAATAAATAAATCATTACATGTTCAGCTTGTTAGCGGTTATACTTAAAACCTATTAAATGATAATGTACCTAATCAATTTGTTTGGTCCATTGGCAGCTCCCCCTCCTGACAGAACAGCATTTCTCTCTCTGCTGGGTCAAACACTTCGATCTCTATAACACAACCTGCGGCAGAATCATAATTAAGTGACAGAATAACTAAACTCGGTATTTATTCAATTATGACGCCAGCACCCGCCTCCTCCCTCAGCTGAGCCAGTTTCCTGACTATCAAGTGCACTTAATTCAGATGTTTCTCGATACAGATTATGCGCTAAACACCTTGGTGATAAATAGCTTTAATACTTCCAGATCAGATTTAGTAGCTCTCTTTCCCTGCTAAGCACTTCCCAAGGGGGACAAAGCATGCCTTAAAGTCAGGGAAAATTTCAAACAATGGGTTTTGGTCTCCTGCCCAACATTAAGCCATCCCAGCCGATCCAGGCTCTGCTTTTTCTGTTTTAATCAGAAGCGGAATGGAAAAGGACCCCGTGTGCCTCTGGGATATTTTTCCATTAACCATTCTGACACATGACTGACTGTGGGGGATTATTGGTTTTTGAAGAACTATTAACAGCTGTACATTTGCATTTTAATACAGTTCTCCTCCACTACTAATGCAATTTTCCTTCGTTGCTTTGTTGCCGCCTTGTTCCTGGAGCAATTCAGGGTAACAGCAAAAAAGGCCCTCCGGCTTTAATCATTTTAATTGCCATGAAAAATTTGTTTTCATTAATCACTCCTGAATCTGAGAGAGCGAGCAAGCATGCCATTATTGCTGCTCCTCCTTAAAATTGTTACTCACCATTTCCTGAAAGTTTTTTTTAGCCACAGCGGTGGGCACATTTTCTCTTTTGACTTTTTTTTTTTTTTTTTTAATGGCTGGAGGGGGCGTTTCAGGAATGTAATTTCAATATAGATGTTGCGCTTTTTGTTTATTAAATGTGGGGAAAGATGAAACACGGGCTATTAAAGACTGTCTAACATAAAAAAAAATTATTTTGAAGCTTTAAAAAATTCCGAGCACATTCCTAATGACGAATCAAAACACATTTCATGGCTGAAAACATATTTTGCCTTCCTTCTGAAATGCATCATTGCAGCGCTGCGGGTCATCCATGCGAACTTTCTGTGCATTTACAGATTATTCAGATGTAACATTTCCTTTGATTTTTACGTAAGAAGGTGAGGGAGCGGCCCGGCCTGGGTCTGTGGAGAGATGGTAACCTTTGCTAAAGCACCTCCATTACCATTTCTGCATGCTGTCTGGATTCATCTCCCTCTCCAGCAGCCAGAAGGTTAGCACGCCACATTAGGCATTATGCATGAAAGTGTCATTTGAGACACAATACAACATTTTCCTACATTTTCAAACACCACTGATATTTCCAGCTTTGTTTTAGTCACCTTCTGCTTCTTTGGGCATTGTACTACAACTATAAAGGGATTCATAGGCAGACAAGGGTTTTAATGCTTAATTGGCTTGTGATTAATTGATCTTTTTGACTCTTTTTACACTTATGGTTTACTTTCATCAATGTGACCAGAATCGGATGACATTGCATAAAAGAATCTAACGTCATGAATGATTTGATCACTCCAGAGTTAGTCAAAAAGCGTTTAAACATGTTATATTAGGTGGAAATGGTAATGCATTTATGCTGACCACTTGAGATCACAACATGGACATTGACATTTTTTAAAGAATTGTGAAATTTAAAGGGATGGATCACCCAAAAATTTAAATTCTGTCAATATTTATGCCATTCACACAAGGCGTTGTCGTCAACGATTGATGGAGATCATGTCTGACGCGATTATTATAGTGACAACATCCAGGTTGCACCGTGACACAAAAAGGCACAGAAGTAGTAGTAGTAGTAGTGTATAAAGCTGTATAAAAATTTATCATAAAGCTCTGGATGATTACCAACTATGATAATACGCTTTTCCTCCATTTTGACAGACTGCTGTTCTCTGGTGTTGCATGAATGTGATTGGCTAGCATCTGCACTAGTACTTGCATAAAATTATCTGATTGGCTGATGCCTGGATTAGGGTGTGAAAAGTTGAATATTTTTCAACTTCTGCCATGAGCAACAAACCCAATGCTCACTTTGGCAGCGCTTGACATAACTCCATTCAAAGTCAATAGGAAGCACTAACAGCAACGCCTTGTTGAACGGTGTTACTCACCCTTCACTTGTTCCAAATATGTTTGACTTGCTCAACTTTCTTCGGTTGAACACAAAAGAAGATAAGAAGATATATATATATATATATATATATATATATATCGACAAATGATGGAAAAGAGCAGTCAGAATATCTTGTTTTGTGTTGAACAGAAGAAAAAAATTCATAAAGGTTTACAGCGGAACCACTTTGAGTGATTGGTGTTGAAACACCATTTTTGGGTGAACTATCCCTTTAAGAGTTCCTCTAAATTTCAGAAATCCTCTTCCCTTTTTTCGGAGGGTCATAAGAAGAGTTATTATGCAACTTCAAAAAACATTACTAATGATCAACACCAGGTAATAAAATTCCCTAATAACCAATGATTATATATATGCTGTTTCATGTGTTTTAATTATTGTTTTGTGTTCTACATTTCGTATCTAATCTAATGCTTTTGTCATGACATTGGCGTCAGACTTGCAAAAACAGTTCTTATTCAATGGTATGCAGAACATCTTTCTACCTGAAAGATGGCAGAAATTAATCATCGATGTTGCAACCAGCTCTATTAATGATTAAAAAATAACGAGCTTGTGGTGTAGATTCTTTGTTCAGCCAATCAGAAAGCTGTTTGCCTCACGATTATTTTGCGCGCTAGCGGACATGGGAACTCCATATGGGCAACCGGAAACGGTTAAATTTGAAGGGCGAAAATCATGCCAAGCCAAACTCCTTAAATGATTTATGAGATGACAGAAGAAAATAAAGGACTGGAAAAAAAGTCAAACGAAAGTGCAAGATGGTCATCAGCCGAAATCTTCAAAACAGGTGTGTGGTGTGTGTGGTGTGTGTGTTTGCGTTTGCGTGCGTGTGCGTGTGTGTGTGTGTGTGTGTATGTGTATGCATGCATGCATGTATGTATACGTGTATTTTACACACTCTTTCACTCACTTTAAAGTGCAAATGAAATGAACATTTACAATATTTATTTATTTATTTATTTGGTTATTTTTAGGTGAACAGTTAATCCGTGCAAGTAATGTAAACAAAACTATTAAAATTAGGACTACAGTAGGCTTACATATAAATATGTGATAGAATTCATTGTAATATGATTTTAAGTTTCATCAGTATCAGTTTAGCATGATTTAGTTTAGTTAGTTGAACACACAACACCATCACAGTGTCTTAAAGGGATAGTTTACCCTGTTCTTATTTTACTCACTCTTCACTTGTTCCAAACATTTCTGAGTTTCTTTCTTCTTTTTCAATATATTTTGAAGGAAGCTGAAAACCTGTAACCATTGACTTCTATAGTATCTGTTTGTCCTACCATGGATTGGAAGTCAATGGTTACAATGGGGGGTTTTTCCCCCCTCCAAATATCTTCATTTGTGTTCAAATGAAAAAAGAAACTCACAGATTTAAAACCACTTGAAGGTGTGTAAATGATGACAGAATTTTCAGTTTTGGGTAAACTATCCTTTTAACAGAGAGTCAGGTTTTAGAAGTTAAAACATCTACATAGGGAATTTATTTTTAACAGTAACTGATAAACCTTTTGATAATCGATTGTTTGAAGTTGATTCATGCAGAAAAATGACATTGCCCAATATGCTATAAGGGGAATTCCACCAATCAGATTTGTGGTGAGCAAAGCACGCTGGAAGAGATCCAAATTTATCAAAATACTTATAGGGATAGTGCACCCAAAAATGAAAATTCTGTCATTAATTTCTCACCCAAACCTCATTTGACTCCTGTTCATCCTGAGAACACCACTGGAGATATTTATAATGTATTCTAACCCTCCATTGGCATGTCTATGCAACAACAAAAACACTGAAATAGTCCTTGTGATCGCTCTACTTTTTATTTTAAAGATTGTTGTTTTAAAAATGAGTTGAATTAATGCAAACAGTAAGATTTAACACAAGCAAACTTCAGAGCTCCCAACAGGTCTGCCTTTAAAAGTTTATAAGTTTTTGTGAAAAATCAATTTTACTATATGGAGTACTGTAAATGAGTGATGTTTTACTTCTAAGAACTTTTGTAGTCTCTTAGGACTTTCCACGTTTATAGGACAATCACAACTGATTTTGAGCACTTGAAAAGAGCATGGACATTGTTTTCATGGATAGCTAATGCCTTATTCAGAAATGAACAATGTGCCTGTTTGCCACATGGCTGCACTTGTCTTTTTCTCCACTCGTTCTCTGGATTAGAGTTAATGAAGTGGCCCATAGGGGGAAGAAAAAGAGTACTTCAGTCTAAACTGCAGTACAGTTTGATCGAAAAAGGAAATAGTGAACATGTTTTGCATCTTTACGGTTATGTAAATTAGTATTTTTGCAAATAGGGCACACATTGCACCTTTTTTCATTTACTGTATGCTAACTGTGTTAAATGTGGCACTTATTATATTATGAACATGAGTGATAAAATACTAGCTGTGACAGTTTTTAGTTTTAGAACGGAATAGATTTTCCTGTCATCTTAAAAAGCATTTAATACACAGAACTTCAACTTTACTTTTAATACTTGTACTATTTAATTAAATGGTTCTGTTTTTCTTTTTTTTATGTCTTTGACTCAATTACATGCCCAATTAGGGTGTTTATAGTTTTATTTGTTGCGTTTAATAGTTTAATACTGTCGTCGATGTTGAGATTGTTGTTTTTGTGCCAATTAATTTGGCTCTGATTGCAGAAAGACTGTCATAAATTATAGTTAAATTTAAAAGTATCCTTAGCTAGATTTTGCTGTGCTGTCTAATACATTTCATTAGTATCATAGTGTAAATTGTGTAGCTATAATCTCAAATTAGCTTCTATAAAAATAAAAAAAAGTCTACATTCTCATATAAACACCTTCCAAAATACACATTAACAATAGTGTTACTTGACCT
>CAIGQV010016734.1:12483972-12494015 GCA_903798115.1 Danio jaintianensis
TATAAACACCTTCCAAAATACACATTAACAATAGTGTTACTTGACCTCTGTATCCATCTTTGAAAGGTAAGGGCAACAATGCAGTTGAGTGAGCATGCTGTCTGAATTATATAGAAAGAATATGATGGTGTGTGTGTGTGTGTGTGTGTGTGTGTGTGTGTGTGTGTGTGTGTGTGTGTGTGTGTGTGTGTGTGTGTGTGTGTGTGTGTGTGTGTGTGTGTGTGTGATAGAGAGAGAGAAATACCAGGCAGTTATCATCGTTCACCCTCACTGTAAGTAAACATAAATATTAATGAAAAAACATCACTCAACAAAGCCCTTTTGTACCTGGGCTTGTCAAGTTTGTCACTGATAAACAAAAAGCAAGGTGAGTCTGGCATTGAGATGTATCGAGGAGAGGTAAAGGAAGAAATGGAGCGAGAGTGGGGTGTGCAGTGCAGTATAGTATGGGTAAAAGCACTGTTTGGATTTGCGGCACCATCCTAACCCACCCTTAATAAGATTAATGTAGCCCCCGGCCATGCTGTTCCGCCTGGCAGAGGATCAATCGAAAAAAGGCAAGAGCATATTAAAAGGATTATAGATTAGCAATTAGATGTCTTTTGACTGGGGGAAAAAAAGATACCCAATGAGGTGAATTATGACTATATTTTTCACCTTAGTCTCAGTCAGCAGTTCGGAGGTAAAGGAGGCAATACTGATTGAACAATAGTGGAAAAAAGAGAGATCGGCTAGTTAAAATGCTGAAGAGGGAAAATTACAATGTTTTTTTATTTTCTACGGTGATCTCTCTCTCTGGAAGGCTTTTCAATCATAATCAAAGAAGTCACAACGAATGAGTGTTGTTTAGTCAGTTGCATGTGACTCTGTAGTTAAATTTGTTTGTCAGTTCATTTTTTTAGTGCTTAATCCTTTTCTGAATTTAAACACTCTGTTCCGTATACGCAGTGCAAGAAATTAGACAAAATTGACATCAAGCATATTCAAAAAAATGTCAAAAATGCTAATCGATTTGATCTTAAAACCTTGACGTTCATTTGGCATCCACACATTGCCCTTTGGACTACTAAAATAGTGACACAAAAAGTATTATAACATAAGAAGTTTTATTCATCTGAAAGTTTCAATTCAAAATTTACACTGGATTTTGAATCCTTATGCATGTAAAATACCTTGATGTCAAAATGACATCAAATTGACATCCAACATTGGCAAAACAAGTCAAAAATCAATTACAGAACAGTCCTATAAACGATTTTTGACGCCAATCTTAGATGTCAATTTGAAGTCATTTTCGACTTGCATTTTTGATGTTTTTTTTATGCTGGGAGTGAGATGCATCTTGACTTACAATCACAAAGTCAATTGCAATGAATTAAATGAGCCATTTTCCAAAATATCGCAACCTACCTATTTATTAACTATGAACTGGACTGCTTAGCCTAAACACACTGGATAAATGAAGATTTATGTAAATGTAAATATGGTTACCATCATGTCAATCATAAGCAATTTCAGTAGTGAAGAAGAGTAGTTTAGGAGACTAAATTAGTGAATTTTGGTTTAGAGAGACTGAATATTTTAAAGAACAGTTTCAGACACCTGAACTTAAATCTATAAGCCTTAAAAGTAACCCTAATAGTGACATTTAAAAAAATGTGTTCAGTTCTCCTGTAAAACAGTTCTAAAAAGACAACACTATCTGTATTCAGATGTGGTTAGTTGAGTGTTAAACCTGTGTAAAGTTTGTGAATTTTGAAATAAACTGTTTTCAGCTATAGGCAACCTTACTTAAAGGGTTAGTTCACGCAAATTCTAAACATTCATTTTCTTTTCTTTTCGGCTTAGTCCCTTTATTAATCTGGGGTCGCCACAGCGGAATGAACCGCCAACTTATCCAGCATATGTTTTACGCAGCGGATGCCCTTCCAGCTGCAACCCACCACTGGGAAACATCCAAATTCTGAACAGAAATTATATTATTAAATATCCATTCTCAGTTCGTTCCAATATTTAGTTTGTTTTCAGAATACAAATGAAGATCTATTAGATGAAATCCAAGAGCTCTCTGACCCTCCATGGCAGACTTTCAAAGTTCAGAAAAGGAACCAAAATCAATGTCAAAGCATTCCATGTGACTTCAGTGGCTCAAATGTAATGATACAAGAACACATCTCCAAGAACACATTTCAGCTCGGGCCAACATTGATTTAGTTCAGGCTTATATTTGATCTAAATTTAAATATTAACTTTTACTAGAGGGAACACCTTTATATCTGTTTGGTTTCCGCTTTAAATCAGATCATACTAATCTGACCCAGGAGGTGCTGTCAATCATTTCAGTGTAATGGCACATGATGGAACATCTCATGCTGAAACACATCCAGTGACTTATTTTGAGTTGTTGTGCCTCCCCCTCAACCCCCTCCCACCAATCGGGTGATTTCACAAAATACAGCTCTAGACAACTGCTGGGGTGGGAAGTGGACTGTGTCCAATGTATATTGATTTACGGCCCACCTCGCCCCCCTGTTTTACTAGTGCTGTAGAATGCAGTGTGCAAGTATGTCCACTAACAAATGGACTACTTCATTGGTTGTGACAGCTCCATTGGGTTTGATGGACAGGAACTAATTTCTCCATCATACGCAAATAAAAACAAAAAGAGTGGGACTGCATAAGTTGCTTATTAGAGCCAGGTGTTGAGCAAACCCTATAAATGCTAATATTCCCCTTGTTCCCGGCTGTTGCTTTCCACTGCTTCTGTGACGGAATGGAAATTTCTTACATATTTAGTGCTGCTTCTAGCAGGGCAAGACACAAAAGGACCAGTGCACTTAATAAGATTCAATTAATGATAAATGGATTTGTTTCCTGTCGGATTTTAATTATAGCACCACAAATGTGTAAATTCTCAGGTTGAGTTCAGCGTAGCTAAACTATGTGTTTGTTTGGTATAAACATTGATAACATAATGAGATACAATCTAATTAATGGTGCCCTAAATGTTAATAAAGCACATAAATTATGCTTTATCAAAACACCTAAGCAATATAGTGCACATATGTTGGCAAAGCTACAATATAAATCTATTATTCCTGCATACATTGATGGAGGACAAAAGAAGCAGGAACAAAAAGCAACTTGCCATAAGCAACTGTGAGACAACACCCAGGTTGTAGCTGTACTGCATCAGCCCGATCTGTCAAAGTCAACAACACTACTCAAGTTACCAGAGAGAAAAACTTTGGTGCACAATCTGTGTTTGACATCCAATGATCTAGAAGGCTTAGAAGTAGTTCTGACAAGTTTGTCAGGACATTTGTACCCAGAAAAATGCTGAAGAAAAAAAAAATAAGAACCTTACCCCAAAAACATTCCCCCCCGTTAAAAGTATGCTTGGTCCCCCTTGCTCAACAAGATTTCATAGAGGTCGAGGAAGCTCCCATTGTTTTTTTTTAATTATATTTTTTACTTCATACATTAATATTTTTGCATATAGCCCCTTTAAGAAAGGGGTGTTAACTTTGCCTCAGATGTTTGAGAATACATTATAATTATTAGAAAATAACAGGTTTTTACAGCTAATATGTAGACCTCCGGGGCGGCATGGTGGCTCAGTAGTTAGCACTGTCCCCTCACAGCAAGAAAATCGCTCGTTCGAGTCCCAGCTGGGCCAGTTGGCATTTATGAGTGGAGTTTGCATGTTCGCCCTCTGTTGCCGTGGGTTTCCTCCGGATGCTCCGGTTTCCCCCATATTCCAAACACATGCGCTATAGGTGAATTGGGTAAACAAAATTAGCCGTAGTGTGTGTGAGTGCATGGGTGTTTCCCAGTACTGGGTTGCAGCTGGAAGGGCATCTGCTACGTAAAATATATGCTGGAATAGTTGGTGGTTCATTTCGCTGTGGTGACCCCTGATAAATAAGGGACTAAGCTGAAGGAAAATGAATGAATGAATGAATTCAATTCAATTCATCTTTATTTCTATAGCGCTTTTACAATGTAGATTGTGTCAAAGCAGCTTCACATAGAAGATTATAGTGAATTGGAATGGTGTCCGTTCAGTTTTTAGAGTTTAAGTTCAGTTCAGTTCAGTGTGGTTTAATTTTCACTGCTGAGAGTCCAAACACTGAAGAGCAAATCCATCGATGCGCAGCTCTACAGATCCCGAACCATGCAAGCCAGTGGCGACAGCGGCGAGGAACGAACTTCACCAATTTGCGAAAGTGAAGGAAAAAAAAACCTCGAGAGAAACCAGGCTCAGTTGGGCACGACCATTTCTCCTATGGCCAAACGTCTTGTGCAGAGCTGCAGTCTAGGCGCCGGAAGCTGGTGAACGCTGGACGTCAGAGAAGACTCGTCTTTCACTGGGGTCTCACAGGAATCAGTCCTTTTCTCTCCACTCCTCCATGACCACCACAGCAGCTCCTCAGGATACGGCCCGGTCTGGGATTATGGAAACCTTGGGGTCATCTCTTCACAGGTCTTGGATTGCATTAGTGGCACTGCATAGTCTCTGGGGGACTCGGGATGAGTATCCCCAGGTGGAAATAGAGAATAAAGAGAATAATTAGCGTAGCTGCTGTTCATAGTGTATATAAACGAGATGCAAAAACCTGCGTGGAGCAGATTCATGCATCATACCGTTATGCAATGCATTGAGTGTATGCTTTACTAAAAAGATAGGTCTTTAATCTAGTTTTGAACAGAGAGAGTGTGTCTGAGCCTCGAACATTATCAGGAAGGCTATTCCAGAGTTTAGGAGCCATAAATGAAAAGGCTCGACCACCTTTACTCGACTTTGCTATTCTAGGTACTACCAGCAGCCCTGAGTTTTGAGATCTTAAAGAGCGGGTTGGATTGTAGCGAGACAGAAGGTTGGTTAGATAAACAGGTGCTAAATTATTTAAAGCTTTATAGGTAAGAAGCAATATTTTATAATCAATACGGAACTTAACAGGCAGCCAGTGTAAGGAAGATAAAATTGGGGTGATATGATCATATTTTCTAGACCTGGTAAGAACTCTGGCAGCTGCATTTTGTACTAGCTGAAGTTTATTAATAGAGGATGCTGGGCAACCAGCGAACAGAGCATTACAGTAATCCAGCCTAGAAGTCATGAAAGCATGAACTAGTTTTTCTGCATCTGAGATGGATAGCATACTTCGTAACTTAGCGATATTTCTCAGATGAAAGAAGGCTGTTCTTGTGACATGGGAGATATGATTTTCAAAGGTTAAATTGCTGTCTAGTATAACACCCAGATCTTTTACAGTAGAGCTACAGCTAACTTTGTGTCCCTCTAATTGCAGGTCGAGTTGTGAGATCTGCTGTGTACAGGATTTAGGCCCAATAAGTAATAATTCTGTTTTGTCTGAATTTAAGAGAAGGAAATTGTTGGTCATCCAGTCTTTAACATCTTTAATACATTCAGTTAGCTTAGACAGTTCAGACGTCTCATCAGGTTTTGTTGAAATATATAATTGAGTATCATCTGCATAGCAGTGAAAGCTGATCCCGTGTCTTCTTATAATGTCTCCCAGGGGTAGCATGTATATTGTGAACAGCAAAGGGCCTAAAACTGATCCTTGAGGCACCCCATACTGTACTGGCCTGACCTGAGAAAGCTGTCCATTTATATTTACAAACTGGTAACGGTCAGTTAAGTATGACTTAAACCATTGTAGAGCCTGTCCCCGGACACCTGTAGAATTTAAGCGAATGAATGAATAAATGAATGAATGAGTGTAGACCTCCTTAACTTAATCATACTGTTGTTTAAGAGGACAGTTATTGAAGATATTGTAGATTGATGTGCTGATATCCAGTAATACCATAAACTGTGATAATGAACATTTCATGATATTGTTATTGTGGGCACTTCAGTTGTTATCATGGCTACTTCAGTGGCACTTCATGGCCACTTCAGGTAATGTTCATGCCATTGCCTCGAGTGTCTTCCAACTTTTTCTTTCCAAAATAAAACTGAAAAGTCATGTGAGACAGTTATCCATGATTTCATAACTTCATGTTTGGATTACTGCAGTTCTTTATTTTATGGCATCTACAAAAATCTCAGGTAGCTTGACTTCAATTGATCCAGAATGCTGCAGCCAAATTCTTCAAAGATGGTCGTAAATATGACCATGTCACCCCCATTCTCAATTCCCTCCATTGGCCATCAGTCCATTTCAGGATTGAGTTCAAAATTTAGTTTGTGTTCAAATGTTTACAAATTATGGCTCCAAAATCTAATCTATACTTCTTCACCCTACCCTTCTACCATTCCTCTAGCCTTATTCGAGGCTGAAATGCAGAGGGGACACAGCCTTTATGGTAGTGGGTCCTGAATTGTGTAATGATTTGCCTGTACAACTTTAAATGCCCAACCCCAAATCTCTTAAAACGTACTTGTTTTCCTTAGATTTTAACAAGTATTATTCTGTTGATTTTCTTCTGTTTTAATTTGTCTGCCCATGTTATTGAGCAGTCTATTGCTATTTCTATTTCTTGATATACCCTGATTTTCTTTTTTTATGTGCAGCACCTTGGTCAGCCCTAAGCTGTTTTGAAAGTGCTTAAAAAAATATTAAACTAAACTAAACTAACCCAGCAGGCACCTTGATGTCAAAATGACATAAAATTGACATCACGCATAATATCAAAAAACACATCCAAAATGCAAATCGGTTTGATGTCAAAACCTTGATGTCCATTTGACGACCGCACAATGAGGACCTTTTGGCCATCAAAATTAATTTCTTTCATTTTCCTTCGGCTTAGTCCCTTATTTATCAGGGGTCCGCCAAGTTTTATTTAAAAGAATATATTTATTTTATTAATCTGAAAACTTTTTGAATCTCTACAATGCATGTAAACTACCTTGATGTCAAAACGGCATCACATTGAATGTCATGTTTTTTTTACCATACCATCAATGATTTTATTTTATTTATTTTTTAACAAAAAATCACGTCAAAAATCGTTTACAGGACTGTTAGGTGTCAGTTTGATGTCATTTTGACATCAAGGTAGTCAATTAACATCAAATTGATTTTCATATTTGACGTGATTTTGGTAGTTTTGATGTTTTGACAAACGTTCCTGCTGGGAAACTTCAAAATAATGTGAATAATAGTGTATTATTTGCCTTTTAAGAATATTCAGATTGTTGTAGCTAATGATATTTAAATCCATTTTCTATGTTACTGTTTATCTAATTCACACATCAAACTAAGCAACAGCACACATGATAATATTAAATGAAGCTTTTCCTTTCAGATTCCTGAGGAGCTGTCAGCCTCTACACGGTGTCTACAAAGCTCGAACGATACTGTAAGTGTCTCCTTTTCTCTTTTTTTTCTTTGAATGGCCAGCTTCATCAGTGAATCCAGACAAAATCCCAGCATGCATAATGGCAGCTGTCAGCCCGACTGTAAAGGAGACCATGAAGAACTTCCTCTAGAGTCATCGTTATCATGTGTAAAGCCTTGTACTTAGCCCTGTCACCTGTAATTAGCATCAATGGAGAGCAGTCGTGGAGTTGACACATTGTTCTATGACAACCCGTCAAATTGTCTCTCTTTCTCGTCTCTCTCTCTGTGCTTCCCTCTGTCGTTCGACAAGGGGACAGTCGACACCAAGAGCATGTTTGGTAACTGATACTTTTGAAGCCCAAAATGGAAATTGTTCATGTTACATCATCGGCGCAGCTCACTTGGCATTTTATTTACAATCCGTTTGATGGAAGTGGCCTGTCAGCTGTGTCAGATAGCAACGCAAAGATTGATTTCCTCCATCTAGAAACATTTTCTATCGGATTTTGACACTTAATTGTGTCAAAGATTGATCTGCTGTAATTACGGACTCTGAGGTTATGACTAGAGCAAAAGATTTCCCCGGTGATTCCGGTGGAATCAAGTTCTCTTGGTTCCTTATTTCGTAATTTAGTCGTCATTTGGTTAGCAATAGCAATTTAAAGGTTACCTCTTTTAGAAACACAGAGGTTAAGTACCTTTGGGCACTAGAAATTTAACAACTTGATGAAATATGGAGAATGTAAGTCTTAGTTTTTTTTTCATACATTCATTATTATTATTATTATTATTTTGAATTATTTTTTATTTTTTATTATTATTATTATTATTATTATTATTAGTAGTAGTAGTACTGTAAAAATATCTGTAAATTAGCGGTTTTCTGTGTTTTGTGATTCATTTGTTTTTTTTTTTCCCCTGTATTTCTGCTTTTGAATTGCATTATAGGACCTTGATCTTTCTTCCAACAACTTTTAACCTTGAAAAGTTCAAGAAGGGACTTTTATTAACATTTTATTAGTGTAAAGTGGTATATCGCCTGGGTTGGTGTTGTATTTTATGCTACAAAAACCTTGTAATAAACCGCAAGTACAGTTTCTGTTATTTTACAGACTTATTTCTCTACATATTATTTCTTATACTAAAAAGTGAATAAAAGTCACTTTGTTAAACTGTAGTTGAATTTTCAACATCAAAAGCCGACAGAGCAGAGATCAACATTCCATAATGCAATTCACAACCGTAAATAAACGGAAAACACTTGTGAATCACAAAATACAAAAGCTGTTAATTAACAGACATTTATTACAGTGTAGTAGTAGTATTTTTATTTATTTCATTAATGAATTTTCCTTCGGCTTAGTCTCTTTATTCATCAGGGGTTGCCACAGCGGAATGAACCGCCAACTTATCCAGCATATGTTTTGCCCTTCCAGCTGCAACCCAGCACAGGGAAACACCCATACACTCTCACATGCACACACATACATTACGGCCAATTTAGTTCATCCAATTCACCTACAGCGCATGTCTTTGGACTTTGGGGGAAACCGAGCACCCGGAGGAAACCCACGCGAACACGGGGAGAACATGCAAACTCCACACATGCCAACAGGCCCAGCCGGGACACGAACCAGTGAATAGGTTTCCTTCCTGGGTGCTTTGGTTTCCCCCACAGTCCAAAGACATTCAGTATAGGTGAATTGGGTAAAAAAAAAATTGTCCGTAGTGTATAAGTGTGTGTGTGAATGTGAGAGTGTATGGGTGTTTCCCAGTACTGGGTTGCGGCTGGGCATCCGCTGCTTAAAACATATGCTGGAATAGTTGGCGGTTCATTCCGCTGTGGCAACCCCTGATAAATAAGGGACTATTCTGAAAGAAAATGAAATAAAAAATACCAAAATAAAAAAAGAGAAATTTACACTAAACCATAACAATAGACACCAGAATCACAAAAAAAAAAGACAAATTTACATTAAACCATAACTATATGGTATTAATAACTAGTTTCCAAAAATGGATTCGCATGCATAACCAGTAATGCCCCTTTTTTTGTTGTTTTGTTATTTGGGGCAGCGTTTGCGTTACTTCAGGCCAAGATTTCATTATTGTAGTGACTTGTGGACATTAAAATCCAATGAGAAGTAGAAGGGAGAACATTAGTTTATTAAAATGTTGCTCCATTGGCGGCACCGTAATGGCTTCAGTGCTTCATTTTTTTTTTTTTTAGCAGATAACGATATAATGCCTTCTACCTATTTGCGCCTGAAGGAGACGTTTTTTGCATAATGAAAATATTTTATCTGCTTTTGCTTTTCTGTCACGAACCCAGACAGCGAGGACCCAATAGCGAGTAATATATACATTTACTGAACAGAAAATATATATCAAAGGATACAAAAATGAGACAAAGGAAACAGCAAAGTCCAAAAACAAAGATTGCCAAAAGGCCAAACGAAGTCGTCATCCGACGAACAGACTGCGGAGAATCCTGAGAGACAGACAGGAACAAGAACAAACAACGGACTGATAACCAGCAGTAACCACCGACTGAATATATAGCCAGTGAAACAGGAATCAGCTGGAGGACGCTGATAAGGTCAGCTGATACGAGAGCATGCTGTCAGCACAAAAGGTAAACAAACACACACCCTCGCACACGACAACACACATGGCATGACACATAACATACAGAAAGAACACACAGACCCATAAACCGTGACA
>CAIGQV010016734.1:12499873-12540076 GCA_903798115.1 Danio jaintianensis
CCAAATTGAGCTCTGTGATACTGTAAGATAGTAAGTTTAACATTAAAAATCAATTTGCGTTCAAAATCTGTATAGAGCTTATCTCCCTAAGCAAAGTATGCGTGCATCTTAATCATACACAGATTGATAACTGTGCTTTTTAAAGTGGCATGTCTTGAAAGTGATTTAAGTTCTATGGCCTTATCCTGCATATCCATATAAAAAAATGCTACTGCGTGGTATTACAGGGTTTGTGCATTTAATAAAGCACACAGATACTCATACACACATATGGCATGGTTGCGAATGTGAACACTGTAGGCTTTTTTTCCTCTGAAGCTTGATGTGGTTAATTAGATATTATGAAGGCAGTGTGATTGTGGCAGAGCGGCTTAGTGCAGGGTGGCAGTGTGTGCTGTGCTGGAGATGAGAGGATTGAAGAAAAACAGCAGTTTAAAGCTTTAATGCTCTGCCTCCGTCTCTGCAGGTTACAGGATGAAGGAATGGTGATTAGAGAGTGCCATGGGAGGAAAGAAAACAAGGAGTAGGCACTGGTTACTTTATTCATTTGTTTTTATTTTTGTTTTTTATTATTATTATTATTTTGCAGCAAAATGTATAATATATTGCAAATATTGTGTGTATAATGTGAATTTTGTATATTTTTACAACACACATATTATGCTCTGAATGCATGACGGCCACAATGCAGTATTTTACTTTACTTAAAACTTTTATTTTACTTTTTTTTTATTTGATTTTTTTTTTTCAATAGATTTATTTTTTTTATACCTTTTATTTGATTTATTTATTTTTTTTACAGACAGCATTACAATACATTTATGGATGCACTGCTTGTAGTTAGAGGTGGTTTTAGCTTAAGACTGTTTAAGTTTGTCAAGTAAAATCCGCTGTAAAAGCTTGAGCTCTTTAAGCCCCGAAACAAAATATCCATGTTTGTGTACTAATTTAAAAAAACAAACAAACAAAAAAACTATCATGTAATTATGCAAATTAATTGCCATTTATCTTCCTCACTCCTGTAACACACAACACATGTAAAAGTAGCATGTTTGCATAGTGTTCTTCAAATGTTTTGTGCCCTACATGACATCTGTTTTATATTGTTCATTTTGCTCAATACAGGTTTAGTTTTTGCTTATTTTGACATATGAGTCAATATGGTATATTTTGGTTAGTTTGCACACTTGAATAACATAACTTTTGAATAATAACTTCTCACACTCAACAAAAAGTTTTTTTTTTTTGTTTGTTCCACTACTTATTGAAACAAATCAATTTTTGAGATTTTGTTGGGACAACTTAAATTTTTTATGTTCAATCTACTAAAATTTGTAAAAACTAATGTTAACATAATTACTTCATGTTGTCCCGACACAAATTGATTGTGTGGAACCCAGCATTTTTTTACAGTGCAGCAGTACACTGAAAAAAAAAAATGCATTGGATTTACTTAATTTTTTTAAGGCAAGTGGTTGTAAACAATTTATATGGGCTGAATTTAAACAAACAAATTAAATTTAGTAATGTTCAACTTTGTTTGTTTAAATTCAGCTTATATACATTGTTTGCAACAATTTGCAATGAATCCTGTTTAATGTCACAGACGTAAAACAAAATGATAATTAAAATCAAAGACTTAAAATATGAATGTGAACAAGTAAATTAAGTAAACTATGAAATTGATTATGAATCTTGTTGCTTTTACCTTGTTGATTTGTACTACGGTGACAGTTTACACAGCATTTATTCTATAGCTCATTGAATTATATGCTCTTCTATTACAGAAGGCCTGAAAAAAATATTTCCAAAAATAGGGGCAGCACGGTGGCTCTGTGGTTAGCACTGTCGCCTCACAGCAAGAAGTTCGCTGGGTCGAGTCCCGGCTGGACCAGTTGGCATTTCTGTGTGGAGTTTGCATGTTCTCCCCGTGTTCACGTGGGTTTCCTCCGGGTGCTCTGGTTTCCCCCACAGTCCAAAGACATGCGCTATAAGTGAATTGGATGAACTAAATTGGCCGTAGCATAGTGTGTGTGTGAATGCGAGAGTTTATGGGTGTTTCCCAGTACTGGGTTGCGGCTGAAAGGGCATCCGTAAAAACATATGCTGGAATAGTTGCCGGTTCATTCCACTGTGGCGACCTCTGATAAATCAGAGACTAAACCGAAGGAAAATGAATGAATTTTGTTGCTGTTTAATATGTGACTATTGCAGATGCACACTTGGCAATGTTTTTACTGAAACACTTATGCATAAAAATCAGCCATGTTACTGATAATGATACTCAGATGTCTAGAGGAAGTCATCAAGAATGAGGGTCCTGTGAACCCATTTATCAGCGGTCAGTGATTCTAATAATTTCAGCCATTTATATCCAGAAAACAGACAGCTGGATGCTGCCACATCCTGCTGCGAACACTATGTTTTCCTTGCATCCTTTTTTTTCTCTCTCCTCTGTGTGAGTCAATTGCACACTTTTCTTACCCGTCTCTGATCGGAGACAGAAATTGCTTATTTGATCGCCTGCCTCTTGCTGTTGCATTGAAATAAAGCACCATCCAACATGCATATAATATTTTCATCTCTGGCACTGCTCAATTTACATATAACAGCAGTTAGTGAAACTATTCACTCTGAATTTCTAAACATCATTTTATTCGAAAGGTTTGTATTATGAGAGACAAGTTTCTATGAGGTGAATCAGAATATTAATAAGCAGAATAATAACACTCGAATGTGAACTGTTTTCTAATATTTCGGTCACACTTTACAATAAGGTTTCATTAGTTAATGTATACACTAACATGAACTAAGTATGAACAATACTTGTACAGCATTTGTTAATCATAGTTCACTAATGCATTAGTTAAATCTTATTAGTTATTGCACCATGAGTTAACATGAACTAAGAATGAATGACTGTATTTTCATTAGCTAACGTTAACTAACATGAAAATTCGTAGTAAATGTATTGTTCATGTTAGTAAATGCATTAACTAATATAACCTTATTGTAAAGTGTTACCATATTTCAATTTTAACGAAGAGCATGAAAATATCAATAATAATCAATGCTGAAACGATATATTGTGCAGCCCTACTTCAAGACCTTGTTCTAAAGTCTCAGAATTCAGGATTTTGTCCATTATATGTTTATTAGAATATTCATCAACCAATCAGAAGCAAGCATTCAAACCTGCAGTATATGCATGTACCGTCCAGGGGCGGACTGGCCATGGGGAGCACTGAGACATTTCCCGGTGGCCTGACTGACTCTGGCCAACCAACCCCTTATATATATATATATATATATGTAGTTAGTTAAAGTCAGAATAATTAGTTTTTTCTCTTTTAAATATTTCCCAAATGATGTGTAACAGATTCAGGAAATTTTCAAAGTATTTCCGATAATATTTTTTCTTCTGGAGAAAGTCTTATTTGTTTTATTTCGGCTAGAATAAAAGCCATTTAAAAATTTTTAAAAGCCATTTTAAGGTCAAAATTATTACCCCCCCCTTAAGCTATATATTTTTTCAATTGTCTACAGAACAAACTATCGTTATACAATGATTTGCCTAATTACCCTAACCTACCTAATTAACCTAGTTAAGCCTTTAAATGTCACTTTAAGCTGAATACTAATATCTTGAAAAATATCTAGTAAAATATTATGTACTGTCATCATGGCAAAGATAAAATAAATCAGTTATAGGAAATGAGTTAATAAATCTATTATGTTTAGAAATCTTCTCTCCGTTAAACTGGGGGAAAAAAATAAACAGGGCTAATAATCCAGGGGGGCTAATAATTCTTCAACTGTATATATAATCTTTGAATTGCAAAGAAAAAATTCAGATCAGATATAATAATATATATCTTAGTAATTTTAGTTGGTAACTATAGCTATTTTTTTGTAAAACACTCAACTCAATAATTATATGCAATTGTACTGTACATATAAATCTACTTACAACATTTGGCCACCAATGTTGAGATCACATGATCAACTCAACACCTTTTTGATTGATCTTCTTTTGAGTTGAAATTATATGCACATCTTTTAAGTTTTCATACAAACCACAGAGCTTTTCAAATCCTCTGAAACATCATCTAGAAGCAGCAGATTGCAGATGCGGCATGTAAGACTCTGGGCAGAGATGTGAGGACTTTCTCTCCCTCTGTTACTCAGGAATTAAGCTATTGAATCATCACTTCCAGCCTATTAATATGGATGCATGTTCTGTGGCCAGACTGGCATGACAGGAAATGAAAAATCCTCATCATCTGATTAATTGTATTTGCGTTTGCCAAAGCCACTCTCGCTTTAGGAGGAAATGAGACACAGGAAGTCAGTTTGGAGGGAACGAAGCCCAAAAACCCTGCGAGCATCTCAAAGACTGAGGAGGATCAGCCGCCATTCAAGACGTGCCACAGATTAAAATGCGTTCGGCTTTAAGTAGTCATTGATTTCTGGCTGCAGGCGGCTCTTAGTCTGATTCTTTGCATAATTAACACATATTGGAAAAATCCACGCTGTAATGCGATGCCCAGAAACAAAACAAATAAAGCTCTTATTGTATGAATAGATTATAATTACATTCTGTCACTAAATGATTATCAAAGGCAGTCTGACACTGGTTCCTCTGTAAGAGCTGAAAAATGTTCATGCTCTTCATTAAAATTCGCTGATGGTGAATGAGAAGCAGTTGGGTTTTCACCAGTGTTTCTGTTGTTTGAAACGATTAATTACGGTGTAAATGGAACAATGTGTGTTTGTTGGGATATTATCGGTTTTTGTTTTGGAATACAAACAGGGATAAACATGTTTGCAGCCGAATTGCGGTAGAATTGCAATCTTATTGGTCAGTCACATTTTGTTTGTATAACATACAGTACACAGTGAAAATAACTCGTCAAAGACTTACATAAAAAGATTATTGGTGTAATATTGTGGAAAAATATAAATATTAAATACTAAAACTGGTTAAAATGTTTTGGGTCTATATAATATGTGTATGGGGCGGCTCAGTGGTAAGCATTGTTGCAAACAAGCCACAACAAGGTTGCTGGTTCGAGCCCAGCCTGGGTCAGTTGGCATTTCAGTGTGGAGTTTGCATGTTCTCCCCGTGTTGGTGTGGGTTTCCTCCGGGTGCTCCGGTTTCCCCCACAGTCCGAAGACATGCGGTATAGGTAATTTGAATAAACTAAATTGGCCATAGGGTGGCGTGGTTAATAAAGGGACTAAGCCGAAATGAAAATGAATGGATGAATGAATGAATGAAATTGGCCGTAGTGTGTGTGCGTGTGTGTGTGAATGAGTGTGTATGGATGTTTCCCAGTACTGGGTTGCAGCTGGAAGGGCATCTGCTGTGTAAAACATATGCTGGAAAAGTTGACGGTTCATTCCACTGTGGCGACCCCTGATAAATGAATGGACTAAGCCGAAGGAAAATTAATGAATGAATAATATGTATGTATTAATTTTGTGAATGCAAATTTGACACCTATGCATTAGTTTTTAATTAAATAATATTAATTTAATTAATGTGTACAAAACAAACCTCAAAAATATAAATATAAAATGAAAAAAAAAAAATATATAAAAATCTGGTTTATTTTACAGGAAAGACTGGTCAATCTTTACTGTATTTCTTGCATATAAATACTGTATTTTATATTATCATTATTTAAAAATTTTTTTTGACAAAGTTTATAGCTTTCTATAAAGCTGCAATTGTCACAATTTCCATGAAAGAGTGAAGAAAAAGTCATTTGGGTGTGTGTAAATAGTAGGGCTGCACGCATTGGAAAAATTGCGATATTATGTTTTGCTGCGATTTATATATATTGCAATAATTTTTTTTCCCAGATGATTTGAATAGCTCTATTTGGGCAGATTTTCTTAATTTAGATCGACTGGGATGGTCAAGTATTTTTCTATGCCTAACATCTGCGTAAAATTAATAAATTATGCGCAAAAATAAATACAACAGCAAAAATAAAAATGAAATAAGCAGTGCTTTATGGTTTTCTGGGGAGTCTAACAGTATTCAAATATAGAAATTGAACTGTTAAACGTAAAACATGGTCATTATTGTATGAATAATCCAAAAATGCAATATCATAGCAATTCAAATAAGTCTGTTATTTTATTCCCAAAATGTAAAAAAATGGTGTATGTTATACAATTAAAAACAGCCTGTTCTGCATTTCTTGAATTTTGCTTTATCTATCATATCATATCTATCATCATCTATGATAAACATGCGCAGGAGTTCATCGTTCAGTCCAATTAAAATGCGACTTGAGCGTTAATACATTACCTGAGTTGAGAATATTAGCTTTGGGGAATCGTTCTGATTAATCTTTGTGACTCGACTCATCAGTGGATCAATCTGTCTGGTAATGAAAGAGCACAGAGGGATTCGCTTACCTCTCTCATCTCGTTGCCAAACAGAGAGTAAAGTTTAACCTTTATGAGATTGAGATTTCATTTTCTTGATCCCTGTCTCTAATTAGAAAAAGGTGAGCTTCAAACCTCAGTTTGGAAAAATATTTAATGATGATGTATTTAGAGTTTTTTTTTTTTTTTAATCTCTCTCTCTCTCTCTTGTTTTTTCTGAATGCAAATAGCTGGACATCTCAACTTAATTAAATATTCAAATGACTTTCCAGGATAATAAACGTTAAGGAATGGTTGCTTGGCCTTATTTATAGTTCACTTTGCAGACAAATATTAGTACAAACACTGTACATAAAGGACTATGCTTACATATAGCTTTGAATCTCTTTCCTGTTCACAAAGCAGCTTACGATAGAGGTTTTGTTTTTTTCAGAATAAGACGTTTTCGTTTTATGTGATTGAAATCAGGGTTATTCCACCAAACACTGAATTCTGAAGTTAAAACACTGGTATTGTGTTCTTTAAACATGAACATAAACATGTCTGAAAACATGGCACCATTTGGTTATTTTATGCAAAAAAAAGTGACAATATAGTTTGAGTAAATTTTAGTTTTTTTATTCTGTAAACTACTGATGACACGTCCAAATTTCGAATAAAAAAAATTGCCATCTACTTTTTTTTTTTTTGCTTAAAATAGCAAAAACTGACATTTTTTTTTGACATTTATACTCAAAAATAGACGTCTTGTCGACAAAGGCTCATTCTGAAAACGTACATTTATGGAGAGCGCCAAATACGTCTGGAGCTACGTTGTTTTGCAGTTTTTGTTTTCATGAATCACCAGAGGCCACTGTGTGCACATTTTCAGATCTCAAATTTCTCTCGCGAGTGCCATTCGCACCTGCTCTTCCCACGTAAATCCACCAGAGGCCGCTGTTGACTGACTGTTTGACCGACTGACTGACTGACCAATCGACTGACCCACCGACAGTATTTTCAAAAGCACCGATTGACCCTCCCACCCACTTCCCTAAACCCAACCGACAGTTTTAAAAAGCAGAAAAAGCCCTCGCTGTTTTTGTCTTACCTGCTTTCTGGAACTGTTTTTCACCGGACTCGAACCCGTCGTCGTGGTCAACTTCTCTCTGCAAGTCCACCGACGTACATGGCGAGCCACTTGACAAACTGGTAACAGCGGGAAAGCCGTCCACAAGGAGATAAGCGGTCAGCTGTTAAGTGAAAAAAGGAACATCATCATACCGCCCCGTAGCATTAGTTTTAAAGACGAAATGCAGCCATACATACTTCTGGCTACATAATTCGCGATCTCCAGAAATGTATATAGGGCTACGTTTTCAGAATGAGCCTATGTTGGGTCTTGTTGAACGTTTCTCACCTTTTTTCATAGTGACTGTGACTGAAGTAAACTCCACAAGTTCTAAATGGCATTCTGTATAGTAAGTGCTACATTTGAAAACTGTAAAAGGGTTATGAACTGAGATATCTTTGAACTGAGAGGTCTTTGTACTACATATTGTAAGTTTCAGAACTCAATACTCTCTTGTTAGTCTAATATCAGCTATCATTGAAGCCAATCTGGCTCCAAAACAACAGGTCATGGAATGTGCCACTTTATTACATAATAGTGTTACTGAACTCCGCCTCCACAAATGTTCAGCGATGTTAAATTTGAACTCATTTTGACTTCAAGGTAGTTTACATGCATTGTAGGGATGCAAAATCCAGTGTGAATTTGGAATTGAAGATTTCAGAAGCTTTCAAACTTTTCTTATACTTTTTGTGTCTTTTATTTTGGTGGTCAAAAGGGCATTAATGTGTGGATGTCAAAAGGATGTCAAGGTTTTGACATTTAAATCGATTTGCGTTTTGACATGTTTTTTTGATGTTGTTGTGACATCAAGGGTATGTAAAGAGTTAACCTAAATCGTTTATCAAAAATTAAAACATTTTAAAAGTATATAATGGTAATGATCCGCTGTGTAAAACATATGCCGAAATAGTTGGCGGTTCATTCCGCTGTGGCGACCCCTGATAAATAAGGGACTAAGCTGAAGGAAAAATGAATGAATAATGGTAATGGTAATAAATATATAATGGATGTCAGTGGTTGCCAGCAACCTGCATTCTTCAAAATATCTACTTTTGAGTTCAGAAGAAAGAAACTCAAATAGGTTTTGAACAAGTGAAAGGTGAGTAAATGATGGTAAAATCTTTTTTACCAAAAGAATTTTTTGGGTGAACTATCCCTTCAAGTCATCTTGATACTTTTTGCATACTTATGAGTATTATGAACTCGGACTACTTATTTTTACAGTATATAGCATGGATACAGGTATATTTGTATACTTCTAATAAACAATGATGTGCACAGCAGTTTTTTTTGCTGCTTGTTTAAACTACTTATCTAAAATGGGCTGAATCAACACAATTCTCAAGTTTTTTGAGGGGACAACTTAATTGTTTTATGTGCAATCCACTTAAATTTGTGAGAACAATTAAGTTAATCAATTTGTGTTGGGACAACATGAAGGAATGGTGTGGAACCCAGCATTGTTTACAGTATGTGACATTGAGCTTAATAAGTTGATTGTGTTGCTGCATAAATTTGTCTTATGATGAACACCATAACACAATGAACTAAAAGATGGTACATTTGTACTACACCAGCTTATTGACCCCTTTTCTCCAACCATGTTCATTCACACTCTCTACATCACCATCCAAGCATCTAATTATTCACCCCAGAAAACTGTGTGTGTTTTCTGTGCAAGTCTGATACATCATTCAAGGTGTGCGAGGCATGCAAGCGCTGAGCGAGACCCTCTGAGAAAACAGCCCACTGTGTGGAATGGGTCGATAAGGATGTTGACCTGCCCTCTCAAAGACCTGTGCCTGAAAGGAACATCGTTTCTCTTGTGGACGGTACTTACATACGGCACTGTATAGTTAAACACAGTCTGTTTGTGCAGCTTGCTTGGTTTATACCGTTGAGGGCAAGGTTTGTTAATTATTCAGCATTCCCACACTTTTCGATTTCCATGAATCTCCATAACCGGTCCAGTCGTTCTTGTTTATTCGAAAGTAGTCTTTTTTTTTTTTTTTACTGTTTTTAAACAGAACACTAACTGGCTGCAGCCTATGAAGTATGTTAGAACTGTCAATAATTTCAAACATCTATATTTACTTTTGGGATTTTCATGGGTTTTAAAATAAGTGATTCTTCACTGATGGAAAATCATGTTGATATTCTTAGAGTTTTTCATGACTATGGCAACCCTGTTTATTTATTTGGCTGATGAAAACCCAGGAACAAGTTCACAGGTTTCCCACAATGGACTCAGTTCTAATTACCAAGCATGCAAAGTTCAAGTATGAACAGTTGAAGTTTGAAATATGGTATTTTATAATATGAGCAAATGGAAAGCATGATTAATATTATTATTCTAGCACTTTTTAAGACTGTGCTTTGCGTTTCGGTGTGCCAAGTGTACAAATACAACAGAAACTGTCAACCATAATTTAAAACTAATATTGAAGGTTAAATAATTCTGACTAAACTAGTAGTAGCAATACACTCAAATTACTTTTGCTGCTTGTTCAAACTATTTATTAAATTTGAGTTGAACCAACACAATTCTTAATTGTTTTATGTTCAATCCTCCTACATTTGTAAAAACGATTGAGTACAACTTAGTCGATTTGTGTTGGGACAACATGACGGAATTGAGTGGAACCCAGCATTTTTTACAATGTACGCTAATAATCTCTACTCTTACCTTGGAATTTCCATACATATTTTTTAACATTATTTTGAAAGTCAATTAACCGAAGACATTTCGAAACCCAACAAGATTTCAAAACCAAACAAGAATATATTTAGAAGTCAGCAGAAAATCAGCCCGTGCTCTCAGTTGAGTTCAGAGATCAGAAAAATTTGGGCCCCGACTATGGAGAATCAGAAGATTGTAGAAGGCAAACGAGGATGTTCAGGATGACATTTGTGAGTCAGCCCAGCTGCACGGTAGCAGTAATCAGACCCAGGGTGCAATCAGGGGAGATGCGGTTCCAATCATTAAGAAGAGGTGAGAGGAGAGAAGCAGCGCTACACCGTAAGAGGCTTCAGCGTTCTGCCAGAACCATTGTGCACATAAAGGAGTGTCCGACTTGTCTAATCAGGCTAGAGAAACGATGGATGCAGCGAACGAGAGAGAAAGAAAGGGAGCGGGAGAGAGCGAACACATTCCCTGAAGACTGTCAAGTGGCGCCAAGCTAATAATCAGTTTGTTCTTGGCTGATTAGGAGCTAATCATGGACCAAACAGAGCACAGGGCCCACAGTTTGCGGCACTGATCCTACATCCCTGTCTTCGCTTAACACGTGACGATCTGCCTAGACAGATGGAAGGAGAGAAAAATCAACAGCTATTGGGTATTAAGGAGCTTCCCTGGTGTTCAAAGAGGGACAATATTTACTCTCTGATGAGTTCTGATTTGCATCCTAATGCACGCACGGGAAGTCACAGATAAACAGATTGAAACGCAAGGTAAAAACACGAAGAACGTCATGGCATTTAAGTTCTTCAAGGGCCATTTCTTGTTTTTCATCGATTTGTTTATGCGTCATGATGAAAAGAGTGTTTTATACTTGCGCAGAAATGCAGGCTGTAATTATTCGCTCAAAACGTGCTTATTTTGGACTGATTTTGAAGAAACCAGCCTTGTCAGACAAACAATTAGTGCTGCCAGTCATTTCTGGCAGACGAAAAAAATCCCATCATTCACTGCCAGAAGTGCCATACCTGTTCTGGGAACATGACAGAAAACATACTCACAGGACACTTTATTAGGTATATCATCTTGGTATTGGATTTTTTCTTTTGTGGTATAGAGTCAGCAAGGTGCTAGAAATATCTGTCTGAGATTCTGGTCTTTATTGACTTGACAGCATTACATATATCTTTAAACAATGCTCAACTGGTACTAAAGGGCACAAAGTGTGGCAAAAATATCAGTGACACCATTAAACTATAATCAAAGCAGCCTGAACCATTGGAAGTAGTAGGATGGATCTTTACTTTCATGCCAAATTCTTATCCTATCAAATGTTGCGGCATAAAACAGTGTGTATTTGAGTTACTGTTCTTGTTAAATGGGTCAGTTTATAACAGTCCATCCATTCTCTTCTGACCTCTTGCATCAATAAGGAATTTTCACCCACAGAACTGCCGCTCTTTATTTTTTGGACCACTGTTTGTAAACTCTAGAGATGGTTGTGCGTATACAGTAACATCATCTGAAATACTAAGACCAGTCTGTTTTCATCACCTTTCTTTCCAATTTTGGTAAGAGGGGTGAGGTTAAGAACATCGCTATAGAAGCTATCTAGTTAACGTCAACAGAAGGACGGCCACTCAAACATGGAAGTAAACTGTCAGACTTTGATTGAAGATAACCAAAACTTTTTTTATTTTCAGCATGATGGTGTAAAAACTGTACATTTCTAGTCAAAACCACCGCCTGCAGTCTTAAGCAAAATATATGGGAGAGCATTGCTGTTGTGCGACTATATTGTATTGCAATATGGAGCAGTTAAGTGTCAATGTTAAATCAAAAGTTAAACCTCTGGCATCAACAGGGCATTTTCACCCACAGAACTACTGCCTGAATTTTAAACTAGAGATGGTTGTGTGTAAACAGTAACATCAGTATCTGAAATACTATAAGCGCAGTCTGTTTTCATCACCTTTCTTCCCAATTTTGATAATAAGACTGCGTTAAAACTGAAGTTGCTGAGACTTGTATTTCAGTATATTGATGTACTTCCAACTGAAATAGAATAGTGAGTAGGGGTGGGATTTCTTTTGCACATTATTCCCTTATAGCAAACGGTAAGAGGGGTGTGGTTAAGAATATTGCTATATTGCTGGAGCACATATCAAGTTGACGTCAACAGAGAAGGACCACCACTCCAAACACGGAAGCAAGCGGTCAAGACTCGTTTTTCAATAATGTTTTTTGTGGCTTTACTTGCACGGATGAATTATTCACCTTAAGAATAATAATTTGAACTAGCAAGGTATAAATTGCAAATTTAGACTTTAAACTTCAACAGATTGTCTATGTCTAAATTCTTTTGAGTTGCTACCATGTGCCAAGTTCCATTAAATACTGTATAAAATCTTTCTTTGGCCTTTCTTCTGGGTGGATGAAGAAAAAAAATGTATGATGTGACTTTTCATTTCCCTTTTTATTCATTTCAAACCAACATGAATAGTCCATCAGTAAACTTGGAGCTGGAGCAGAGTTCCGTGGTGCTTTAGCTCTGACTCAAACATGCATCTTTCCAAGAGTAGCGCTGCAAACCGCACCCTCCCCTACCCAGATCCCGAGCCTGTGAAATTGGGCCGAACTAATTAGAATTTAAATGAAACCATAATTGGACATTTTGTGCTTGTCAAGCGATGAGAGACAGATGGGCTTGTAATTACATTACAAGTCTGACATCATGGCGGTGCGTACGTGTGCTGTTCAGTGTGCCCTTCATGGCGAGCAAGCTGGTAACGGCACAAGTTTAAAGACAATTTAGGCCTCGTCACTTTAATCGCGCAGTGACAGAGTGGAAACTGATACTCTTGACCGTAGCATCCAACTACATTTGGTATCTTAGCATATGCAAACATTCATTCATTCATTTTTCCTTCGGCTTAGTCCCTCATTTATCAGGGATCACCAAAGTGGAATGAACTGCCGCATATACAAACATTTGGTGAATATAAATATTTCTATAACAATTCTGTCTGGTTCTTGAATCTGATGGCTGATAGCCGTGTGATATTCTGCAAATAACAGTACTCGTACAGCCTCTTCACCCTTCACCCTTGTCTATTACTCCGCCCACATACAGCGACAAGCAGAGGACACTCTACAGTTTGACAAATATTGCAGCTATTGGACAACATAATGTACTTTTGAGGCTTTTTTTGGTCTGGAATATAGTTGTTTAGATTGCAACTATGCAGATTATTTATAAGGATAATGCCTATTTTAAAATATTTATAATTTTGGAGATTCAGTGCATCGGCCGCCATCAGCCTGTCTGAGCAGACCAAAGAAAGTGACGGTTGACATTCCGCCACAAGATGGCGAAAGAGACTGCATGATAAATCCTTAGAGGAAGAAAAACATAGCGTTTTCTCAGCGTAAGTTTCAAACTACAGCTGAACAAATCATTATTGAACAGGTAAGTGACATTCTAAGTTGATCTCTTTCTTTTGTATTTTGTAGTGCTGCATTTATACCACAGAAACTGGTAGTGTTTGCTTTGCTTTGGTTTTTCTGGGTTAATTATTGTGATATCCTGATTGCAACAGAGAAATACTGGGAAATATCTGTAGATTGATGGCATTTCATGCTGTTCAGCCTTATAATCTTAAAATGTGAGCAAAAATTATCTGTTTTGTCATCACTTTAGACATTATGCTAGAGAATCATTCAAATACTAGTTCTAAAGTGATGTTTGTGAATTGGGTTTCTGCTGTTCTGACTGTCAGCTACAGATGTGAATGGTGGAAGAAAGTAGTTCCTCGTACAAAAGGGTTTTTGAGACTCTCCGTATTTGATTTTCTTTTTTATATACACGATTATGCCGTCGAACTGTTGTATGAACGCAATATCACACTGGTAGCAGTGCGATATGGCTGTATATCAGCATTGGTGTGGGGCACTAATGCACTCTGCCTGCGACCTCGAGCCAACGCACGCCTCCCCCCAGTGCCGATATACAGCCATATCGCACTGCTACGAGTGTGATATTGCTTATATATATATATATATATATATAGCTGTAGTATTGCCAAATGGCTAAAGAAGTGTTATCAGCATGATGGTGTAAAAAATTTCTAGTCAAAACCACCTTCTGAAATCTAATACCAATATTGGGAATAAGAGCAATTAGAACAGCAAAATATATGGGAGAGCATTGCTATTGTGTAACAATATTGTATTGCAATATGGAGCAGTTAAGTAAGCGACAATGTTAAATCAAAAGTAATTCACAGAATACTTGAAAATGAACTGGTTTGATAATAATGTTTTGTTATGGTTGCAACTGATTTAGTTATAAAATAAATATATGAGATAACCAAACATGAAATGATAAAATGCATAGCATTAATTGTACTCAGCTCAAATGTAAAAAAGGTTACCTGATAGAGAGAGAAACAAAGCGAGAGAGCAAGAAAGCCAGAGCTAAAGAGCCAGAGTAGCAGTTGCTTATAATATAAATCTTATAAGTAATCTTATTTTGTCTTTTCCTTGACCATGTGACCAAAATATGAGACATTTAAACTGACCAATCAGCAGGATAGAGCTACCCTAAGGTGGGACCACACTGCAGACCCCAGAAAATACATGTGAGCCTACAAACCTAATTTTTATCAGCACTTCTGTACCTTTTGGAATTTGTATTAACCCGGTTTGCACGGTTTCAAACGTTACTTTGGCTTCTCTTAGGTAACATGGCAATCAATTTATGTACACATTAAGGAATCATATGATTCATTCATTTGAAATTTTTCGGTATTTTGATTCATTTGAAATAGCTAGGTTGCTGCATGCGATGTTTCAATGTTTCCAATAACTGAACAACACACATTAGAGATCATTAGAGAACAATTTACAAACATTTTCTCAGAACTAATCTTCTTTGTTCAGAATGCTAGTAGAACTTAGTCTTAAATGAGTGTCTAATTTAAAAGGATAGTTACAATTTAGAAAATAGAAGCATTTAAATTCATTTATCAACATAGGCTCATTCTGAAAACGTAGCCCTATATACATTTCTGGAGATCGCGAATTATGTAGCCAGAGGTATGTACAGTATGGCTGCATTTCGTCTTTAAAACGAACGCTACAGGATGGTATGACGCCGTTCCTTTTCGCGCTTACCAGCTGACCTATTACCACCATATGGACGGCTTTCCCGCTGTTACCACTTTGTCCAGTAGCTTGCCGAATTTGAGACGCAGAGAGGAGTTGACCACGACAACGGGTTCAAGTTCCAGAAGAACCGGTTCCAGAAAACCGGACGCATTGAGACGTATTTGGTGCTCTTCAGAAATGTATATAACGGTATGTTTTCAGAATGAACCTGGGTTGTCATTTACTCACTCTTCAATTGTTCAAAACTTCAACTTTTTTTCTTCTGTTGAACAAAAAAGAAGATATTTTGAAAAGTGTTGGCACCCATTGACTTAATTTTTCCCTTACAAAGGAAGTTGATGGGAGTCGCATACCAGCATTCTTAAAAATATCTTCTTTTGTGTTCAACAGAAGAAAGAAACTCATGAAGTTTAAAATCTTAAATGAAGCCATTTTCATTTTCACTATCCCTTAAAACTTAAAATTTTGATGCTTTGTTTTTGTGATTTAAATTCACAGTAATCTTGCTTCACTGATATTGCTAAGATAAAAACCTTTGGCACACAAAAGAAACAGTCCCCATGGTTATTGCTGCTATGGCAACAAAATGCATATCTGCAATTTGGCCTTTGAATTGAAATTATAGGGTGACTAAATTATAATGTCACGTAATTTCATACAAAGACTTAAGTACTAGCCTACAAGCCGATTGCTTTTGTTTGTTGTTTGTAGACTTCAGCAGGCGACGGTTCAGCACATCATTTAAACATGGTGTTAATTATGCCTTTTAAAAACAGTTATGATTATTAATAATTCACTTGCTGATGTATAACATTTCTGACGTTCGCAATAGTTTTAGAAAAGAAAAAAAGTCACCTATTTATATTGCATTTTCACAAGGAGAGCAGGATTTTTTCAGTAATAAAACTCTGCTGCGAAGGTGAAAAGGTTGTATAAATCAGAACTGTTTGTTTTCTCTGTGCAATTATCATGCCTCAAAATACCCGTTTCATGTCAGCGCGTTATTGCTTTTTCCTCAAACCTTGTCCGTCTGCTCAGTAATTTTCTGTTTTTGTTACCGCCGTCGAGAAAGGCAATCGCTGGGTTACTCCCGATTGTAAAGCGTTGACCTTTACACTGTATCTACACTAATCCCTGACCTTTATCTTTCATTTTCTGTGTTAAGATTGACTTATTAAAATCCTACTGAAATAGACTCTTATTAATCTCATCTCATCTGACGCAGGTGAGAGGCTCTTGTCAAACTCTCTGAAATCCCATTGAGAGCAGGCTGATGATGATAGAAAGCCTCAGACTTTGATTGAAGTTTGAGATAATCCTCAAACGTATATGAATGGATTTGATTTAAATAGCCATGTTTAATCTCCTTGATGAGATGAGATTTTTATTTTTTTAGGCGGCCCTGACCGGTGATGAAAACCTAGCCGATTAAACATCTGAACTATTGGAATCCTTAACAATTACCTGTGGTGAGTGTTGGAACTGTTGAATTTTAACTGTCTGCAAATAATGACTTGAACTGTAAAATGGGTTTAACCATTGTTTGGACAGATTGCAGAACAGTGCTTTGAAACTCGGCGCATGCTTTGTGGATTTGCCAGAATGGTGCGCAGAATTGTGTAGAATGCAGCCAAACCAAGATTTAATTGTATTATTGACAAATACTCGATATACTGGTCAATCGTTTTAGAACAGTAAGGTTTTCAGTGTTATTTTAAAGAAGTCTTTTCTGCTCACCAAGCCTGCAATTATTTGACCCAAAGTACAACAAAAACAGTAAAAATTGGAAATATTTAAAATAAGAGTTTTCTATTGAAATATATATTAAAAAATTTTTTTATTCCTGCCGTTTTAAAATTGAAATTTTAGCATCATTACTCCAGTCACACAATCTTTCAGAAATCATTCTAATATTCTGATTTGCTGTTCAAGAAACATTTATTGCTATTATTGTCACTATTTTTAACAGTTAGGCCTAGGGCTGTCATAATAATCAATATATCGACTTGTCGCACAACACATGGACATGACCTCAATCATTTTTGGTGATGTAATATATATAGCCCATACATAAAAAACAATTCTAGCAACATTTTAGCTGAATCTGCAACCTCTCTATCTCTATTGGAGGTGTCAGTGTCGGTATGGTTAAAAAAACACTATAGTATTTACTATAAATTACTTTAGTATATTTTCATGTGGGTGTCTGACAACTGAAAATAGATCTGGTAGCAGATATCGCAGCCTCTGTTACTTGTTAACATTTATTATTTATTTAGGATTAAATATGCGTTTTCACATTCTGATTCCAATGCCTAATTATTAAATTGTTAAACTAACTATAAATATTCTTAAGAATTTATTAAATTATTATATTAAAAAAAAAAAATAATTGTGTTTATTGGAAGAGTGTACTTGCATGGTGATGATATTATGTTGTCATTCTGGCATTATATAATGAGTGGTATAAAATGGTCTTATAATAACAATAATATTTTTTATGGCAATATATTTTGGTACAATATATCGTACAACAAAAAAACAGATACCCTGACAGGCCTAACACTACCATTCAAAAGCTTGGAGTTCATATAATTTTTTTAATAGAAATGATCAAAATTAATAGTTTTATTTAGCAGGGATGCGTTAAAATTATCAAAACTGATGATAAAGGCATTTATAATGTCACAAAAAAATATTTTTTTTAGATAAATGCTTTTTGTTGAACTTTTTTATTCATCATAGACAGCTGAAAAACTAGACTTGGATGTTTTTAACAACAACAGCCATAATAATAATAATAATAATAAGGATTTAAAACGCAGCAGATCAGAATACTGAAATGATTTCCAAAAGGTCATGTGACTGGAGTAATGATGCAAGAAATAAAATTTTGTTTAACTCTTAATTTTAATTTTTATTGAAAAACAATTTGAGTCCTTACAACAAAAAGATGGACCATATATCGAGGTTCTCTAGGAAGTACTCTTATATCTCGTTAAATTGTACTTATTACGCAAATAAATACAAATTTTAAATATATTCAAATAGAAATCAGTTACAGTTTATCAAATAGTAAACATTTAAATTTAGGCTTCTATAAAAATTGTCAAAATTGTAAACTTTTTGACCAGTAATATAAATCAAGACATCTGTTTAGAAAAGGGAGTAAAAATCTGTCAAAAACAAGCATATATTCCAGTATAATATTGCCAGCTATATAAAAGTTCTCCAGCTACAGTACATACACCGAACAAAACAAGCTATGATTTCCACATTCACTATGAAATTATTTGATACACATCATAAGGCAGAGAACTAAATCAGTAGATATGAGCGCCCAGCCTCTTTGCTTTGATCATATCTTGTTAGCGTGTCAATTCCCGCCTCGGACCAAGTGCTGGCCCAAATGATGTACTGCTAATTGTACACTGATCAATTTATCAGCTCACCATTAATGTGCAATTTCCACTCTCACAGTCAAATTACTAGAGTAATTATGATGTCTTTAGGCTGTGACCTGCATGTATGCAAGCGCTACCAGGACTCGCATGTTTGTGGTCTAGGCTCTTTGATCATGTCTTGTTAGTGTTTGAGTTACCATTCCTTCAAAAGTCTGTCCTAAATGACATACAGTAAATTGTGCCCTGAGTCAATTTAGTGGGGAATCAAATGTACCAGCATACTGGATTGAGAGAGAGAAAGAGAGATTGAGTAAAGGCAGAGCTAATGAAGATACAGAGATGAACATAAAACCACAAATGTTGGCCCTGAAAGTTTGGAATAGGAGTAAATTCTGCACATTTTATCCAAATTCTGCATAATCTTTAAAAGTTAGCAAATTAAATGCATGGGAACAAGACAAGCAAAACAAGCGTTTTGCTTGAAAAACATTTCTTAAGAGTGTATAGAACATTTCGAAAAGGTTATTTACAGTAGAAGTAAACTTTTGAATTATTAATAACAATACAATAGAGTTATTCATATAGTTATAATAGTATACAAGTACTTTAACTTTTTTATGAGTACACAATGAGATACCAAAAAGATACTAATTGAATACCAGTACTGTTTAAGAAAGACAGCAAAAATGTAGTTTGTTTCTTCAAAATTAAGATTACAAATAGTTATATATAGTAATATATAGTAGTATATAGTATATAGTAATATTCCTGTACATACACTTGTCAATTTGTATATTTGCATTCACTACAACTTTCATTTTTTAAATATATTTATTATCTGTTTTTTGTCCTGTCTCTGTAATTCTGTTGCACTGTAGAAGCTCTGTCACGAAAACAAATTCCTTGTATGTGTGAACATACCTGGCAATAAAGCCCTTTCTGATTCTGATTCTGATTCTGATTCTGAAATGACAACAACAATGAAAATCTTTATTTTATTTACCCAGTTACCTTTTTAAAATTTTACTATTACTATTACTATTTTACTTTAATGTCAATTTTCAGAATTTTGTATGATAAATACTTTTAAATATGAGCTATAAATGAACTATACTGTCACAATGTGATGAGCTGAAATAGCCATATAGTCTGATTTTATGATTTTAACTCTTTATGATTTTATCTTTGTTTGTTTTTTAAAATACATCGAAAGTTGCATTTAGATCTTTTCTTTCTTTTTTTCCTGACCGGCCATGACAATTTTGTTTAATTTGTCTTTTTTTTTTTAAATGTAATTATTTTTCCAATGTTTATGTAGCTATTAACTTTAGTCAATACTAACATACTTTAGTCAAAAAAGGATGAGCTTAAATTGATTTATATGTGTGTGTTGTATAATAACATGGGTATGACATACTGTACACTGTAAAAAATATCCGTAAATTAGCAGTTTTCTGTATTTAGATTTTTTATTTAAGCTTTTGGGTTGCATTATGGGACCTTGATTTTTCTTCCAACAACTTTTAACCTTGAAAAGTTTGAAAAAGTGACTTTTCTGAACATTTTTAATAGTTTAAAGTGATATATTGTCAGAGTGTTGTGAATTAAGGTACAAAAAGCCAGTACATTTTCTGTCATTTCACAGACTTATTTCTGTATATATTATTTTTTTTTACGGTTATATTATTTCAAACTACTAAAATGTCAATAAAAGTCACTGTTATTAGTTGAATTTTCAACAATAAAAGTCGTCAAAGTCGTCAAAGCAGAGATCAATGTTCCATAATGAAATTCACAAGCATAAATAAACAGAAAACACTTGTGAATCACAAAATATGGAAACTGTTATTTAACAGATATTTTTTTTACTGTGTAGTTGTCCTCCATTACGGTGGTTTATGAGGACATGCCTGATGTTCTTATAATTCAAAACGCTTCAAAATCATACTTAACAGAGTCTTTTAATTTTCACATTTTTCCACTGCTTTCCTATGAGGGTTGAGTTTAGGGATAGGGCCATATAATAAACGTTTTTTACTATATAAAATACATTACGACTATGGAGAGTCACTATAAACCACCAATACCAACGTGTGTGTGTGTGTGTGTGTGTGTTTTAAAAGATAAAACTATTTAATTACCAAACTATTTAATTCACCAAATGGGATATACCAAATATTGAGAACTGGAGAATGAAATATACACTCTAAATTTTGGGTAAAATATGGACAAAACCCCTGTTAACTTTTGAATTAAGTTAAGGGGCTCTATTTTAATGATCTAGGCGCAAAGTCTAAAGTGCATGGGGCAAAAGCATTAAGGGCGTGTCCGAATCCACTTTTGTCTCATCTCCCATTCCCTTTAAGATTCAGTTGCGTCGCACCATGGTGCATTTACTATTTACATGGCGGACTTTGTAAGTGGAAAAACTGAATGCTTCACTGCAGAGAAAACAGTTAAACAGACCATCTGCAGCGCGAGGATAAAGAACAAGCCTCATTCATTCGGCCTCTTTACTTTCTCTTTACTTTACTTTTACTCTTTACTTTACTCCTTTACTTTCGTGGATAAGGAAATGGTGTTGTACGCACTCCACTGAAGACATCCATTAGCCTACATATTTAATTTTGTTTAAGTGCAAAGATTTGTTTCAAAACTATTTCTAAATTCAGTTCTAATTTCCAGCTAACGAGTAAATGAACAATAATAATGAAGTGTGGTCAAAAAGCTGAGTTATATCCAAACACACGTCCTATTCTTATGCCCCATATGGTGATGCATACGTCTCCAAAACCGACAGGTGAACAAATCAAAACTTGTTTTTATTAACAAATATAAATATGCATATAATAAAAAATACTGCTAATAATAATAACATTATACCAATGCAAATTTTCATGAATAAACTGAAAAAAGCCCCCCGAGATGAAGAAGGCATTGAGGTAGTGGTTTTTATATTTATGTAAAAAATAATCATTTTTGTAATATTTTAATCCTTTAATTGTTTTCATATGTAAAGATATTTGTGTATTGCTTTACATCCTGTGTGTATTAAGTAATGTGTAAGTGTTTGGACCTGCATTGGTGCTTAACCAACGCGTTCTACGCTGGACTTTAGACCAGCTTTTAGTCGGTCAATGGCAGTCTATTTCAGTTCCTCAAAATAGCAACGCACCAACAATGCGCCTTAACACACCTCCTTTATAGACCAGCACACCCATGAGTCCACAAAGTGGCGCAAAAAAAAAAGTTTGCTATTTAAACAACGTGGCGCAAAACATGAAAATTAGGGTTGCGCTATTGCAACAAATCACACCAAACACATCTTGCGCCTTATTGCACCGGGTGTATGATAGGGCCCAAGGAGTTATATTAGGTCAAAATATAACTCAATATTCATTCATTCATTCATTTTCTTTTCGGCTTAGTGCCTTTATTAATCAGGGGTTGCCACAGCAGAATGAACCGCCTTGAACCGTAAACTTATCCAGCATATGTTTTACGCAGCAGATGCCCTTCCAGCTGCAACCCATCACTGGGAACTCAATATTTGGGTTTGTGCAAAACACAAGAGCTTATCCATTTTAATCCTTTTTGTTTTGTTTTATTTAAGCAATATCAATTAACAGATCATATGGCTGTGACAAATTAAACCTGTTGGCTGGACCAAGTGATCTAATGAAGCTATTTGATACTTTTAAGCATTACACTCTACTAAACTGAACCATATCTGCTTATGATCCTCAGTTTTAATGATCACCTGTCAGCATTGCCTGCTCACAGAAACAATGCTACTCGTGCTGCATTACTCATAGCAAAACTACAAATTCACAGTCTGTATATAAATAGCTAGACATCTTCCGTTATTTGACAGTCCGATCTGGGCACTTGCCTTTGAAGCACTGCCAGAGTAATGGAAAGGAGGAGGATAAAACAGCAATTATCAATCAAATACCATGCAACAGATTGGAGTGTTTAAAAAGACTCACTCATACAAAGATCTGTCGCAGCATTTCAGCGCCTCTGATTAGAATCCCAGAATTGTAAATTGTGGCTAATTAGGCTGTCATGGGTTCATTAAGGGCTTCAGTGCCTCCCCTTTTTCCTCACCTGCATGTATATTAAAACTCATTAGCTTCCTTGTCTGAGATTCCACTTGCATTAATTGCCACTGATGCCCCAGCTCTCACAATCCCATGATCCTCTTCTCTTGTCGAGTTACGGAGAAACACAAAACTTCTCTGAGAGGATTTTCTTGTTCTGTGTCGAGTTTCCAGTCAGAGTTTAGTTGGTTCGTTCCAGCAGGTGGATGTTATAACTACGTATGTACACCACAAAACATCTTTGTTTCTTTATTGACATTCATTTAAAAGTAGCTTTGTTTTCTGTCAAATTATTTTCTCATAATTTCTTAAAATATTAGAGGTGATATTTTGCATTTTTCAGGACTTGATGTGCAATGGGATTTGCCAAATAATGGAAAATGGAAAATTAAATGTACACTTTAAAAAAGTTGGATTATTTGAACCTAATTTTGGATAAATCATGGACAAAACCGTCCACTGTGTTGATTTTTTAAAAATTTATTATTATTATTATTTTTTTAATTATTAGTCTAAATTAGGGCAGCACGATACTGAAAAAAAAACGTACATTGTGATATTTTCATGTCCTGCAATTTATATGAGCAATATCACAGGAGTAGCAGTGCAGTGTGGCTGTATATCGGCACTGGTGGGAGGCGTGCGCCATCTTGTGGAAGGACAACGTCAACCATCTTTGCTCAGTATGACAGGCTAATGGCCGCCGACGCTCTGTTTGGGATGTGTATTTATTCATCTGATCGGGATGATTTTGTAGGGGAGTGCATTTGCATAAAATATAATATACAAACTACAAGCAGAGATAAAGTAGAGCAAATATACAAATGGAGTACAGAAATAAAAGAATCAAATGTACAATAAAGCTGTATATTCTTCATTGTGTAAATAATTAAGTACAAATAATCTTTGTTAAAGCTACAAACGTAATAGTTCATTTGTTTTAAAAAATGATTTAAACTCGCTTGAAATGTTTAGAGGCCTTAAAATCACAACTGGTAAACTTTCACTTTTTACTTTAAACTGAAATGACTTCAAAATGATCATGTGTTCTGAATAGGGTTGTCACGATACTGGAATTCGGTACCAATCGATACTGAAATTTTAAAAACGTCCATTTCCCGCTAACATTTGAGCGCTGTTGAGTGCGTTCTTAAACAGCGCTGATTTGCCATTGTGTTCACATGCTCAACAGAAATGACTGGTTGGCCGTGAAGGTCATTAGTTCACCGAACTCACCGCTGTTTACTTAGTGTAACCACAGATACAGGGACACTGGAGCGTTTAAAAACCGCGATTCATCATCAGATCGCTTGAATGTCAGTTTATAGATAAACCAGCTTATCGATGTGACTTTGAAATGACCCAGTATCGTGACAATCCTAGTTCTGAATGGTTGTACCTGTTCAACTATAATCCTGACTCCACATTGCACGTCCTGCGATGTGACTATTGCGGATTCACACATTGCAATATCGATGCTAAAATGATATATTGTGCAGCCCTAGTCCAAATATAACCCAGTGTTTGGATTTGTCCATACATTTAGCCAACTTGGGTTAAAATAATTCAGCATTTTTAGAGTGTAGAGTCATGAAAATGAAGGTAGTGAAACGGAGTATCAAGATGTGAACATATAAGATGTTTCTCTGAAAGATTTTGCAGATTTTAGAGCTTCCGAACTGACTCCCCATTTTAAAACACAAATTAGTTTTTTCCACCCTGAAATGTCTGGATTTGAATTTGGGACCATCATGATTTCTATAAGAGGGAATCACCCTTGAGATTAGATGCTTTTACATATAGACCATTTTGAGGGATGTAAACAGTAATAATGGTCCTAATCTATTTCCAGTTTAATATTTTTAATTTCCATAGCTTCTGAAAATCCGAAAGGGTCCACATATTGATGATTTTTTTTTTCTATGACAGCTTCGTTAACATTTGTTATGACTGAATCACCTCTTGTAACAGTTCTGAAATAGTTTGACAACAAGCAGGAACTGTTCATGGACCAATGATATCCCCATATTGAAATGGTCTATATTGGATCTTTTTTGAGTGTGAACAAAAAAGTTTACTTTTGGCAAATTTTCAACTGACCTTGATAAACGAATATCTTAAACTGCATTTCACAAGATATACAAGGAAATATAATTGGAATACAATAGATTTTATTATGGTTCAAACTATATTTAATAATCAAGTAAAAAATAATTGTATAAATAATAACAAATGTCATAATTCAACAAAACCACAAGCGTCCATTTTTTTCTTTTAGTAATAATGTTGTGCTCTTTAAAAATATGTATTATTAAAAAAAGCATGTGTATAGCTTAATATATATAACCTAAAAACTTATAACTTACAAAATTATTTTAATGCTTTTAATCAACAATAAAAATGACGTGCAAGCATGCATATTTATGGATTTTGCACTATTAATTTGGCTATAGGTGCATAATTGCTAATGCAAACTATACTGTTTTTAGTAAATAATGCAAGTATAAATACTGTAATTCACGGAAAAATCCAAAAATAAAAAGTACGCTTTAAATGCCTTTATTAATTATAATATAGTACATACATAGTGCATAAGTGCGTCATTTGGGATGCACTTACGCACTCTCAAAACAATCCATAACTTTTTTATTTAGTGGCTACTTCGTATTAGTTTGTAAAATCTCATTTGTACAATTTAGTATGATTTGCTTATCCCCGAGTGAGGCGTAGGGTTATGGGTAGGGTTTGGCAGTTTGCCTCCTTTTTAAAAATTGCACATTTTAATACGAATAAATTTGTATAAATTAGCCACTTTTCGGACAATATGTAAAATAGCTACATTTTCCTCGGGAGCTGGATGCACCAATCAGTGTTGACTTGGCATTATTCTTCTACTGCTCTAAACTAATTCATCACTCATTAATTCATTAATTTTCCTTCAGCTTAGTCCCTTTATTCATTAGGGGTCGCCACAGCGGAATGAACCGCCAACTTATCCAGCATATGTTTTACACAGGGAATGCCCTTCCAGCTGCTACCCATTACTGGGAAACACCCATACACTCTCACGTGCACACTCGTACGCTACAGACAATTTAGTTTATTCAAATCACCTGTAGCGCATGTCTTTGGACTGTGTGGGAAAGCGGAGCACCCGGAGGAAACCCACGCGAACACGGGGAGAACATGCAAACTCCACACAGAAATGCCAACTGACCCAGCCAGGACTCGAACCAGCGACCTTCTTGCTGTGAGGTGACAGTGCTAACCACTGCGCCACCATGTCGCCCGGATTCACAACAAGTCCAAAAAAAAGCATAACAACTGAATAGATGGTGTTGCTCCAGCCAATCAACTACCATTAAAATGACACATAAATGCTAATTGATAGTTTTCATCAGGTATTGTTGACCTCATTGAATTGTTCCTTTCTTCTTTCCATCTTTCTCTGTTTCTCCTCCTAAAACCCCCCCGTCACCCTGCCTTTCTCACTCTGTACAGCATCAGTGCGGTTTGACAAGGATGAAACGCTTGTCTGTCCTGTCAGGATTTGAGCTAAACTTAATGATCCAAGGCAAACATCTAATCCACTGTGCTGCGGAGTGGTACATGTGACAAATGCACCCGGTGGAGAAGACGAGCAGTGCCACAACTCATGCCATGCGTCTGATCCCTGCCCATGTCTCTCCAACACTAATGGCATTACACTGCCTGCTCCTTTAGCAGCGCTCATCCTTTGCCATTTATCTTTGCGTGATGCACGATGCACGTTCCTTTGCCTATTAATACTAAATGCCAGCTTGTCATGCGCTTCAAGGAGAAAAGTTGACTTTAGAACTTTAATAAGATGTGTTTCTCATCTATTTATTTCTTTATATCTCGAAGAAGACATTTTTGAGTGTTTTAACTGTTGGGGGATATAGTCTGACAGGAAAAAAATAAATGCCTACAATACATGTACTGTTTTCAAATGTCAGGGAGGATTGTGCATTCAGATTCATGGAGGTTAACGGGATGCATGATAAACAGCGTTGGACGTAATTAGTTAAAAAGTAACTACTGTAATCATATTATTAATCAACTGAAAAAGTAAAGTATGGGGATACTTATAGTTGCCCTAAATACTGTAAATATATTCAACAGTTCATGGAGTTGCCATATCACCCTGCAGCCCAAGACGGGTTACTCACTGAAGCTAAGCAGGGTTCAGCCTGGTCAATACCTGGATGGGAGACCACATGGGAAAACTAGGTTGCTGTTGGAAGTGGTGCTAGTGAGGCCAGCAGGGGGCTCTCAACCTGCGGTCTGTGAGTCTTAATGTCCCAGTAAAGTGAAGGGGACACTATACTGTCAGTGAGTGCCGTCTTTCGGATGAGATGTTAAACCGGCGTTCTGACTCTATGTGGTCATTAAAAAATCCCATGGCACTTCTCATAACCCTGGTGTCCTGGCCAAATTCCCTCCATCGGCCCTTACCGATCATGACCTCCCAATCATCCCCATCTACCGACTCTATCACTGTCTCTCCACTTCCCCTATAGCTGGTGTGTGGTGAGCGCACTGGCGCCGTTGTCCTGTGGCTGCCGTTGCATCATCCAAGTGGATGCTGCACACTGGTGGTGGTATGGAGAGACCCCCTCATGATTGTGAAGCGCTTTGGGTGTATGGCCATGAACTGTAAATGCACTATAAAAATACACATGACATTACATTTACATTAAATTCATAGAAGCAATAGTAACTGTATTTCTTTTTGTTATACAAATATATTTTGCAGATAATTGTATTTTTCAACAAAAATATTTCTTTTTGAACATATATAGGCCTCTATATTAACAATCTAAGCACATGGTCTAAAACACATGGCGCAGGTGCACATAGGGCATGTCTGAATTGACTTTTTTATTGTAAGTATGGTCATGGTGCATTCACTATTTTTATATAAGCAGACTTACATAAATGGAAACAATTCTGTATTCACTAGTGTACAAATTGACTTGTGCGTGATGTTAAAGTGTGTGAGCAGACCATAACAATCTTACATTTTTAACTCTTTAATTTTTTAGTATCACTTTATTTTGATGGCCCCTTTTGCACATTTAGTTGGCTAAACATTAGTTACATTGCAACTACGTGCCATCTAATTATAATTCGAGTACTATCAGACTGTCTGCTTAATATCTGCTGGCACTGCTCCACCAACAGACATTCAGCTGTTCACATTCATCAAAATGTGTTAAAGGGACAAAATAAAGTGATACCAATTTTTAATGTTTAAAGATATTTATGTGCTGCTGCGCATCCTTGTCTGTGTAATAAGCAATGTGTATGTGCATTTTGGGTCTGCCTATCACTAACACGCTCTTTTTAATAATAATAACAACAACAAAAAAAATCTGCCTCAAATTAGCAACATGGGAAGAATCCGCCTTAACACACCTCCTCTTCAGACCAGCATGCCCATGGGTGCACAAACTAGTGCAAATGCTTTTGATATTTAAACAACGTCGCAGTACATTTCACTGTACTGGGTTGTGGCTGGAAGGGCATCCGCTGCGTAAAACATGTGCCAGAATAGTTGGCGGTTCATTCCGCTGTGGCGACCCCTGATAAATAAGGGACTAAGCCGAAGGAAAATTAATGAATGAATGAATGTTGCAGGATGTGAAATTTAAAAGTCTAAAAGCTATAAAAAAAAAGCCACGCATGATGCAACATTGCGCTGGATGTATGCTAGGACTCCAGATCTCAATCCAAATTAGCTACTTTGGGATGTGCTAGGAAAGGAAATTACAAATCTGCAGCACCTGCGTGATGCTATTGTGTCAATATGGACCAAAATCTTGGACGAATGTTTCCAGCACCTTGTTCAATCCGTGCCAAGAAAAATTCCTGAAGCCAAAAGCGACCTGGTACTAGCAAGGTGTACCTAATAAAGTGTACATAAGTCTTTAAAAAAGAAAAAAAGTCAGGCATTACTGATTTTTAGACACGCTTGAAGAAAAACCTCAATTGCTGTGTAGCAAAAAAAGTGTTTCATTCTATTTTCTTCTTTCTCCATTTTTCCTCTCTGTCTCTTTAACCCTACAATATGTGTTGAGATGTGATTTAATAACTGGGGGGATCCCGCGGGAGGCTTCGCATTGAGTTTTCCTGTGGGTCTTTTCTGTGTGCCGTGGCAGGGGTGCTCCCTGGCCCAGATTAATTACCCCTCTCTAATTGGTTTAGTGTCTCACAGCTGGGCCACGTGGGCTGCACACTGATACATCCAGTTAAATGACACCCATCAGTCATCGCTGGCTATTAGAGTTGGGAACTGGGACCTGAGTGGTCCTTTTCCTCCTGGAGTGATTGTGTTTGTTGTGTGGTTTTTTTTTGGCAAGAGCTGGAGAGAAAGAGAGTGTGTCAGTCCTAAACACCTGTATGCTTGTCTTTACCACACAACAGATAATTGGATCTCTTGATGTGATAACTGTGTGATTCATGGATTGATGGAGTGTGTGTAGATAGAGTTTATCAGACAGCAAAGACAATGCATCTGGGCAGTGCATGTAGTATTTTTGATGTATTTGATTTTAATCTTGTTGGTGCATCAGTTTATTTGTTCTCGTGTCAGTGTCAGTTTTTGTTTTGTTTTTTAATCTTTGTACTCTTTGTATTCATGTTGGTTTTGTATGGTTTAAAACAAATGTATGGGAGTTTCAAGAAAATGTAAAAATTGTTTTGTTAACAGCAGACAAAGAATAAAATAACATTTTATTATTTAACCCTTTCACCTTAGCTGGTCCCTGACGCTTACGATCACACCAGTGTGATTAGAATGTTCAGAGCGCACGTCATCAACTGCTAAAATTCAAATCTGCACAGAATGAGGTGCACATCACTTTTATCACAATTTATTTGTGCTTTCAAACAAATAACATTTATTTTAGGTTACAGACATTCAAATACACATAACTACAAGCAAAACATACCCTTTAAGAATGTCTATGGAGACGGCAATATTAATTATTTTTCAATATAACTGGACGATGGACTTTGCTCACATAAGATACACACTGTTTATGTTACTAGAATATTTTCTCTATTCCTCTCCCAGATAAACAGTTGCTTACCTTCATGTATTTCGGAAGAAATTATGAATAAACATGACGTAAACCCAGCGGCTCGGATTTCTCCTGCAGTTGTTGTTAAAAGGATACAGCTGCTATCGGAAGTTAACGAGAAGTATCCTCAGCTATATCCCATTTTGACTTCACCCAGTCTATGTATATATCGTATTTTGTTTTTTTGCCTTTTTCTGTAATTATTAAAAAAATGTCTAATTAAATTGTGAAATTTCTAATACTCTGATTCCCAAATATATGATAGAACATATATTTTGTCTTTTAAACAGCTTAATAATGATCGTATTATTTGTTATATGATGGGTAATATAGGCGCCGCCATTGTTGCTAGAAGGGATACAACTGCGATCGGAAGTTAACGAGAAGTATTTGTATTATTTATTAAATTACGCATTAATTGTATTTTATTAGCGTCTACCCATACCTCAAGCCTAAACCCAACCCTCACTGTAATGTAAAAATATTATTTGTTGTACGCCTTCACAAAAATTATTCTTTATTGACGTGAGTATCCCATCTAGACTTCACCTCATTGGGGCCGGTGGGTCACGCAATAAATGCATTGCCATGGGAACTTTAGAACGCAATGGATTTTAAGTTACGGTCACAAAAACAAAACTCATGCAGGACGGTCATCTGGAGTATTTAAAACTCACACGTAAAAGGGTTAATCAATTAATTATTGATATAACCAAATGATCTGATATTTTGAAAGATTTACACTTTACGATGTTTACAATGTTTTTACACACAGGCACACACACTTTGTTCGTAATTCAGTCATTCTTTTGTATTGCTTATATTTTTATCTCTGATTTTTCATTTGGTTAACAAAAACAAATCAAATAACAAATTAATAAAAAATAAATAAATAGACAAAAAATAAATAAATATTGTAGCCACACTGTTTCAGTTCTCTTTGACTCCCTTTGAAATCAATATAAGTCAATGGGAATACATTTTGCTAATTAACATTCCTCAAAATATCTTTTGTGTTCCATGAAAAAAAGCACATGAGGTCAGAAAATAAATTAACTTTCATTATTGGGTGAACTGTCCCTTTAAGAATGTGCAGTAGTTTTTAATATCCAAAAAAACTCCCCCCAACAAGCGTAACAGAAGTGAATCAGGTGAATGGGAGCTGCCAGGCAGATGATGTAATAAATCCGAGATGTTGATTAAGCACACTGATATTGTGCTGGCGTGAAGTTGCGGAGCCAAATTCATAAATATAAGTGGGGGAATTGAATTGTGACAGACCTGATTCGAACGGATGTCATGTCAAATAAAACAAGTGAAGCGCATTATGAGCTGAGGAAATCTCCCTGTATCGTCTGAAATAAAGGCCAAGAAATTGGACTGTGAAAAGACCCCAGAGCTGCTTATTAACTTGCAAATGCTCTATACAGTCCCATAGTGTAGCAACTTATTAAAGTGCAAATATATGACGCACACTCATAGACTTATTTCCAGAGCGCGATGGAGTATTGTAAAGCTCTCTGTGTCTCTATTCTGTTTTCATTTTCCTTTATTCATCATTTTATTTTTTCTCCTCTATCTAATCAATCTTTCTTAAGGATTCTAACTAAGAGTTTAGTGCTTTAAACATCTCTTTTTTTAAAATGTCACTCATAGCACCATGCATATTTATTCTAAGTGCATGTTTCCGCGCCAGTGTTCAGAAGATACTTCTGTTCAAATATAAAAATGCAAATAAAAGGTTTTTGTTGCTGTCATTATCACTTCTGCGACCCTCTGGTGGTCTAATCAATTATGCAGACAGAACGTAACCCCCGGGCACAGACCCCGACACCAGCAGCACAAACTTTCAAGTCACCAGGCGCTTTGTCTAATGACAGAAATTTCACAACATGAAGACGAGGCCCATCAGCGTCTCAACAACATTGTGGTTCCACATCATTAATTTCCAGGGTCCTCTGTGATGGGAGAAAAACAAAATCAAATTAATTAGGATGCTGAAAACGAATATGAGAAATTAATAAAATAAAATGAAATAAAGGAGAGGGGGAGGAAAAAGTGCATTTGCGCTAATGGATGTGAAACAAATGATGCCATCTTTTTTTTATTTTATTTTTATTTTTTTGTGTGTTTTTTTTTTTAGGAGAAGAAAGCCTAACTGCGTTGTTGGCAATTTCAGATTCAATTATAATGCAGGGACCTCAGCTCTACCTTTTCAAATGAGGTTTAGATGAAAAAATTTAATTAGAAATTATAACCCTTGAGGAACGTAGAGACTGCAAAAATTGTCCCTGCTTTCCTGTAGGTAGACGCTGTGTGATTTTGTATGTTTGTGTAAGCGGTGCTGATGTGCATGGTAATGTTGCCTTCTGGTGCTCTTTGTGAACTTCAACTCCTGATTTGGGTAGTTGTCGATGGCTCTCTTTTCGGTCAATAATTGTCTTTTTCAGAACTCAAAGCAACTCGAGGTTCGATGTCGAAAATCTAGTTTAGATTGTGAAGATTGTTATCTACCAGCAGGGGTTAACTGTGTAAAGTTTGCCTCATGCCTCATTCATTTACATTAAGAGGGTAGAGTTTATGCATTGTACTGCATCCAGCCACCAGGGGCCCTTGAAATGTTTTGGCCACCTTTTTAGGATGTGACACTTCTGTAATACCTGGGACATCTGTGCTGCTTCTCAATACTCTTGCAGTACATCTGAAATTGCATACTATTGCATAAATTTGCATACTTTTGATTCTGTAGATCAGTGGTTATGAACCACGTTCCTGGAGGACCACCAACACTGCACATTCTCCATTGCTGCGTCTGAAATCGCATACTTCCATACCATAGAGTACGCTAAAAACAGTATGCGAGCCGAGTAATATGTCCGAATTCATAGAATTTGAAAAACAGTATGCGAGATGTACCTGGATGACCTACTACTTCTGGCGAAATTCTGAAGTGCGCATGCGATGGACTCTACACTATCCCATGATGCCACTCGAGAGAATTTATGAATAGGAGTGAAGTGACGCAACTGACACGAGTAGGTCACACGATAATGACAAATTTCAGATGTAGTACGTCAGGGTTCTATTCATACTATATAGAAATTACTTTTTCTAACGGTTGTGTAGTAAATTCAAATGTAGTACCTATTTGAGTAGTAGGCGATTTTGGACGCAGCTCATGTCTCCTTAACCAAACACACCTGATTCAGGTCATCAGCTCATTAGCAGTGGCTACAAGATCTGAAAAGGGTGTGGCAGATTCAGAAGATATGCAAAACGTGCAGTGCTGGTGGTCCGCCAGGAACATGGTTAAGAACCACTGCTGTAGATCATAGCATTCTCCTAGATAGGCTTGGGAATTATGTTGGTATAACTGCATTGGCTTGGTTGAGATCTTACCTATTGGAATGTTATTTATTTTTATTAGTTAATGAAGAGGCATCATATCGATCAAAAGTACACTATGGGGGTACCGCAAGGCTCAGTTCTTGGTCCTTCGCTTTTTGCATTATATATGCTAAGGCTAGGCGATGTCAATAAAAAACATGGAGATAGTTTCCACTGATATGCTGATGATACACAATTCTCCTCACAACCTGATAACTTGTACGAATTAACAAAACTAACAGATTGTATAGCTGATATTAAAATGTTGAAGACTAATAACTATATTACTTAATTTGAATAAAAAATGTTGCTTATTGGACCAAAAAAAAAATTAATGCGCAATAACCTAGAATACTTTCTAACCCTTGATGGATGATCAATTCAGTCCTTGCCGTCAGTCAGTTTTATTATTTATTTTTATTTATTTATTTTGATAGCAACCTGACATTTTAATTCCACTTTTAAGGCATCTGTTAGGCATACTCTCTGAGTAGGTGCTACATTTGAATTGTAACTTACTTTATGACTGTTAAAAGTTAAGGTTCTATATAATGTGAATAGGGGAATGTGTATATGGTCAAAGACTACAGATATACTGTACAAAAGACTGTTCACTCACATTACTATGAATGGGGAAAAGTGTAAATCTCAGTAAGGCCGCCGTCCCACCTTCCAGTCTGAATAGCCAATTGTCAATATATTGGTTCTTTGGGCGAGGGGTCAGTGCAGAATTGCTTTTTTGTTGCGGCAGCTACTGAATGCCTGTGCTGCTATTGACAGAATAAATGAAATGACATTACCTATTGTGTCCTCTGGTTACCACTGAAACAGTTGTAAATGAGGTTGGTGTTGTGAAATACTTGCCAAACTTTGCACATGTGCAGCAGCTGGAGAAAACAGATAATAATTTGTTTTAAATGTAATTAGAACATAAGCAACAAAAGTAATGGGACAGGTCATTTCAGAATGTGTTGCTGATTTGAAATATGTAATATTTCCCCCCATTCTTATAGATTGGTCCTGCATGAACTGCCCTGAGGTGTTGCAAATATGGTCTGCATGTGAACAGACTTACCTTGAAAGGGACTTCAGACCAGCTTTTTGTTGGTCAATTGTGTGGTCTATTTTAGCGCAATGCGCCAACGATGCACCTTAACACACCTTCTTTTCAGACCAGTACGCCCATGAGTCCACAAAGTGGTGCAAATGCATTTGCTATTTAAACAACGTGGCGCAGAAAGTGAAAATGACAATAAAGTGAAAATGTAAAAAAAACGCTTGCGCCACACCATATTGCGCCGGGTGTATGATAGAACCCAATGACTTTAAATGCAGGCAGCAATGAAAGACCCACAATTATATTTTTTGCTTTAGCTTCTGTATGTGATATGTCATCTACAGTTTAAAAGGCATCAATTTCATGGTCATGGAATGTTAAATATTTTTCCAAAAGTTTAATTTTCTTCAGATCTATATTTCCCATTCAATTTATCCTTGTAGTTCTTCTGTAAAAGCTGGCTTTGATCAGCACGAATGTACGTACTCGGGACCTTTACATGTCAGTAGTGTTTTAGAGTCTTTTCTCACTTATTTTTGCACCGATATCATCTCTGAGTTTTTTGGGGGGATCTGAGAAGGCCAGCTTGTCAGAAGTGGTGTGTGGCCCGTGGGGAACGGATGGCTCATCTCCAGCATGTGCTCCCAGCTGAAAGCAGTCAACAAGCTCTGCTGTAACTGAGCCAATTTTCAAAGCGTTCCGCTGATGTGATTGGTATCGTCCTCGGGCTGGATGAGTCCACTCTCAGCGGCGGCGCAGGGGAAGGTTAGTCTGTCTTACCTGAGGATAGGGAGACCTTTCTGTAATCTACTCAGGGAGAAAATTATGGAGCTCAATTTAAGACTTACCCCATGAAATTAACACCCCCAGCTCTCTTTTCTGCTTCGAAGAGTGAATATTTTTTTTCTTTTTTTTGGTAGAATAGCTTGCCTGTTTGAAACTTCCAGGGTAAAATAGGTTTTGACTTTATTTTGATTTTACCTACCAATTTAGATGCCGTTCATATATTTTACTGATGAGGTGATTGGGTTTTGTGAACCATCTTATGAAAATGCAATAACATACTGTACAGCTTAATTAAAGCCACAAAGTCATGCTGTTATTCTCTTACCTATATACACTGAAGTGTTTATAGGACATGACAATACTTACTATTTAAGCAAAATTCGTCAATCCATAATTTGATTGTTGGTTTCAGGATAGTGGACAAGATTTGCTGTTTCAGGTTTTGATCCTTAATACTTGCTAGATATAGATTTTCAGTTCATATCTAGCTATTCAAATCTATCTATCTATCTGTCTGTCTGTCTGTCTCTCTGTCTGTCTCTCTGTCTGTCTGTCTGTCTTTTATTTATAATTAATATTTATTTATATGTATTTTTTACATGTTGAAATGTCATCAGTAGTTTACAAAATAAAGCATTTTTTTTTACTTAAACTACAATGTATATGTCAATATATATGTCATATAGACTATTTTTTGGCATAAAAAAACAAATTAAAAAACAAAAAAATGTAAGACTTTTTTAAATTGTCAACACCATGACATTGTGCTAACTTCAAACATACTTTTCTGATGGTCATGAAATAATTTCAAATGAAATATGGAATATTGTGTAGGAGGGGTGACACGGTGGCGCAGTGGGTAGCACAATCGCCTCACAGCAAGAAGATCGCTGGTTCGAGCCTCGGCTGGGTCAGTTGGCATTTCTGTGTGGAGTTTGCATGTTCTCCCCGTATTGGCGTGGGTTTCCTCTAGGTGCTCCGGTTTCCCCCACAAGTCCAAAGACATGCGGTATAGGTGAATTGGGTAAGCTTAATTGTCCATAATGTATGTGTGTGAATGAGTGTGTATGGATGTTTCCCAGTGATGGGTTGCAGCTGGAAGGGCATCTGCTATGTAAAACATATGCTGGATAAGTTGGCGGTTTATTCCACTGTGGCGACCCCTGATTAATAAAGGGGACTAAGCCGAAAAGAAAATGAATGAATAATATTTTTTCAATGTATTTTTGCACATCATTCCCTCATAGCAAACTAACAGTAAGAGGGGCATGGTTAAGAATATTGTGTCATCAAACTGATATAAACAGAGAGGGACCACCACTCCAAACATGGAATCCAACGGTCAGACTTTGATTTGAAAAAAACGATTTCAGTGGATTAATTGTTCACCTAAATAACAACAATGTGACCTAGCAAAATAAACATTGCAAATTTGGATTTCACACAGACTTTAAATTACAGTGTTTTTATTTGAGATCTGGAAGAAATGTCATCTCAAACATTAACATTTTACTCAATAAATTTAGTTCCTCTGCCTTTACATAACCGCACACCAGCCTCTCATTATAAAAACAAGATGAAGATGAAGCAGGGATCTGAAACTCTGAGACACACAGCTCTTTATAAATTCAGTTTATAAGGAGTAACAAGGAACGCCCAATTAGCATGACAATGACATCATTAACAAGCACTCGGTCCGTCTGATTATTTAATTAGGGCCAGAGGAAATGAGGATGGGAGTTAAATAAAGAAACCTGTTAGTCTCTCTCTCGCGAATGTTTTGTCAAAATAGTGCGCTTTGTGCCGTACCAATCAAGGGTTCATCGCGTGGCGGGTTAAGACGGTGCCACTCGTACCCCCAGCAGAGGCCAGATGACTGCTCATTATCCACACAGCTGTAAATTACGACCGTTCTGGACAGAATATCAATTATGCACTTCTTAAAACAGTCGCTGGATTAAAGACTTGACAAAAGGGCACTCGCAGCAATCAGGCCAGCTGATTAGGTTTTCATATTGCTGGATGAAAGACTCGCTGCCAAAGAAAGGCTGATCATTCATTCAAAGATGAGGCTCTTTTGTCAGTCTGGCCCTGGTGTATGCTGCCAAGTTAGTCCTCATTTGTCTTCCTGCTTTTAAAACAAATGCAAAGAGCAGCTTATTTGCAGGGCTAAAAATAACTTGCGTTTGGCATCTCATGAGTGCATTTAAAGATCTGGTTGATGATGGCTTGTTTAAATTCGATATGCATGGCAGATCTCATGAACGGACCCCTAAAGATGATGGTGAGTCATAAAATATAATGTTTAATTTCCAACATAGCTAATTTACATAAAGTAAAAAAAAAAAAAAAGTTATATTGTATGCACATGCACAACTAAGAACCTAAAGACAACGTTTTGCATAAAATGTGTTTATTTTGATTGCATAGGCAAGATCACTCGTGCAAATATATAATATAATATAAATATAAATATATAAACAGCATTTTTTTCAGCGTACGTTTCAAACTACAGCTGAACAAATCATTACAGAACATGTAAGTGACATTCTAAGTCGATCTCTCTCTCTTAAATTTTGTAGTGCTGCATTTATACCATATAAATTTATACTGCATTTATACCATATAAATGCCCCACCAGAGACAATAATATTTTGGACCATTGCTACACCACAATAAAGGATGCATATCGTTCCGTCGCCAGAGCAGCTCTAGGACTCTCCGACCACTGCCTGGTTCATCTTATACCAACTTACAGACAAAAACTTAAAACTACTAAGCCAGTATTAAGGACTGTTAAGAGATGGACCAACGGCACAGAACAGGCCTTACAAGCCTGTTTTGAATGCACTGACTGGAGTGTTTTTGAAGCTGCAGCCACCGACCTCGACGAACTCACAGATACCGTAACATCATACATCAGTTTCTGTGAGGAGCTATGCATCCCTACCAGGACCTACTTATCATTTAACAATGATAAACCATGGTTCACACCAAAACTTAGACAGCTTCGTCAGGCCAAAGAGGATGCCTACAGGAGTGGGGACAGGATCTTGTACAATCAGGCAAGGAACACACTGACAAAGGAGATTGGTGTGGCTAAGAAGAGCTATGCCAAAAAGCTGGAAAACCAGTTTTCTGCCAACGACCCGGCATCAGTGTGGAAAGGCCTGAAAGACATCACAAACTACAAGACACCATCCCCCAGCATTGATGGCAATAAACAACTTGCAAACGAGCTGAATAAGTTCTACTGTAGATTTGAGACACCCCACACCCACCCTGACGATCTCTCTACACAGCCATCAACACCTCCAGTCATCTCTCTTTCCCCCCCTGCACTTCAGATCAGTGAGGATAATGTGCGTCAGATCTTCAGGAAACAGAAGAGAAGGAAAGCACCTGGCCCAGATGGTGTTTCACCAGCCTGTCTGAGAACCTGCGCTGACCAGCTGGCTCCCATTTTCTCACAGATCTTCAACAGATCACTGGAACAGCGCAAAGTTCCATCCTGCTTCAAATGCTCCACCATCATCCCAATCCAGAAGAAGCCAAAGATCACAGGACTCAATGACTACAGACCTGTTGCCTTAACATCTGTGGCCATGAAGTCATTTGAAAGACTGGTGCTAGCATATCTGAAGGACATCACTGGACCTTTGCTGGACCCCCTGCAGTTTGCCTATAGAGCAAACCGGTCTGTGGATGATGCAGTCAACATGGGACTGCATTATACACTACAACATCTGGACAAACCAGGGAACTACGCAAGGATTCTGTTCGTGGACTTCAGTTCTGCCTTTAACACCATCGTCCCATCATTGCTCGAGTACAAACTGACCCAGCTCTCTGTTCCTAGCTCTGTCTGTCAATGGATCACCAGCTTTCTGACAGACAGACAACAGCTAGTCAGAATGGGCAAAATCACATCCGACAGCCGCACCATCAGCACCGGTGCCCCCCAGGGATGTGTTCTCTCCCCACTGGTCTTCTCCCTGTATACCAATGACTGCACTGCAAAAGACCCCTCCATTAAACTCTTGAAGTTTGCTGACGACACTACTGTTATCGGCCTCATCCGGAATGGTGATGAGTCTGCATACAGACAGGAGGTGGAGCGGCTGGCTCTATGGTGCAGATGCAACAACCTGGAGCTGAACACGCTCAAAACGGTGGAGATGATAGTGGACTTTAGGAGAAACCCCCCTGCACTTCCCCCACTCACCATCATGAACAGCACTGTGGCTGCAGTAGAGTCATTCAGGTTCCTGGGCACCACCATCTCTCAGGATTTGAAGTGGGACATTCACATAGACTCTATTGTGAAGAAAGCCCAGCAGAGACTGTACTTCCTTCGTCAGCTGAGGAAGTTCAACCTGCCACAGGAGCTGCTCGTACAGTTCTACTTAGCTGTCATCCAATCCATCCTCTGCACTTCAATCACCGTCTGGTTCGGCTCAGCTGCCAAAACCGACCTCCGTAGGCTACAGCGAATAGTCCGGACTGCTGAACGAATCACTGGCACTACCCTGCCTACACTTCAAGAACTGTACTCTTCCAGAGTGAGTAAAAGGACTCGCAAAATCACTCTGGACCCTTCACACCCAGCACACTTTCTGTTCGAACTGTTACCGTCTGGTCGGCGCTACAGAGCACCGAGCACAAAAACAGCCAGACACAGGAAAAGTTTCTTTCCTCAGGCCATCTACCTTATGAACAGTTAATTATTCCCCTACTGTGCAATAAACATGTGCAATACTTTTTCATACGCATTTGTACACAGCACCTTATAACAGTATACAATGCAATACTTTCTCCTACGCATTTGTACACAGCACCTTATAACTTGTAAAACTTGTATATTTATAACAAATATGTACAACAATTCATCATCCAGAGCTCTATTGTCTAACTGCATCTCTGTTTAATGTTTGTCGTATTTTATTTTTTATTTTTTTCCTCATATTTATTTTGTGTTGTCACTTGTCACTTTAT
>CAIGQV010016734.1:12541049-12551249 GCA_903798115.1 Danio jaintianensis
TGTATATATATATGTGTATATATGTGTATATATGTGTATATATATATATGTGTATATATATATGTGTGTATATATGTGTATATATGTGTATATATGTGTGTATATATGTGTATATATGTGTGTATATATGTGTGTATATATATGTGTATATATGTGTGTATATATGTGTATATATGTGTGTATATGTGTGTATATATGTGTGTATATATGTGTGTATATGTGTGTATATATGTGTATATATATGTGTGTATATATGTGTATATATATGTGTGTATATATGTGTGTGTATATATGTGTGTATATATGTGTGTGTATATATGTGTGTATATATGTGTGTGTATATATGTGTGTATATATATATGTGTATATATGTGTGTGTGTATATATGTGTATATATATATGTGTGTGTATATATGTGTATATATATATATGTGTGTATATATGTATATATGTATATATATGTGTGTATATATGTATATATATATATATATATATATATATATATATATGCATATATGTGTATACTCCCCGTGTTCGCGTGGGTTTCCTCCGGGTGCTCCGGTTTCCCCCACAAGTCCAAAGACATGCGGTATAGGTGAATTGGGTAAGCTAAAATTGTCCGTAGTGTATGTGTGTGAATGAGTGTGTATGAATGTTCCCAGTGATGGGTTGCAGCTGGAAGGGCATCCGCTGCGTAAAACATATGCTGGATAAGTTGGCGGTTCATCCCGCTGTGGCGACCCCAGATGAATAAAGGGACTAAGCCGAAAAGAAAATGAATGAATGAATATATGTGTATATATATATATATATAGTTTTTATTGTCACTTGATCTTTTGGAAATCATACTAATATACTGTTTTGGTGCTCAAAAATCATCTATTAATTTTACTCATCCTCCTTCAGTTATTCATTTTGAAACCTGAGATAATTTAATATCTTGCTCATTTGCTTAAAATGTATTCTAATGTTATGTATACAGTTGAAGTCAGAATTATTAGCCCTCCTGAATTATTAGCCCCCCTGAATTATTAGCCCCCTGTATATGTTTTTCCCCAATTTATAATCTATAATATTATAATATTTTACTAGATATTTTTTAAGATACTAGTATTCAGCTAAAGTGCAATTTAAAGGCTTAATTAGGTTAATTTGGTTAACTATGCATGTTAGGATAATTAGGCAAGTCATTGTGTAACAGTGGTTTGTTCTTTAGTTAATCGGAAAAAAAAATATTAAGAGGGTTAATAATATTGACCTTAAAATGGTTTAAAAAATAAAATAAATCTGCTTTTACTCTAGCCAAAATAAAAACAAATAAGACTTTCTCCAGAAGAAACAAATGTTATAGGAAATACTGTGAAAATGTCCTTGCAACACCAGTTGGGAAATATTTGAAAAAGAAAATTCACAGGGGGTCTAATAATTTTGACTTCAACTGTGTATCAAACACAGGGAAAACATTTTTATTAGCATACACCTATAGTACATGTACAGTTGTGTTTGACTTCCTCCCGTCTGTGGTTGTGACCTCAAAGTGTTTTTATTTTTATAGTCAGATTGTAGAGGACTTCCGGCAGATGTCTTTTGTCTTGCAGGCAGCCCATGCAGAGCAGCAAATAAGCTTGCTGGCATGATAAAGGGAGACAGGGAATGGTTCCAGCCATCAAAGTCTGTCCATTTTGCTCGTATCTGCCCGGTTTCCACCTGTACATTAAAGGTCAGATGGAGTTTAAGAGTACTCTGTTCTGATTATTTCAAAATATATCAAAGGCAAGCTTCAGACTGACTCGCATTGCTGGTTCTCCTACTTCATTAGTGGGCTCAGTTTGCTAAGGCTATATGGCTTTTTTTATCTTCTGTGGAACTTACAGAAGGATATTTTGAAGAATGTGGTTCATTACAAAGTAATTGTTTATCGCCTTGGTCACACTAGAGTCATTATTAGGGATGTTCAGATCCGATCACGGCCCGATCACGTGGTTTCAGACTCGATCAGAATCGGACGTTACCTCCCGATCAGGACTCTAAGAGTTAGACCTCTTTCTTGACTTCACACAGAAACAGCAACGCATGCGGCATGACATCACTTTGTTGCAGAGACGCTATGGGTTAAATGCCAGCAAAGTACAACACGGAAGCAGCTTGAAGCGAAAAGTTCAGTCAAAGCAGGGTGAATCCACCTTCAGCTACTACTGCTGGAATCAGCTTCCAGAAATGATCAGATGTGCTCCTACATTAGGCACGTTCAAATCAAGACTTAAAACACATCTGTTTAGCTGTGCCTTTACTGAATGAGCACTGTGCTACGTCCGACAGATCGCACTATTGTCTTTCTTTTCTTTTTCATTCTTTTATAACCTGTTTTAACACATTTTAATCTGTTTTTATCTGTTTTTAATCACTTTTATTATTTGTTTTTATTTTCTTATACTTGTCTTTTTTTATTCCTGTTTATGTAAAGCACTTTGAATTGCCACTGTGTATGAAATGTGCTATATAAATCAACTTGCCTTGCCTTGAAAAGCGCGAGTATGGCTGTTTCTCAATATGCTTTCTTCAGCGATTTTGCGTCCTTGTGTTCTCATGGAACGTCATCATCAACTGCCAAAGTTCAGTTCTAAAACTCAAGACCACAAGAACGCAGGACACGTGCAAGTTCCCGGATGTGTTCTTGATATCGAGGATGTGTTGATGCAGACTTGAGCGCAAAACTCACTCGAGAAGTCACAGAAGTCATTGCGGCTGATTCTAAAAAAAAAAAAAAAGGTGGGAAGCACAGCATTTTATACCTGTTTAATTTTAAAGTTCAGAGATAACTTATTTATCTCAGGAGTTTCCCTAAATGAGACGGTAAAATGAACATTCACAATGAAAATCTTAATAAATGCATAAACACATTAAGGGTGTTTATTTGCTGAAATTCGTAATAAAATCTGTTATTTGTATTGTGCAAAATATATTTGTAAGGCTTTTTTGCATGTTATATATATTGAAAAAGGGGACAACAATAAATCGTTGTATGAATGCTGTAATGTTTAAATAATTTTTCGTTAAAAATGCATGAAGGTCATGTGACGCAGCATCTCATTTATCAGAGCACACGTTCTCTGTTCTCCCGAGTCCAAAAGTGAAGAATTTATGTTATTTATTACTTGATTGTTTAAGCTACCTCATAGAAGTGCTCTGTTTGTTAACAGAGTGGTTGAATGTTAAAAAAAAGTAAATTAAATTTGCTCTTCTTTATTTAATTTTTTTTGTATTATAGAAGTATTGGATCGGGTTTCGGTATCGGCAGATACTCATAATCAAATGACTCGGACTCGAACTCGAGGGCAAAAAAACTTGATCAAGACATCCCTAGTCACTTTACTTTTACTATAGAGCAAGGGTGCCCAATCTCAATCCTGGAGGGCCGGTGTACTGAAAAGTTTAGCTCCAACCCCAATTAGATACAACAAGTGTTATTTAAAACAAGTCAAGTCAAGTCAAGTTTATTTATATAGCGCTTTTCACAATGTGGATTGTGTCAAAGCAGCTTAACAGGCTCTGTTAGGCACGACCATTATTCATCTGGCCAAACTTCCTGTTTAGAGCTGCAGTCTAACAAACATAGAAACAAACATGTAAAGCATATGAGAGTTTCTAACACAATGTCTGGTGTTTTGAGGAGTGTGACCTACAGGTGATGTCCAGCCAGCTCACCTGCGTGGAGCACATTCATGCATCATACAGTTATGCGATGCATTGAGTGTATGCTTTACTAAAAAGATAGGTCTTTAATCTAGTTTGTGTCTGAGTGTGTCTGAGCCCGCGAAAGTTTAACATCTTCTATTTTCTGTCTAAAGCCTTCTATTTTATCACTGAAGAAATTCATGAAGTCATCACTACTAATTTGCGATGGGACATTTTGTTCCAAAGATGACCGATTATTTGTTAATTTAGCAATGGTGTTAAATAAAAATCTAGGATTGTTATGATTATTTTCTATCAGTTTGTGGAGGTGCTCAGCCCTGGTGGATTTTAGAGCCCTCCTATAGCTGGACATACTATCTTTGTACGCAATTCTAAAGACCTCTAATTAATTAAGTTTTTTTCCACTTACGTTCCAGGGCACGGGTTACTGTTTTGAGAGCGCGAGTATGACTGTTATACCATGGTGGAGTTTTATTCTCTCTAACCTTTTTTAATTTGATGGGTGCCACAGTATTTAGTGTGTTAGTAAAGATGGCATCCATACTGCTGATTACTACATCAAGGTCGTTTGCGTTTGCGGGTGCATTTAGAAATAGAGAAAGATCAGGTAAGTTATTTGTGAATTCATCTTTAGTGGATGGGACGATAGTTCTACCAGGGCGATATATCTGTGCAGATCTGCTAATTTCAGGTAAACACAGCTTATATAGTAAGAGGTAGTGGTCTGTTATATCATCACTTTGTGGTATAATGTCTACATCAATGACCTCAATTCCATGAGACAAAATTAGATCTAATGTATGCTTTACAAGATGTTAAAGTCTCTTACAATTAGTATTTTATCAGTTTTAACTAGTAAGTCAGAAATAAAATCAGAAAACTCTTTTAGAAAATTGACATAGGGTCCTGGGGGTCTATATATGGTGATTTAAAGCGAGAGATAATATAGGTTTTTTTATAATATCCATAAGCATAACATTAAGCGCCAATACTTCAAAAGAGTTAAACATAAGTTCATTTCTCTAATTAACATTAAGAATATCACCTAAAGATTAATGCAACTCCACCACCACGACCAGTCTGACGAGCCTCATGCTTATATAAGAATCCTGAAGGAGTTGCTTCATTTAAACTATATAGTCATTTTGTTTCAGCCAGGTTTCAGTAAGACAGAGTGCATTGAGATTGTTGTCTGTTATTATTTCATTTATGATAAGTGCTTTAGGTGCTAGTGACCTGATGTTTAGGAGACCAAGCTTTAAAAAATTAGTATTTTTCACTTTTTTGCAGTTTTTCTGGTTTGATTCTTAGTAGATGTTTTCTAGAGCACACAGTAAGCTTATTTCCTGATCTAATAATACGAGGAACAGACAAAGTCTCTATGGGGTTAGCCAGATATGCATTACTGTGATTTAAGCGGGACGAGCAAGAGTCTATATGGCTAAAATGTGAATTTTCACTTACTAGTCAGATAGAACGAAGAATCCTGGAGATGTTGTCCGACAGGAGTTCAGCTCCAGCATTGCTGGGGTGTAGCCCATCAGCACGGAAAAACCTAGGCCGCTCCCAGAAAAGATTCCAGTTATTGGCAAAGAGCAACTTCTGTTCTTTACACTAGTTAATAGCCATTCATTCAGAGCAAAAAGTCTACTGAACCTTTCATTTCCTCTGCGGTAGGTAGGAAGCGGTCCAGAAACGATGATCTGCGTGGCGGGTGAGGTGCGTCGAACCATCTCGATCAGGCTCCTGAAGTCCCTCTTCAGGATCTCCGTCTGCCGCAGCCCGGTGTCGTTCATCCCCACGTGGAGGACGACAGCTCCGATGCTCTCGCCAGTGCTCAGGATAGCGGGAACCTTAGCAGAAACATCCTTAACACGAGCACCGGGAAAGCAGTGAGTGCGTACATTGCTACCTTTAGTGGAAGCAACGCGGACGTAGAGAACGATGAAGTCACCGATGATTGCCACATCGCAACCCGTCTCGCGGAGTGGGGCGAAGCGGTTCTCCATGGGGATCTCGAACACAGGAGGAGAAGATGTTCTGTCCCGAGACTTGGTATACACCTTATGCGGCTGCACCCAGGGGCCACGGTAGACGGGTGCCGGAGTGAACGACCCCTGGACAAGCCGCGTCCTCGGTGCGCTGGGCCTGGACAGAGAAACACACGGGGTTGAGGTGGACGGAGTGTTGAGGTTGTATCGCACACTTACTTTAGATGAGCGAGCCGCGGCCCGGGATACATCGAGCAGGGCCCGTTGTTCCCGGAGCTGTGCTTGCTTCATCTCGAGATCGCGAATCTGGATTTCCACTGCTTCCAGCTCCAGCGCCTCCACCGACGCTTCTCCTGCACTCAAGGATAGACACACAAGCGACATTTTTTACCATTTTTGAATCCATTCTGCCGATCTCTGTGTCTGACGGGAGCACTTTTAGCTTAGTTTAGCATAGATCTTTGAATCGCTCAAAAAAAAAAAAGATTATTAAAAAATATATATATTCTTCTTTAAAGCTTGACTCTTCTGTAGTTACATTATGTACTTTTTAAAACTTTTTATTTTCCATCGGTCTTAGTACACAATGAACAGATGAGTCAAGCTTTAAATAGGAAAGTCATTCTTTAACGAGATGCTAATGGTCTAGCCTGATTTAATGATCTATGCTAAGCTAAAAGTGCCTGGAAATCAGCTAAATGGATTCAAAAATGGTAAAACTCAACTGTTTAACTATAGGTGATTATTGAAATGAGTCTGATTCCCTAAAAAAGTGGAATATTCCTTTAAGTAGGATCCTTTAAAATGTTGAGTTTGCCATTTGACCCACTAAAATAAAGATCCTCATTGGGAACAGCTGGCTAATAATGTGTTGCTCTCACAGGTCATAATGTAACATGCTTGGTGGAGAGTTGTCTGACCTGTGGTTTGAAAGAGCGGTCGCTCACATGCAAACCCACATTTTTATCCCATTGTTAGCAGGTGGGTTGGACCTGATAACAGAAGGTCTTTACCTGTCTTACAGCTCAGGAGAGATAGAATAATATATCAAAACTCTCCCTTTCTCTCCGTCTCTCTCAATGCCTTTTCATTTAAGATGGCGGATACTTGTAATATCCTTGTTGATGTTATCAGAAGGTCTCTTAGAGGCTATTTCCACTGCTGGATAAAAACGTCAAAAAACAATGGTTTATTCACAATAACTCTGCAGATGGGTTCTTACGGCGTGTGCATATGACTTTCAACTGTGAAAAAAATGGTTTTCTAGCAGAAAACATATCTATAAATGGGCAAGACATTTTAAATTATTCATTCATTCATTCATTCATTCATTCATTGCCACATTCATTCTTGCCACAGCAGAATGAACCACCAATTTATCCAGCATATGTTTTACACAGTGGATGCCCTTCCAGCTGCAACCCAGTACTGGGAAACATCCATACACACTCATTCACACACATACTACGGCCAATTTAGTTTATTCAATTTACATATACCGCATGTCTTTGGACTGTGGGGGAAACCGCGGAGCACCCGGAGGAAACTCACACCAAAACGGGAAGAACATACAAACTCCACACAGAAATGCCAACTGACCCAGCCGGGACTCTAACCAGCAACCTTCTTGCTGTGAGGTGACAGTGCTAACCACTGAGCCGCCGTGTCGCTCTTTAAATTATATAAATAACAGTAATAACAAACATTATTAATTATCTTATACTATTTAACATTCATTCATTCATCAAATTAGTCCCTTATTTATCAGGGGTCGCCACAGCAGAATGAACCGTCAACTATTCCAGCATATGTTTTACGCAGCGGATGCCCTTCCAGCCATAAACTATTTAACATTTTGTTTTTATATTTAACAAGTAGGGCGGCACAGTGGTGCAGTGGGTAGTGCTGTCGCCTCACAGCAAGAAGGTTGCTGGTTCGAGCCTTGGTTGGGTCAGTTTTTGTACATTTTGCAACAATTTTTGCAGCATTTCTTTTAATGATTTTGCTGTGAAAAATACAAACTTACACATCTTAATTCATTATAAAGATAATTGACCTTTGACACCATTGATCGCTGTAATTTATATAAAGGAAATGCTGAGAGAAACAAAGAGAATCTAGAGTTTGCCTCTAAAGCCTGCTGTATCCTGTTTGAAAATAAAACAATTGTTTAAAAATAATGGCGGTGGGAATTTAAACAGTGTCAAGACTGCCTAAAATATGCATGTAAAATGTAATTTTTGAGAAATTGCAAAAAAATGTGATTTTTAGTTAAATTCAGCGATCATAGAATCATGAAATCCTCGAGGGTCTGATGAGGTTGGGCAATGTATTTCCCCCCTTAGGGCTTGCCATAGAGAGGTGCTGCCCACGATTTAAAATGACTAATAAGGAGTTCAGATCAGCACAGTTTGGCTGCCATGTATTATTTTTGTATTGTTGGACTTTCCCCTAGTCCCCCATGTTCAAAGATCAGTCAGAGGCTTCAAATAAGTTCAAATCAATTTAATGAATCAAATGGATAAAGCAAACAAGACCCTGGGTGGCAGAGAACATCAGCACAGGCGGTCTGTGTCAGCTGCGCACACACATTTCCTTACCCCCCAAAATTTTTGCCATCTCTCTTGAGCCCCACCCAGGGGTGCTTCATCTCTGTTTTCAACCAATGGTAGGCCACCAGCATATGTCAGGTAGAACAGCTACTCTGCACAGAAAACGTTACGCACACACATAACAGAGCACACAATAGAGTGAGCCTGCACCCTCCCTTCCCCTACCCTCCTGCTAGATGGAGAAAAAAACAGCACAGCCTGAAAGAAAGAGTTGTAACATTTTGATGATAACAGGTTCTCAGAATTTAACTCCTCAGTTATCAGTCACTCGAAGCCACAGCTGTTATGGAGCAAAGTTATATGAGGATAAACACATCAGCATAAGTTCATGTAATTAATTAAAAACATAATTAAATTATTAATGCAAAGATTAGGCTATTAATGCATATGACAAAGTTAAAATCATCAAAATTCCTTCAGTATATTTGCAAGTGTTTAAGCAAATCCTCAGTTTGAACACTCTTTGAAGCAACAGCGTCCTGAAGAGGGCGGGACATATCAAATACTAGCAAGCGTTTGATTGGTCAGAAGATTTGATCAGAAACTGATGTATGAAGTGACATCAAATTATTTGTTGATTCATTTTCGGTCATGGAAAACCTGGAAAAGTCATGCAATTTTGACATAGCATTTTCCAGGCCTGGAAAAGTTTTGGATAAGTCATGGAAATTAGTTTAGCAAATATCTGTATACTTGAATAGGTTAGTTGTCTTTACTTCTTTTCTGTCCTTGGTCAAAAACATGCTCTCACGTTATGAGTGCTGTGTTAGCGTTATCTAAATAAATTTTACATATTTAAAAAAAAATGAACGTAAACTAAATGGATTGTTCCGTGTTTTATGATATGCTGTAATAAAATTGAACGCGCATTGTTTTTCTTATTAATTACCACATAAACGTAGACATACATGAAACATTAGGTCATGAAAATTTACTTGAAAGTCCTGCAAAAGTCATGGAATTTTAGTAGCAAAAATGCATATGAACCCTGCATAGATAACCTTAAGACCAGGGGTGCCCAAACATTCTCTTATGAAGGGCCAAAAACCAACCTTGATTGAGGCTAGTTGGCCGAAGGTAAATATAGTTGCCATGGGTATTTTCCTAATTTATTTAATAATATAAAAAATAACTAGAAAACATTGCTTTATATTAACTAATACTGGACAGTTTTGTTTTACATTTTATAATAAACTTATTACAGTAAAAGCAATCTCATGTATAACAGAATGGAGTTACACTAGATTTGCCTTGATTTGCTCACCGACGTCTTCTGCATAGTCCTCTATCCGTCGAGTGGCATTATTTACATTTTATTCTTTTACAACATTTAATTGAAACATTTCATTTCAGTTTTTTTTGTAGCTCAGCAATAAAACAAACAAACAAACAAATTAAGGTTGCATCAAATTAGAAATGACGATCTCTTTTAAAGGCATTCGCCCCAACCCTCTCCATCCTTTTCACTCTCTTCTCAGATGGGATTGTGGGCCAAATCAGAGGTTACAATGCCCCCGGGTCCTATACTTTGGGCATCTCTGCTTAAGACTAACATGTTGATACTTACATTTTAAATGTTTTATTTTGATTTCACAGGCACACAATGTCCGGTGTGAATGTGGTGTAAGAGACTATTGAAAATATATTTACCAATTTGACCAGGTTTTGTGCATTCATACAATAAATGTGTGTGCTGTATATTTATATTTGTTACCCAAAGACCTTTATGAACTCCTGGTTGACTATCTGCCAGTTTAGTAAAGTCAACAAACCTCTTTCTTTCTTTCTTTCTCTCTACCTCTTTGTTTACTTCACAAATTCTTTCTATTTTCCCATCTCTATGTCACCTTGCTTTGTCTCTCTCTCTCTCTCTCTCTCTCTCTCTCTCTCTCTCTCTCTCT
>CAIGQV010016734.1:12557926-12587926 GCA_903798115.1 Danio jaintianensis
TGTGTGTGTGTGTGTGTGTGTGTGTGTGTGTGTGTGTGTGTGTGTGTGTGTGTGTGTTTTCAGGCACCTCTCTGGACTTGTTGGCCGTTGTGTACTGATAGCGATCTCATTGACTTTAATCAGCCATCCGTCAATGTGACAGTGCTGTAAGAATAAAGGTTTTGAGGCGCAAGTTAATTAATCTGCCTGCTCCTGTCGGCTGGCACTGCTCATTCATGGAGCAAATAAAGGCAGCCATGAATGTAATTGTTTGTTTTCGGTGCAGTTTTAGGGAAAAAACAAGTCATTTTTGTGCCTCTGATATCTGCAAAGGTTGCCCTTTGCTTGCTCTCATCCAGGATTCTTTTTGGCAGTAAATGATGCGTGTTCCAGCAAATTATTTTTTAATCATCATTTTTCAGATAAGTTCATCTGATGCACAAATTGTGGCATGCTGGTATTTATATAACTACACAGAAGTGTCAGCGTTATTAAAGGCTAATTTTATCGAGTGCATGCGGATAGTCCAACGCAATCTCACAGAAAGTGGAACTTTTTGATTTAGTGGCTAATTTGTAGGTTTAGCGTTGTGGTTTGCATTCTTTTAATAATTGTACATTTTCATATGTATGAATTTGTACGAATTAGACACTTTTCTGACAATATTTAAAATAGTTTTCTTTCCTTTTGAGATTGGGCTGGATAGTCTGGCATAGCCTTTGCACAGTTGCATACACTTCTCTTTACCCAGACGTGAACCCAGATGTACACCTCTCATAACTTGTAACTACACGTCATGACAATGCAGAGAACAAGATCTGTGATTTGTTTGGCTTGGTAGCGTTGACGAGTGTGAGCGGGGCTGAGAGCCGTAGGAGTGTAATGAGTCCGGTTACCAGTGTGTTTAACAAGTTTTGAGTCCCGTGGAGGAGCTCTAGATGGACACTTTTGTTGTGTGTTTACTTTATGATTGAAGTTGATTGTTCGCTGATTCCCGTTTCTTTCTTCCAGTAATAAGTGTGTGAGTGAAAGACACAGTGGGACACAAACTACACTTCGTATTTAGGTTTAGAGTGTCATATCTTTCTTTTTCTGTCCTGGTGATCTCATACAGTAGGGCTGCACAATATATTGTTTTAGCATCGATATTGCAATGTGGGCCTCCACAATAGTCATATTGCAGGATCTTTAGTGCTAAATTGGGATTATATATATTGTATCGGGATTATGTAACCACAGTTCAAAATGCACCTTGATTATAAACCTTAAGAGAGTTTAAAGCATTCAGGCACAAGAAATGCTACCAGTTGTAACTTTAATTAAAAAAAATAATAAATTGAACTATTTAAACAGTAAAGTCTTTGCAGTGTTATTTTATATTTGATTTGTCAATTTCTGTACCTGAATACAATTTGACTACCATGAAAATGATAAAGTTCTGCTTATTTCACTTTTATATTTGCTCTACTGTATTTATATAATCTTGCAATTTGTTTATTATAATACATGCATGATTTACTCGTCTACAGAATCATCCTAAAGAATCAATCTAAAATTAATTAATTATTTCCAAATAGAGCTATTCAGTTCATCTGGTGAAATTGTATATACTGTATATGCAACAGAGGTCAACTAGTAAAGTGCTGTGCAGGTAAAACCTCACTCCTCTGACCTCTAAAAGGTGCTCTAGCAACAGACGCTAGAGGCCATGGTCTTTAACCTCCTTGTTAGAGCAACCGACTCCCATGCGGAGAGTCGCCAGTTCGATCCCAGCTCAGAGTGGATTGGGTGATGTAGGACCGGCAGGGTTACATATATTGCAATATATATCGCAGAAATACAAAATATTGCAATGTCATTTTTTTCTAATATCCTGCAGCCCTATCAATACAGCCTCTATAATATTCAGGTCTGGACCCCTGAATATTGGACAATACCGCTAACAACACTGGTAGAAATGCAGCTCAAACCAGAACAAACAACCTCTCTCCAACATTCTTTCACATGTCTTAAACAATTAAACCAATATAGTTAAAACTCTACCCTAACTCCTATCCTAAAAAAACCATACATCAACAGAAAGATCATTTATTCACCCTGTATAAATCTCAATTTTAGAACAATTGACAAAAAATGTACAGATGTAACATGTAACAGATTTAATGTTGGCCTAAAACTTTTGCACAGTACTGTGTGTATTAGGGGTGTGACGAGACGCTTACTCCACTAAACCAGACACAAGATTTTTTTAATCAACTTGTAATGAATGTTATTTTACTTTTATTTTAATGAATTCTATGCTGTAAAGGACATGCAAACACTGCTAAATATTTTGCTAATATATGAATGGAAAAAAGAGTTTATATATAATTTTAAATATTAACAAAAAATTTGCTAATATAGGAATGGAAAATAGATTTTTATTCAACTGAAAAAAAAAAATCACAAAATGCCAAACTGAATGCTATGAATGGTATTTTACTTCTATTTTAATGAATTATGCCATAAAGGACATGCAAACACTGCTAAACATGTTTCTATAAACTCTACTGACTGGCTTCTCCCCTGTACAATTTCACATGAGAAATCGAACTCCTTTCCACAAATTAAACTTTTTAATGTGTGTTCAATGATGATGATGATGATGATGGCGACTGGAGTGTGTGTCTCCAGGAGTTCACTGTGTGTGTGCGCGTGCACTCGGGGGAGATGTGTGTGTCTGTGGTCCTTTACTGACACGATAGGTGCAGAGAATTGTCAATCAGCCGTGTGTGTGTATGTAATATCCTGACGCAAAATGTGGCTAAAAGTCCTACTCGATGGTAATATTTTGATTACGGCGTTTACATGCCTGTACTGCAGTTCAATAATGCGACTAAAATAGGAATATTCCATGTCTTAATTTGATTTGTTTTTACGATGATTATGGCTTTAAGCATATCTAAAGTGCTATTCCATCGCATGGTTACGAACCGGTTCATTTCTGTAGCAGCAGTTGTAGCAGCCTCTGCTTTTGGTTGCAGCTCGGGTTGCCAGGTGTGTGCAAAGCACTTGATGATGTTCAAATCAAATCCTGCCTCTAATCTTCAGTGTTAAATTCACCCTCACGCTCCATCATAACATCACGAGACAACTTTTGACCTTGACGAGAAATCTTGTCGCGATTTAGTCTCACAAGATCTCATAGCCCAAGATCTCGTCACATCCCTAATATATTGGGATTTTTTTCAAGTGCTTTTGTGATGATTATATTAATTTTCATTGGACACCTAAAATGATGAATATGGGATATGTTTTTTGTGTTTTCCCTGACAAATATTTCATCACAATATCCCTTTAAGATCTACATATATCCCAACCACATTCATTTTCTGGATTTTTTTGGTCAATATTTTTACAATATTCTTTCCTTTGAACTTATGATCCAGCATTGCGACATCAAACATACTCTGTATCTTTTACATGCAACAAATCACTATATCTTTTTATTTGTCAGATCACATCTTTATCCATTTTCCTTTAAAAATATTATCTCCTTTTCTTTCTTTTCTTTTTAGAGCTGCTGCTGAATGCCAGCTCAGCTTTGGAAAAAAGTACTTCCATATGAATCCTTTATCAATAAACTTAGTACCTGACTTTCTGGCGGTTGTGGGCTGGACACTAATTTATTTTGGAGTCAGGGTAATGTAATGGCTGGCATAGTAATCTTGTTCTTGGCGGCGGAGGACAGAGCTCCAGGGCATTGTCTGCACATTGAGGCACATGGCAGCTCTGGCTTTAAGGTGATAAGAGGCCGACTCAAGCCAAGTTCAAAGCTCAACATAACTGGAAAAGAGGAAAGTCATTTTAGGCAATCAAACAAAATTCAACATACTGGACCCCTGCACAAATGCTTTATAGTCAAAAGTGGAAGTACATCCAACAAAACGCTTCATGTGAAAAGAAGCTGATTTCTGGATTTTTATTTTGGCGTGACTAAAATATGTATATATAAGTCTTGTGGCTCATTCAAGTCAAGAGTTGGTGTTAAAATAATCACAATTATGAGTGTTTCAGCCCTTTCAAAGTTGGAGGAAAATGAAATAAAGAAAAAAAATAATAAAGAATGATTATAATCAAGTAATCTATATAAAATGTAAAATAAAGACTGAAATTAATGGTACACTAATTATGTATTAATGCAATGTTGAGTCAAATACATTGGGGAAAACCCAGCAGTTGGGTTAAAATTATAAGAAAAAAAAAGTAATTAAAAAAAATTTACCCAAAGTTTTGAGTTTGCCCATATTCGACCCAACATGGGGCTAATACAACCCGAATGTTTAGAGTACACTGGCATTTAAAGTTTAATAAAATGTATTTATATTATTCGCATTTACTATTTCTTCTTGTATCTGCCAATGTTGCCTAGTTTGCAACTTGAAATCTGTTGAATGTGTTTTGGTTGTTGTAAAATTTTTTTGTCACATTTTTTTTTCCGGGTTTAAAATAATTGCCAGTAATCATATAATTAACATCATGCAATTTATTCAGTTTAAAGTAAATTAGGCTCAACATAGCCACAACTAAATATTTCTGAAATTTTAAGTGATGAAGAGTAAATTATTTTGGTAATAAATGAATAAATAAATGTAATTTAATATTTAATAGTAATATTTAATTTAATTTATAAATAAATAAATAAAGTGTTTATAAATGGTTAAATAACGAAGAGTACATTATTTTGGTAATAAATAAATTAATAAATGTTTTAAATAGATAAATGTTATAAACAAACTAAATGAATAAAGTGTTTATGAATGGTTAAATAATGAAGAGTACATTATTTTGGTAATAAATAAATAAACTAAATAAAGTGTTTATAAATGGTTTAATAATGAATCATTTTGGTAATAAATGTTTTAAATAGATAAATGTATTAAAGTAAATAAATAAATAAATAAATAAATTATAAATGGTTAAATAATAAACAAATATTTTGGTAATAAATAAATAAATATAATAAACAAACTAAGTAAATAAAGTGTTTATAAATGGTTAAATAATGAAGAGTATTATTTTGGAAATAAATAAATAAATAAATAAATAAATAACAAAAAATAAATGTAATAAATAAACAAATAAAGTGTTTATAAATTGTCTTGTAATTCCTCCTACCATTGCGATCAGAAGATCTCTGCTGTGTAATTTGATTTAAGATACTCTACTTGATTCATTCTCCGCACAAACACTAATGTGAAGTAATTGTGTGCTGTGTGTGGGTGCAAAGTGCCATGGCAAAGGAATTGCCTCTGTGGATTTATGAACATGTAATCATGACTTTTCATCATAATTAGTTCTTATTTCCATGCCATGGGTATTACTGTGATCCATTTAAGGCTCATTCAATACGTTTCGCAGAACAACATGTGTTTCCTGAAGACAAATGTGCTATTTATGCGCTGAATTAAATGTGTCATGGATTACGCTGAATTGAAATCTTGTAAACAAACAGGACGTCTCTCATTGCTCGTGGTATGAGGAAGTGTTTATTGTCAAGCCAGCTGTAACGCAATGAGCCAGAAATACTGAACATTTTTAGAGGCTGAATCAAATTATGTTGATTTCAGCGATATTACCCTGGAATAACTAAATATATACAGAGGAGATCAAATTTACAGAACGACCTGCAATTTGTTAAATCCCAAGGTCACGGCTTAGTTGTATTTTAAATTTTAAATAAAAAACAGGAGAAAAGGAGCAGTTTTAAGCAGAGTTACATATATTCTGAGGCACAGTAAATAAAACATAAAAGAACACTGCACTTTTTTGAAAATAAGCTACAACCAGAGTTAAACAGTTTGACCCTTGTTAAATCCATTCAGCTAATCTCAGGGTCTGGCCAAGCACTTTTAGCTTAGCTTAGCATAGATCATTGAATCGGATTAGACCATTAGCATCTTGCTCAAAAATGGCCAAAGGCTTTTGATAATTTTCCTATTTAAAGCTTGACTCTTCTGTAGTTTTTTTAAAATCTGCTATTTTCTAGGCCGATGTGGTTAGAAACTCTCATTCCGGCGTAGATATATATCAAGGAACTTAGCTTCTCTACGCTCTATATAAAATATCTGTTAATTAAAATTCACAAGTGTTTTCTGTTTATTTACGGGAATTGCATTATGGGACATTGATCTCTGCTCTGTCGACATTTGATGTTAAAAATTCAACTCTACATTTTTACAGACTTTTATTGACATTTTAGTAGTTTGAAATAATATAATATATAAGAAAATGTAATAATAACACAAAACGTACTGGCAGCTTATTACAAGGTTTTTGTACCGTAATACACAACACCAACCCAGACATTGTCGCTTTAATTGTTAAAAATGTTAATAAAAGTTACTTTTTCGAACTTTTCAAGGTTCAAAGTTGTTGGAAGAAAGATTAAGGTCCCATAATGCAATTCAAAATCATAAATAGATGGGGGAAAATAATCTCAAAATATGGAAAACTGCTAATTTACAGATATTTTTTTAACAGTGTTAGGGATGTCACGATACTGGAATTCGGTACCTATCGATACTGAAATTTTGAAAACATCCATTTCCCACTAACATTTGAGAGCTCAACAGAAATTACTGCGATTGGCAGTAAAGGTCATCATTTCACCAAACTCGCCGCTGTTTACTGAGTGTAAACACAGAAACAGGGACATTGGAGCATTTCAGTAAACAGCGGTGAGTTCGGTAAACTGATGACCTTCACGGCCAATCGCAGTAATTTCTGTTGATCCTTGAAAAGTAATTTTAGTCATCAGCGGTGTTTATGAACGTGCTCAACAGCGCTCAAATGTTAGCGGGAAATGGGATGTTTTTAAAATTTCAGTATCGATTGGTACCGAATTCCAGTATCGTGACAACCCTAGTGTAGATGTTCTCATTCAACTTTTTCAAATCAAGAGCCTCTTTACTTCCTGAAACCAGCATTTTTGTTTTAATATTTTACTTTGCTACAATCATTGCTTTTCTCACATTTTGATCACCGTTTTCCACATAAAGTGTTTTGTTGAAGTACCTTGTTTACTCTGTAATACTGCTAGCTAGCATGGTATAGCAACAAATACAATTCTGAAATATGAAGATGACATTTTTTCTAAGAAAAGTGTTGGAAAAATAGTTCTCTAGTTTTAACAAAGATTTTCTTACTACGCGGAAGATTAAAATGTCTGTATTACTTACCATTGAAAAACCTATAACGCTAACTTGGTTACGTGAAGCACATCTTAGCCAATCACGTAGTGTTTTAGTTCTCCTTCCCAGCATACTGCCATAGAAGCAGCATTAGCATTAGCCGTTATGCTTTTTCGGCTAATCATTTCAGGCTTGCCTTTAATAGGCTTTGCTATTAATATTATTCAGTCATGGAATGAGAGCATTTTTGTCTTGTGAATGTAGTGAAATGCAGCTTTGTACTAAGTAGGTTTTACTCAATTTGATAACAGATTCAAGTTTTTATTATTATTAATATTATTATTTATTTATTTATTTTTATTTGTAGATTTGGGGTTCAATGCGAGCTCAGAGGTAAGAAATCACTTGTTCTCTTTTCTCCATCCATTTTGCAGTCACCACATCCTGTGGTCCTCCATCATCCCCTGCAAATTCCGTTCCGTCTCTCAGTTGAATAATTTAGCGAACAGATGATTGTGTAATATTCAATTAATTATTAATCAGTAAATTTAGTAATTTAAACAGATTAACCAATTTGCTTTTCTTTAAGCTGTGGACCATTACTGCTTTAATTAAAGTTCATTCAGAGATTACCGCTTTTAATGTGCATGCTCGCCAGCACATCACTTCACATTTTACGGAGTTCAAAATTAACTTCACACGCTGAATCCTTATATTCAGAATATTTCCCAAACCTTTTCTCACACTCATGATGGAGTTTCTGGGGCTACTGCTCACATTTTTGTCAGGTCTCCTCAGACATCAGAAAAATAGTGAAAGCTTTTGTCTGTAATCATTTAACCCTGTAATTACAGCCTGTTTGAAAGCTTGAATGTTTTAAATATGTTATTATCACTGGAAAAACTTTTAAAGGGATTATCCAGCCAAAAATTAAAATTCTTTTTTTTTTTTTTTTTTTTTTTACACTTACCATCCACTTGTTCCAAACCTGTATGCATTTCTTTTTTCTGTTAAACAAAAAAAAAGAATATATTTTGAAGAATGTTGAAAATAGGTAACCATTGACTTCTGTAGTATGACCAGCAGCTAGCTCTCTGCAACTCTCACATGGTTGCCCACTGAAGCTTAGCAGGGCTGAACCTGGTCAGTACCTGGATGGGAGACCACAAGGGAAAGCTAAGTTGCTGCCAGAAGTGGTGTTAGTGAGACTAGCAGAGGGCGCTCAACCTGCGGTCTGTGTGGGTCCTAACGCCCCAGTATATTGATGGGGACTCTATACTGCTTAGAGAGTGCTGTTTTTCGGATGAGATGTTAAACCGAGGTCCTGACTCTCTGTGGTCATTAAAAATCCCAGGATGTCCTTCGAAAAAGTGTAGGGGTTTAACCCTGGCATCCTGGCCAAATTTGCCCTACCTAACCATCCCCATATCATAATTTGCTTCATCACTCTGTCTCCTCTCCACCAATCAACTGGTGTGTGGTGACAAATATGGCCAGGTGGATGCTGCACACTGGTGGTGGATGAGGAGATTCCCCCCAATGTGTAAAGCGCTTTGAGTGTCTAGAAAAGCGCTATGTAAATGTAAGGAATTATTATTATTATTATTATTATTAAAAAAATTTTTTCTTCTAATAAATAGTTAGTCAATTTTGATTTCTAGGTGAACTACAGACTCCTAAACCTATTGAATAACCCATTCTTGTCATTTTTGATCCACTTCAAGTGTTTTTATCATAACACAAAAGAATGATTTGGGCATTGGGGCTTTTGGAGATTTTTTTGTCATAAAACTACATAGAATTAAAAATCTTTATGAAAGTTTATTTATTTATAGTTATTTAGAATAATTCCAGTAATTCCATGGATTTTCATTCATTCATTCATTTTCTTTTCGGCTTAGTCCCTTTATTAATCATGGGTCGCCACAGCGGAATGAACCGCCAACTTATCCAGCATATGTTTTACGCAGTGGATGCCCTTCCAGCTCCAACCCATCACTGGGAAACATCCATACACACTCATTCACACACATACACTACGGACAATTTAGCTTACCCAATTCACCTATACCGCATGTCTTTGGACTTCTGGGGGAAACCGGAGCACCCGGAGGAAACCCACGCCAACACGGGGAGAACATGCAAACTCCACACAGAAACGCCAACTGACCCAGCCGAGGCTCGAACCAGCGACCTTCTTGTTGTGAGGCGAAGGTGCTACCCACTGCACCTCCATGGACTTTGTCATATGTACTTTTTTTTCCACCGATTTTGAATATTTGAGTCTGTCATCTATTATTTTTTTCCAATGAAAGTAGATTTGACTGAGAGCAGATTTAAGTTTAGAGAAACCATTATAAATGAAATGGTGTAATAAAATGCAAGTCTTATTATTAATATTGTTGTTTACTAAACATCATTGTCCAATAAATCATATTTTATACAATTTAATGTAGTATTTTATTAACGTATTTTATATTTCAAAACAGTCCGTGTTTGTAGTGATTAGTACAATACATTACATTGTTAACAATACATTGACTGTCTTATAAGGGTCGCACTTTACAACAAGTTTCCATTAGTTAATAATGTTATTTATAGCATGAACAAACAATAAATAGTATAATAGTAAAATGTATAATAGTATGAAAATTAAGCTATTCATTGCTAGTCCAATAATACTAAAACATTACAGTAACTAATGCAGTGAAAAAAAGTCAATTTTGTTGTTACTAGTTGTGCTTAGCTGTAAGAATGGTCAACTTGAGATTTTAATCTGAGTGTAAGCAGTTATTTCTTTATATCTACACACATATGCTATCAAACTGCTGCATAAATGCAACATGCCAAGATTGTCTACTTAAAATTTTTATAAATTAATTAAAATAATATATATAGTTGTCCACAGTACCATTATAGACACACACCAGGGTATCAATAAAATGATGTCCTTCATAATCACCACAGTATTAGACTTTATAGGCAAAAGTATAATAAAACATTCAATCTTGAGAACATCGGCTTGTGCTTTTATTAAGCCCTGCAGTACAAGCCATTAGAGATGGTCAGCATATAATAATAACTGGACTACCAGCATTACGACTGCACTGTAAAATAAACTGCTTATTGCTACTAAAAATGTTATTATACAAAAGGAGCCCTTTCATGAAGAGCTGTAGAGATTGCATGGGGAGAATACATAATTCATGGTCTGTTTAAAAAAAAACCAAACAGACAAATTTTATTTATATATGCGTATTGATTTTATGCAAAAATTGACCATCAATAACATGGTCAGCTCCATGCATCCCACTGCTTCTGATACATACAGTCTATAAAATGAGCTAAGATGCTTGACCCCTGATGATTTCTGATTATGAAGTGTTATTGTCCAGCTCTGAAAGATTTCTCAGTCTTTTCTATCACAGCATCTGGAGGAAATTGAAGCAAGGTAAGAAGTAAAGGCCAGTGAATGAGCTGCCTATACAGTAATTATTTGAAGTGCTGTTCAAATAGAAGCACGCAGGATTATAGACACTTAAGAATACTCACGCTCGCCGATTCACTTTTGATGTCCATCAGAATTGTTCCTTACCGATAGCGGATGTCTGATCTTTTCAGATATGCGGCATGAAGTACTTCACGGTTGTGCCTGCATTTTCCATGAGAGCTCACTGCCCACACTTGCTCTTTAAGGTTAGGAGGATTTTTCTTTTACTTGTTCTCAAAGTGCTTTTACGTAGGTCATTTTTTTTCTTTCTTTTTTTTTGGGTGTTGCTGGGTAACATTTAAAAAATTGTTATGTGGGAAACATTGAAAGACTTTTCTTGTCTTTCATGATTTCTGATTTATTTTTAAGAGTAAAGGGTGATTTTTGTTTTATTCTGTGAGCTGTTGATGACATTTCTTTCAAATCTGAAATAATATACAAAAAAAATGTTGTCATAAAATAAGAAAAAAGGTGGCTAATATTCATTCATTCGTTCATTTTCCTTCCTTATTCCCTTTATTCATCAGGGGTCGCCACAGCGGAATGAACCGCTAACTTATACAGCATATGTTTTACCCTTCCAGCTGCAACCCAGTACTGGTAAACACACATACACTACGGACAATTTAGTTTATTCAATTCACCTATAGCGCATTTCTTTGGACTTTGGGGGAAACCGGAGCACCCTAAGGAAACCCACACAAACACGGGGAGAACATGCAAACTCCACACAGAAATGCCAACTGGCCCAGCCGAGGCTCGAACCAGTGACCTTCTTGCTGTGAGGCGACAGTGCTAACCACTGAGCCACCGTGTCACCCCGGTGGCTAATATACATTTTAAAAATGTTATGTGGTTTCTCCGAGGATATGTTAGTTTTTAATTCATGAATTTAATTAATTTTTTATTTTATTTTAAGGGGATAGTGGGAAAATAAGAAAACTAAGTCTGTCATTTTTCTTATTCTGCATTATATACTACTATGTATGGTCTTGTTAAATACTAATAAAAAATAAAAAGAAAAACATATGTGGGAGACGTTGAAAAACTTTTCTCTAGATTTATGATTTATATTTATAAGCACAATTTTTCATTTTTGTTTCCTTTTTTGAGAAAAATTCAGTCATTTTAGTTTTGTTCTGTGAACTGTTGATGACACTTTTTAAAAATCTTAAATAAAAAATATTGTAATAAAATAACAAAAAAGGTGACATTAATATACATTTCTTTTGGAAATATAATACCAATAATATAACTTCAGTTGAGTTATCAATATTATGTAGGATTATTTTGATTTTCAGTCACAATAAATTAAAACTTTGTTTTTTCTTTTTTGAAAAACAAAATCTTGTAAATTACATTTTATTTCTATATTTGAATTTGAATAGTTTATTTAATGTATAGACCATTTTGAGGGATGTAAACAAAAACAATGGTCCCATTGTTCCTGTTTTACATTTTTTATTTCTATAGCTTCCGAGAATCCAAAAAGAGCCAAATATTGATAAATAATGTTATGATAGCTGTTTTAACATGAAGTCATGATTGAATTGCCTCTTGTTACAGTTATTAAATAGTTTGATAACAAGCAGGAAATGCTCACGGGCCAATGACATGACCACATTGAAATGGTCTATATACTGAAATTAATCAGTTGTATATGATAATAACTGAAAATTCTCCTCTCTTATTTTCCCTGATTTCCCTACTTTTTCAAAATTTTAAAATGTATTTATTTATTTATTTATTTATTTAATTATTATTATTATTATTATTATTATTATTATTATTTTATATTGAATCTACTGTATGCTATTGAAGACTATAAGTGATTAATATCAAATATTTAAATGGGTTTTGTTTACTACTTTATATTTATAGAGATATTATTTTTGGTCAGTTTTTGATCACTGAATGCCTAAAAGAGTCACTTTTTTATAGAAATCTTGTTTTAAAGATTTCTCTGTAATAAATAGGGAAATAAAAACTCTTTAAACATGAAAACAAAGGTATCCCTGATTGCTGTCGGTTTTCCAATATGACTCACTATACAAAATAAAACAATCTATCCATTGCCACTTACGAATCCCCACATTACATATCAGTGAATCATACCAAATAATTTGTAATCTGAATCTGTTGAACAAAAGTTGACCCTGTAAGTTAAAATCTTGTGCCAGAGCTATACAAGAAATATATGGCTTCTCTTATTTTCTCGTTTTTTCTATCTCTCCGCTAGCTGTTTTCTGCAGGATGTAAAAATGAGAGATAACTGTGACATCCCGTGTCACTCCAGGGGAAGATGTATCTGCAGAGTGTTCCTCAAGGTCAGTGTAGCCACTCAAAAAAAGCCACATAGATCTCCCACACGCTGTGATAAATCGTGCCTCCGCCATTCCTGTATTTCAGATGCTTTCTGACGATAAATGCAGTCACCAAGCCGGAGCTGCGGAGGGTGATTAAAGCACTTTGTCTTGAGTCATATCTGCTCTCCTGATTCCCTTCGCTGATTTCTGTTCCTTCCCTTCTCTTAGCGTTTCTCAACTCCCTTCTGCTTCGCAAACAAAAAGCCAATGCAACTCAGACTGCTTTGTCAGAGCAATGCGCCACACAAATAGCAGACAATAAAGCTTTAGTTTTTTGTTTCATTTTTTTCTGTCTGTCGTTCTATTCCACATTTTGAGTTTGGCAATCTGGAAAACTTCCTCAGATGTTGGTTGTAGGTTTGCTGAGAAGCAGAGTTGAGGTCTGAGAAGACATTTGCTTTAACCCTCTGGGGTCTGAGGGAGTTTTGAGGGCCTAAAGAAATGTGCTGACATGCCCTGATATTTGTGCTTTTTTCAGTTGCTGAACAGTTTAAGTGGCTAAAGTCTAAGGGTGTAACAGCGAGTGTAATCTATCGTCCTCTCCTGCACCATCCGCATACAGTGATCGCTGTGCTGCACTAGAAGTAACCATGCGGGCTAAGTGCAAATGCAGAAGCGATCGTGCAGTCCATTAATCAGTCTCTTCAAAAAGGAGGGCCAGCTGTGATGAGCACCACTGACCTGTCTTGAACTGTTCTGGCCGTCCATTTTGAAGAGACTGGTTAATTACAGCTGGTCCCGTTCACATTTATTTGTGGATCATATTATATTTGTTTTTAATTACGAAACAATTCTCTCTCCATAATTAGACATTAAAAAAAGCGAACGATTGCTTCATATTTTACATTTCTGTACAGAGAGGTCATGTTTTGATCTATTGGTCCAATGCAATCACGTGATGCAGTTTCACAGGTCAGAGTTCACCAAGATTGAACTTTGCAACGCAGCGACATGCAAAACTTGACACACAAGCTTGCGTTTCCGGTCTGCCACATTCGCATGCATATGAATGGAAGTCTATGGGGCGAAAAGTGCAGTGTGACCACGGCTTAATATACCACTGTAAACAGCACAAACTGGGGTACAATAATTCATTCATTTTCTTTTCGGATTAGTCCCTTTATTAATCTGGGGTCGCCACAGTGCAATGAACCGCCAACTTATCCAGCATATGTTTTATGCAGCGGATGCCCTTCCAGCTGCAACCCATCAATGGGAAACACCCATACACTCCCATTCACACACACACACACACTACTGACAGTTTAGCTTACTCAATTCATCTATAGCGCATGTCTTTGGACTTGTGGGGGAAACCCGGAGCACCCGGAGGAAACCCACGCGAACTCGGGGAGAACATGCAAACTCCACACACAAATGCCAACTGACCCAGCCGAGGCTCGAACCAGCGTCCTTTTTGCTGTGAGGCGACAGTGCTACCCACTGTGCCACCGCACTGCCCTGGGGTACAATACTATGTTAGCAAAACATTTATGCACATGATTGTGTTTTTGAGAAGGAAACGTTTATGCGTGGTTAATGAAAAACTAAAAGTCACTGAAATAACTCCATTAAACACAAACAGAATATTTGTTTTCAAGACTTTTGAGAACTGGATCTTGTGGCCTATAGTTTTTGCTTCAAAAATGATGTGAAAAATCATCTTGTTTACTTGCTTACAGAAAAAACATATTGTTTTCAATTTTCTAGGACACTGAAAACACTCTATGGCTCTGTGCAAGGAGACATGAACTATCATTACTAATGCAGTGAATCACAGCTAGGACAAAGGCCCACATAATGAGCTGCACAACGGGCCATGTGACTAAGGGTAGAGGAGGAGGACAAAATACATGTTTATACATTTTTTGTTTTTAGTTTAAGAATTTATTTAGCTATCACACAAAATAACAAGATTAAATGAAAATGAAAATTACTGATGTATCAATTGGGCTGAATACCAACATTGTGTGTGTGAAGTTGTGAAGAAATAAATTCTGTTTAATTCAACAAAAAGTGAATCCATTTCAGACTGCTTTGTCAGAGCCAAACAAATTGATAGGAGCCGAAAAATGTCTGTCTTTAATGTCTTTTCTCTGTCTGTTGTTCTATTGATTGCCACCGGGGACCAAATGTTGAGTCTGGAGATCTGTTAAAAAACAAAACACCTCAGAGTTTGGTTGTGAGTTTGTGGAGAGTCTGAGAAGACTTACCATTTAATTACAGATGCATTGCTTGGGCTGAATACCAACATGTCCTGTGTGAAGTTGTAAACAGTTCTGTTTGAGTGCATGATATTGTTTGCTTTTTGGTTAAATGTGTAAAGTAAATAGAGAAAGCGCTTGGCTACAAATCTTTGGTGTAAATTTTAAAGGGATAGTTCACCCAAAATTGAAAATTCTGCCATTATTTACTCACCCTTTACTTTTTCCAAACCTGTTTGATTTTCTACACCACAAAATATATTTTAAAAAAATGCTGGAAACCTTTAACCACTGTCTTAGTATTTGTTTTTCCTACTATGGAAGTCAATGGTTACTGACTACTAACATTCTTCAAAATATCTCCTTTTGTGCTCAGCAGAATAAAGAAACTCATAAAGGTTTGGAACCAGTCAAATGTGAATAAATAGTGAGTGTAGATGTTGGGTGAACTATCCCTTTAAAGGAACAGTCAGAATGTTACAATTTTTTCGTCATTAAGGATACGTTGTCATGACAGTGATCGATGTGGAAACATGATTGGATCCCTGGAAAACATGTTCATATTTTGACTCTAAAAGGAGATTAAATCTATATTTCTTCTCATTTGATAAATGTATCTCTAGGAAGCTTGCAGAAAAGCAACATCAAATACCTCAAAGAGAGGCACAACACATTGTGGGATTTTGATCTGGCCCCAGGAGAGTGGCTCCTTCTCTGAGTTCAAAGTTTCTTGTAGTTGTAGCAGAGTTAGAGGTGTGCAGAGCCCCAGAGCCCAGCCTGAGCAAACCCTCAAAGACCAGAGACTGCCAGAACATGATTTCACATCAGTGCAACACCGCTTCAAAAAGACGACCAGTCTGAGACATGGAGGATACCTTCCCTAACATGTTCTCTTTGATCATTGGGAAAATAAAAGAAATAAAATAAAATAAATCACACATGAATATTGTGTAAATCAAGTTGAGCTGCACAATATATTGAAATGATTAAATTATTGCAAATGCTCATATCGCAATGTATATACCACAATGGTTTGCAATAAATGAGCATTTTAAAACTAAAGGATTTTTCAGGCAATGTAGTAATGTCAATGTGCATCTCTGAAACAAATAGTGGACATGCTGGTTTTCTGGACAATATATATTTTATTTTATATGAACGATTTTAGTATGGATTCTGAAATGGGACCAAACTATGTTAACGAAATCAGTAAGACAGCAAAAAAGTAACTCCTTTAAGGTTTATTTAATTTCCTGCAAAGCAATACAAACTTTGAATTATTGCAGAAGTTACATTAAGACATCAAAACAAATTACCAAAAAATGTCAAATAAATTAATAAAAATTAAAAACTCCACTCTGTTATAAGTGGTTTTGTTCACGTGATTGTTCTTGATGTTTTCAGGTTGGTAAAGCTATACCAGTGGAGCAAAGTTTGGTGGTGTTTTTTTTCCCCCCCAGTTTATTTATTTACTTTAGTTTGTTTACATTGTTAATATGTCTGATTTTTTCTTATGCAACAGTAAAACGTGACCATTCACTTTAAAAAAAAATTGTGATTATTTTAATAATAATGAAATAATATGAAACACAGTAGTCAGCATTCAAAGTTAATCAAATTTTTTTTTCAAAATGGTCCTTGACAAGAATGGGTGTTGTTCAAGAGGCTTAGGACAACTTTGATGAAAGGTGATGATCCACTTTGTATGTTGACTACTGTGTTGGTTATATCTTTTCTTTTCTTTTTTTTTTAAATATCATATTGCAGCGGCATGGTGGCTCAGTGGTTAGCACTGTCACCTCACAGCAAGAAGGTTGCTGGTTCGAGTCCTGGCTGGGCCTGTTGGCATTTCTGGGTGGAGTTTGCATGTTCTCCCGGTGTTCGTGTGGGTGTCCTCCGAGTGCTCTGGTTTCCCCCAGAGTCCGAAGACATGCGCTATGTATGAGTGTGTGTGTGAATGCGATAGTGTATGGGTGTTTCCCAATACTGGGTTGCAGCTGGAAGGGCATCCGCTGCGTAAAACATATCCTGGAATACTTGGCGGTTTATTCCGCTGTGGCGACCTCTGAAATAGAGACTAAGCCGAAGGAAAATAAATGAATGAATATCATATTGCATGTTGAATATTGCATTATTTAGCATTCTATAGATATCACATTTTTCTTCAATATTGCACAGCCCTAACATCAAAACCACAAACCTTTAGATTTCAAAACGGTTCTGCTGATATACATGCTGATATATGCAAATTCATTTATTTATTTAAATATATTATTTATATATTTTATATGTATCATTTTGTCTGGTTGACTAATTTGAGTTAGTAGTACTTATGGACTTAAGAATGAAAAACAGCTCTAAGGACCTGTTTTTGTTTTTTTTTTACTCCTGAGAATTGGTTCTCAAAAACAAAACTTGTTCAGTAGTCCAATTAACAAATAAATGACTCTTGTGAAAAACAGTTCAGTGTGACCATTTTAGTTCGATTCACAAATTAAAAACTATTATGAACAGTTTTTTTTTTTTTTTTTTTACTGAATCAAAACGTACAGTGTAAACACATGCAAGTGATTCATATGAAATGGTTCTTTATGAAGATTCAGAAACAACTGGGAATATTGCGATTAAGTAATTGTGGCGATATATCCTCAAGTATGATTTTGCGTGCTTTATGACGAATCGAATTGCATGTTATTCTAGAACGGTTTGAGTAATCATATTGAATTCCATACATTTTTGCCCGCATGGTCTAGTGATGAAGTAGATATTGCAAACTATATATATATATAAAAAAAATAAAATAAATATATATATATATATATATATATATATAGTAGTGCATATTTATATTTAGCAGCTGATTGGCAAATACCATGCAGGCTTTAGCACTGAAATCCTTAATGCATTAATCCTATAGTAAAAAAAAAAAACATCTTCTAACTCACATCGCTGTGCTACAAATGATATTTTTAGTGTTTTTAAGTTCCTCATTACGAGCAATTCAACGAAGCTAAATTGCCAGCACATGCATTAAAAGTGTGCTTCTCGATATGCCCAGCTGTCTCTGTTGTTATGGCGAACACTGAAACGAGCACTAAAGTGGTGCGCCTGAAGGCAGAGCTTCCAGGTTTGGGCTGGGCGGCTCTCCAAATGGACCGTGTTTGTAAATGCAGGTCTTTTTTGTCTCAGCGTGTTGCAGCTCAGTGGAAGTTCACGTGGGGATCACTTCATTGAGGAACAGTGTGAAATCCTCGCTCCTGTGTGTTCTGCAGCAGTGGGGAGTGTGATCTGGCTCTCTCCCACACCATCTGGACGTGGTATAATGTTCAAACACGATCCAGCTCGTGTCTGCCTCAAAACACGACACTACCTATTTGCAGGACCGGTACACCTGTATAGGGTTACTCTTGTGGATTCACAACCACACTGACCATCAGGTCTGAGCCCAAAGAGAATATAATGATGTAAAGATGATTAACTGAAGTATTGTATTAATACAGCAAATAGGCCCTGATTAAGGTTATTTAAATGAAAATGTCTGATGTCTTATTTAATCCATAACGTTTTTTTTTAGTCACACAGAGCCTTTTGATTGTATCCCGATAAAATCTGGATCCTTATAGCTTATTGTCCTTACATGTAACTGCTTTCCTATTATCAGAGTACTGAAAAATCATACTCAAGTAAGAGTACCATTACTTGCCTACTGCTACTACTACGAAATGTAGTGCAAGTAGAGTAAAAGTATCTGTTGTAAATATCACTCAAAGTATGAGTTAAAAGTAGCCCTTTTAAAAGTACTTAAAAATAGTGAGTAGTAGAGTTTATATGCAATGTGTGCAGGGATGTGTAAACGTAACATTCTGTAGTGCATTGAGTTATTGTTTAAGGCCGTTGTCGATATCAGTCATCATACTGTCGACATCCTTCCTTTTCTCATCAGTGACATGCATCTAAACGATGCTGGGTCTCTGGGTAATTGCTTGTAACGATTTTGGACATATTCTTGGCCATTTTTAATGCTTCTAAACTGTTTGCTATGTTTATAAAGCGGCCATATCTTGAGGTTGTTCAGTATGATGCGATTTGCTTTCTATGTGCGATTTGATTGGATAGAAATCGCAGGACTGATTTGTCTTAGCCAATCCCCGTAGACAAGAACAAAATAAAGTAGTGACTGCAGGAAAATAGTGGAGTAAAAGTACCAATAGAGCACTAAAAATGTACTCAATGGAAAGCAAAAGTACACATTTTTAAAACTACTTAGTAAATTACAATTCCTGAGAAAAACTACTCAATTACAGTCATTTGAGTTTTTATAATTTGTTACTTTACACCACTGCCTATTATCATTAAAAATATACAGCGTGAACGTGCATACATTGCTTTTATAGTCTCAAAAACATAAAGGACAGCCACTATATATTAGTTCAAATTAATTATCCGTGATGAATCAGTTTTTGATTTGCTAAAAATAAGATACTCATGAAAGTCTGTTATTTGTGAAGCACACTATAGTGGCCATGCTGAAATGTGGTTTATTCACAAGTTCATAAGATTGATGAACCTGACTATGCTTGTTTTTTTTGTTTTTGTTTTTCCTAACCCTCATAAAGATCCAGTTCATGGGAGTCATTTAAGTGTGGCCATGCTGTATGTTTTGATTCAGTGAAAAGAACCAGTTCATACATTTTATCTCTTAATTGGACTATAGTGGCTATGGTTTGTTTTTGAGAACCGGTACTTAAGAACCAGATTCTTAAAGGGGCATTGATCTGTTTTTATAACTGGTTCATGAGCGCATTTAGTCATGGATCAGAATCTAGTAGCAGCACTTTGTTTTTGAATCATCCTAATTGTTAAATTGTTCATGAAATTGTGCCATATGTTTCGAATCATTTTAAAGAACCATTTGAGAAAAGTAATTAATTTGTGAATCAGAGTTCAGTGGTCACAGTGTTTTCTGATTCACTAAAACAAATACGTTCACAAGAGTCATTTATTTATAAAACAAAGTTATTCTATTTTTTTATGTATTTATTTGTGAATAGGACTAGTGGTCACACATTGTTGTTCAAGATCATCATTAAGATTTGTTTCATAAGAGTAATTTAGGTGTGATCATGCCATATGTTTTTGATTCACTAAAAACAATCTGCTAATAAAACTAATTTATTCATTAATCACACTATACTGTTTTTTCTTCACTGAAAAGAATCAGAAGGGTGACATGGTGGCTCAGTGGTTAGCACTGTCGCCTCACAGCAAGAAGGTCGCTGATTCGAGTCCCAGCTGGGCCAGTTGGAATTTCTGTGTGGAGTTTGCATGTTCTCCCCGTGTTGGCGTGGGTTTCCTCCAGGTGCTCCGGTTTCCCCCACAGTCCAAAGACATGCACTATAGGTGAATTGGATGAACTAAATTGGCCGTAGTGTATGAGTGTGTATGGATGTTTCCCAGTACTGGGTTGCAGCTGGAAGGGCATCTGCTGTGTAAAACATATGCTGCATAAGTTGGCGGTTCATTCTGCTGTGGCGAACCCAGATGAATAAAGGGACTAAGCCGAAGGAAAAATGAATGAATGAATGAAAGGAATCATTTTACAATAAGTTCATGAATCAAACTATAGTGGTTATTTTTATGCTTTTGAGAAACATTTGATAAGAGTTATGTATCCTGTATATGTTAACATTGTGAGTTTTGAATCATCCCAAAGAATAACATTCAGAGCAGTCATTAATTTGTGAATGAGACTATCTGCTTGTTAAGTGTGACGTCACGCGAAGCAGCTTCCGCGTCCCAGCACTCTATCAAACTGTATGTGGAGGCTCATCAAATGATAATAATATACGTTTACAAAGCGATGCAATACTTTCGAAAATCACGATCGCAATATATATATCCATGCCTAATGTCTGATGACTAGAAAGTGATTAAATTTTTTTATAAATTGTTAAAATATTGGTGTCTGTGATGCAGCAAGTCCAGAGACTGATGTGTACACCATGATTTTATATAAAATTCACTTTAATGTGTGATAGGACTAAAAAGGGGTCATAAACGAACATTTTCTTAATTCAAATGAGTAGCGGCTTGGACCCGGAAACAGTATTCCATACGTCACCGATATGTCATGACTTAACAAGCGGATAGTGGTCCCATTGTAGGTTTCTGATTCACTAAAAAGCATATTTTCGTAAGAATCGGACAATAGTGATTCTTCTGAATGATTTTAATTCACTAAAAAGAAATGGCTCGTTTTGAATCAGACTAGTCACTCAGTGAACAATCTGTTAAAGTCTGTTAAAGGCCTATGCACAACAGTATGCATTGGTTTGTAACACCAGCATTTGTTGCTTGCATTGAAGGTAGACAAACAGAAATTGCCCAAGTCAGTAAAGTGCATACAAACTAGATCGACCAGTACAAGATGTGACCCAACGTGTCGTTCCGGGTCCATTTCAGTCATATCCACAATAGGCCACTGTGTCTTTCCCAGTCTCGCTTGTCTTGTTTGCTGTTCAGTGCCTGTGGAGTTGAATTAAATGGCGCAGGTAAAGTGGGCTCTGTTTGCTGGATGAGACAGACTGTCTCCTTGAATCTTCAGCACCTGGTGTCTCTCTGTCCTCACTGAAGGGCTCTGGCCCCGCTGCAATGAGCCTTAATCTGGGAGATCACTCTTTATCCTGCTGCTTCCAGGGGCAATGTGGAGGAACATATCAAGCCATCTCTATGGATTAGGCCGTATGCTCTCTTGTGGGGACAAGTGATGGAAAAGAAGTCAATCTCCAGGGGATTGTGGCTTTACTCTTTCACCTTCTCGCTTTCTATCTCTATCTCTCTTTGCCTCGCGCTGTTGGCAAGAGTGTTCTGTTATTGTTAGTTGGGTGTTTTTATTACTGCAGCAGTTGTGTTGCAGTCTGTTGGCAGCTATTCACTTGGACTCCGATTTGCCTTAAGCCTTGATACCTATATTTTTGGGAGGGTATTAATAGCCATAAATAGCTGTTTGAAACATACTATGTTAACTAGGTTGTTCACTATTGAAGAAATCATTAAAATGTAAATAATATGGATGGATGATGGATGAATGGATAAATGGACATATAAAGAGGGATTGATTGATTGATGGATGGATGGACTGATTTAGAGATGATAGATTAATGGATGGACAGAAAAAGAGGCATGGATAGATTAAATAATTAACAGAAAATTAGATACAATAGATGGATGGATGGACCAAAAGAGAGATAGATGGACAGAAAATAGATTGATGGATGGATAAATGGGCACATAAAGAGGGACTTGATGGGTGGATGGACTGATTTAGAGATGGATAGAAGAATGGATGGGTAAATTGATGGATGCATAGATATAGATGAATGAATTGACAGAAAAAAGAGGGATGGGTTTATGGATTGATGGATAGATGGACAGATAAAGTTGGATTGATGGATGGACAGATAAAGGGATTGATAGATGAAATAATTAACATAAAAATAGATACAGTTGATGGATGTGTAGATGGATGAATCGAAAGAGAGATGGATGGACAGAAAAAATGGATGGATGTATCAATGGATAAAGAGGGATGGTTGGATGGACAGATGGATGGGCCAAAAGAGAGATGGATGGATGGATAAATGGACATATAAAGAAGGATTAGTGGGTGGATGGACTGATTTAAAGATGATAGATGCATGCATGGATATATAGATATAGAGGAATGGATGGACAGAAAAAGAGGGATGGATTTATGGATGGATGGATGGATGGACAGATATATGGATGGATAGATGAATTGATTAGCAGAAAAGTAGTTACAGTAGATGGATGGATGGATAGATGAATGGACTGAAAGAGAGATGGACAGAAAAAGGGGGATGGATGTATAAATCATGTAAGTACTTGTATAGCCTGTCTTATGTGTATAGTTAAATATCTTATAGTATATGTTAGTTATGCATAGTTTGTTTTTTTAATAGCTCTTATGTCCAGTGTTCTGTTTGTATTTATGACTAATTTATGTAGCACCGTTGTCCTGCGAGACACAACATTTCGTTCCTCTGTTTGTTCACACATGTAGCGGAATGACAATAAAGCTCGACTTGACTTGACTTGAGTGGATAAAGTGGGATGGTTGCATAATCAGATGAATGGACCAACCAAAATAGAGATATATTGATGGACAGACAGAAATAAGGGGATGTATGGAAATTCAAAGATGGATAGACAGACAGACAAATTAATGACATGATAGACAGAGCGTTAAAACTGAGAGGAAGATAGATAAAAAGAGTTAAATAGATAGAGAGGATCATTATATCATGTAATATTAAGTCAATAATATAATATCCATGTCATTCCAAATCATTCAGAAAGACCACATTTTGGAAACTCTTAAAAAAATGTTTGTCCTTACAATGACAATTTCAGTGTTGCTTTAAATCCCATTCACTTTTTTTTGTAAGGACAATATTAAAAATATCTACATTCTGAAAAGTCATTTTGAGAAAAAATTCATTAAATGAATACTACTAACAGTCAGATGCAGCCTGTTGAACACTTACAGCCTTTGGTTCTTGATTGCTGCCAGTAAATAAGAACAGTATCTGAAGGTCAGACAGACAAGGTGAGGTCTGAAAAGCACTGTTGCGCTCCTCCACGTAAAACAACCTGCCATCCACAATCTGATACACATATTCATTTACAGAGAGAGCTGTTAAACCTTTCTGCGCTTATGTTTGTGTAAAAAAAAAAAAAAGTGAGCATGTTAAAGAAAATAGTGTCTGTCTGTATATCCGTCTTTGACAGTGTCCTACGCTAGATTCAGTCTAGTGAAGCACTACTGCAGGCATCGGTGGAGACGAGGTAAAGAAGAGCCGGCGCTGATTTCTCCTCCGCCACTGACAGCACAGAGTAATGACTGGTAATGCTTGAGTGTGATTACTGCACGTCATTTTTCTTCTTTCTCTCGTGTTCACTCTCCAAGAGAATGTTTTATCTGTGAAAGCGTGTGTACTCATGTGTGCGCGATTTGGGTTTGTGTGTGTGCAGAAGAGAGAGGGAGACAGATATCGATGTTGAAATGCACAAGTAACGATAAATGACAAAAAGAGAATGAAGACGACAAACAGACTGCAAAACAGAGAATTTTTTTCATATAAAAACACAAATATTTGATGTGACCCTCTTCCCAAGAAATGAAATGTCGGCTTTCTGTGACCGCATAAAGTAACATGTAACAAATGCAGCTGAAAGAAGACGTCAAAGGGCCAAGAACCACAGAGGAAGCACTACAGAAGTAATAGAAGAAAGTTTACTCAAAATCAGTGTTGGGCACGTTCCTTTAAAAGAGTAATTGGTTATAGTTACTAGTTACTTCTCACAAATAGTAACTGAGTTAGTAACTGAGTTACATAATTATAAAAGTAACTATTTACCAGGAAAGTAACTATTGCGTTACTTTTATTGCGTTAGTTAATTTGTCAAATGACTATAAAATAAATATAAAACATTGTACACTAATCTACACTATTTTAATGTTGTTGTGGGACAATGTGAGAGACAACGGCAGCATGTCCTACACTATATATCTAGATATTATTTAGTTTAATTCTGTCTGAGTAATAAGTGTTAGTGGTGGAGACAAATTCAGTTTTATTTGCTTTGACGTCATGGCTTCTTCTCCTCCTTTGGTAGCAGAGCTCACGTTATCACCTGCGAAGCCACTAATTTTGTGGCGGCATGTGACAACGTGAGGCGTTTCATTAGATTAGAATTACTTGTCACCGACGCAGAGAGACTCTTTTTTCCTGGACATAAGTTGGACGATACATAAACATTCTTGCCTTTCACCTCAATGAGGGAAAAGTAGTGCTATTTCCAGTTTGCAATCGCTACCTTTGAACTTGTTGGATTTGCCATCGTTCTGACTCCTGGTCGTTGGTGTGTGCCATTGACTGTGTGTGCACGCGTGTGTTAACAATTTCCTGTAGAATCTACAGTTACTTGCTAACAGCAGTTAGCCAGTAACTTACTGTAAATCAGTTAGACCATTTATCTTGCTGTATATGTATTTACAGAAGTATATGTATATCTTTACTGTAAAATATACAGTAATTTTCACAAAGCAACTTTAAAATGCAGGTTCAAAAACATACTGCATAACTGTCCTACAGTAAAATACAGTTCATATTACATAGTCTTATTTACAAAAATCCATGTTTCACTGTATCAAGTTTCTTTTATGGTGTTTTGGGTTAATGCCGGAAATGTGTGCAATGCTGCTGTAGATGTGGCTCAAACTCACATTCATTCATGGAAGAAAGAGGCGGGAACTGGTGAACGTTCAACAACTTTAATCATAAAGTAAACACACAACAGAAATATCCATCCAGAGCTCCTTCATGGAACTTGACACTTGTTAAACTCACACCACCGGCCTTGTTCCACTCTCACAGCTCTTGGCCCCACCCACATTCGTCACTGTTACCAAGCTGACCAATCACAGATCTTGTGTTCTGCGTTGCCGTGGTATGTAGTTCATTTTGTTTAAGTGAAGTTTCATAAACTAAGATTGATTCAAGCTTACAATAAATGAACCGATTTTCTCTACTGCCTTATCTTCGTTTTGGAAGAATCCCCCCTTCCACCCCATCTCCTCCTTTTCCTCCCTTTTCTAAGGGGAGCTCTCGAGACCTACCTGATCTCGGACCCCCTTATATGCTTATTGACCGGGCGGGAGCCTTGGGCTCAATTATCTCCAAGCTCAGGGTTCTCTCCCGGGACAGCATGCCAAACCTGCTATTAACGCCAAGCATATCTAAGTGGGAACTCTTGAAAGGTGCGCATCAGATCCGTGACAAGCTATGACAATGAGTATGCAACTGTGCGAAGGCCATGCCAGACAGCACATGCACTCAATGTAGAAGTATAAATTGGCCTTAAGTGTGCGCGTTCAGTAGTGAAGTATGCACTGTGCTCTTGCGGTATTTCAATTTTGGTGCCTTAATCTTGTAAAAAGTATACAGTGGTCCCTTGCTATAACGTGGTTTACCTTTCGCGACCTTGCAGTTTTGCAGATTTTTTTTGTGCAATTTGACATGCTTTTTTTTTTTTTTACAGCGCACTGTGTTCTGCGTCCTGATTGGCTGTAGACCATTGTCAATCAATCTCCTCCGTACTTTGTCTCTTGTACAGTACTGAATGTTTTCCGCTTGCCAAATTTACATAAATCTTCAATTTAGTGCTAGTAGTGTGACTCTGAAGTGCTGTACTGTATGTTTGCAAGTTTTCTCTCAAACAAACCCCACAATGTCAACGAAATGTTCTGCACCGTCAAAGGCACCTGCGGTAGCACACAAAAAGCAGAGGAAGATGCTAACCATCACACAAAAAGTGGGACTTCTGGACATGCTTAAGGTAGAAGTTACGCGGCTGTAGGTCGCCGCTACAGAATAAATAAATATTTGGTTCGTTCCATAAAGAAGGAGGGAAATAACATAAGGACGACAGCAGCAATACGTTTCAACAAAGATGCAAAAAGGGTTGTAACTGTCCGCAACAAGACCATCATAAAGATGGAGTCTGCTTTAGCTTTGTGGATCAGTGACTGCAGGAAAAATGTTAATGCCTGTCTGAGAAAATTGTATAAAGTGTGTAGTGAGGGCTTTTACAGCCTTAGATATCTATAATAATTGTAAAAAAATAAAGCGGACTACTTCTCGGATTTCGCCTATTGCAGATTATTTTTAGAACGTAACCCCCGCGATTAACAAGGGACCACTGTAATTACAGTGATTAATGATTACTTTATATTTCTTTATTTCACATACTTCCTCAGTGTGTGAAACCATTTTTCTCACTCCACAGTCTTATTCCATAGTCAATCACATTACGTCATTAATTGGATAGCTGCTCAATAGTTAAAAACTATCCAATATCATTTCATTTCATATATAGCTCATATATAGCTTAAGTGCGCGTGTCCAATGAAGAGTTTTTTTTATGCTGCAGAAACGCAAACACTGTTCTAAAAACTAGCATTATTTCAAACTGTCAAAGCTTTTAAAAATGCTTTAAAATCATGAAGTTCCATTGACAACGACAGAGAGAAAAAAAAAAACTAAATGTGAAAAGGGTCCATAGCTAACATAAAGCAAATCTTTAAAAAATTCGCAAATAAATTCCTACTAAAAAGTTGTTAGAGTGGCTGACTGTAGTATTGGTAACCTAGCAACCAAGAGTAACCAATGCAAGTATAATGGTGACTGCTAATTAGTCACATGGGTGTAATGTACGCTATTTCAGAGTATATTCAACAAATGTTTTTCCATCTCCCATTTTTCACATTAACCCTTTTTCGGTCCAAAACTACCTCAAGCGAACATAAAAAAAAATAAACAATTGGCCATTTCCATCATTCATTTCTTTCAGATCCTTCAAAATCTACGTTAATACTGGATGATAGCCCAGCTACTGTTAATGAGTTGCATTGATACAGCCTGCATACTGCACCATTTCCCCTCTCCATTTTTACTGCATTTATGGTAAAATTACCCTTCTAAAGTCATGCTCAGTGCTGTTTCCAGGAGGTAGTCATGTGATGTATAGCAATGCACATTAGTTTTTCTGTCTTGATACAATTTATCAAGGACGAGGGAGAGAATTGCTTCTTTATTCGATGCCTGAAGTTGTTATGTCAGTTCATGCATTTCATCAATATATTGTTTGCATGAATTTGTCACTGTCAGCTCCACACGGAATCTGTATCTGTCTGTCTGTGATTTATAAAGTTGTGCATATTCTAGCACCATTTGTGTTCATCCTTTATTTTTATGCATTTTAAACATATGGCAATATTTAATAATTGAATATACCATATCGATAGCATGGGCATTTCAAAATACCATGAATAAATATTAATTAATTCAACTTTTAGATGGTATTTTAGGAACATTCAGATTTTTGTATTAGTGTTCGTTCACTGCAGGAGTAAATGCTTGAGGACTAAAGACTTAAGCAATATATTTTCCAACATAAACATTTTAATATGTTAATCTGACAGATACAAAAGCATTTATCAATTTTAGGTAATGTTAATTTCTCTGTCATAATGCCTAATAACACGTTAAAATCAAACATCAAAATCATTTTATTAAATAACTTTATTAAAAAAGAGTTAATAACTATTAAAATTACGTTCTTATTTATTATTTACTTTAACATGTAACTGACTATTTCTCACTGTTGATTTGAATGCAATAATAAAATGCATTCATAAATGTTTACTAATGAGGCTTTAGTGTTACCTATTGCACTTTATCATCCTTTTGCAAATTAATTTGTTTAAACCATTTAATTACTCTGAACATGTATGTACAAAAGAGCAATACACTTTGTATGTTTATTATAATTCCTAATAATCTTTTAATAAGTACATTTATAATAATAACTTTTAGTAATCTTTTTTGTAGCTTAGGTCAATATCGTGATATTAGCTTATACCATGATAAAAGCATCAACAAATAATCACAAGAAAATCTGATACCGGCAGAAGCCTAATGCATTTGTGATTTTAAGCTAACAGATATTAGCCAAAATTTACCATGTTTAAATTCCTGATTTGTATAAATTTATCTGAAAATAGGTAAATTTATTGTTACTTTTACGTCAGAGATACTATTGTATTTTTTATTACAATATGGCACCGTAAAAACAATAAAAATAGTTAAGTGTTTTCTGTTTCATTTATTTATTTGCATAAAGGGACCTTAAGCGATACTTGGAAATTCATACTTTGTTTATTCATTTATAGTTTGTGTTTGAGATAAAAACATAGTTTTTGTTTTGGTTTTGTTATGCAAACTATTGGTGATTATTTTTTAAACTTAAAATAAAAAAATGATATAATTTAAAGCATAAAATAACAATAGGTCAAAAAATCCCTGAATATGTTTTTAGACAACACAATATCAATAATTTAACATCAGAAGAGTTATGAAATCAATATTTGATGGAATAACCATGATCAACCACAAAAAAAAAGTTAATAAAACAATAAATGAATGAATAATTAAATAAATAAATAAAGTTATAAAGGATTAAAGTGGTTATTTATTAGAATGAACAAATGAATAAATAAATAAATAAATAAATTTAAAGTTATAAATGATATATGTAAGCATATAAAAAAAATTGTTTTAATTTTATTTATTTAATGAAATTAATTTATTATCATTTTCCTATTTATTTAAGCAGAAAAGCGAGACTTTTGCAAGCTTTTTAGATTGCTGGATCATCCCTTATAAACATCACTCATCCCTGATTCCATTTTATCCTAACACCTTGCTTCGTTTTCCATCATTTGCGGAAAGTTCAACTTTGTTTGCTGTGTCTGATGTGTAGTAACTTCTTCACCACTGTCAGGATCGGGCCCATAAACACTCTTCTGTCACTCCTCCAACGTGCAGGAAAGAAGTCCAGCCCTGAGCTCCATCTTTTTGGGCTGTTCTGAGCGACTCTCCAGCCCAGGCCAGATGGAGGAGCTTATCACTGGAGCAGCGTTCGGCTGTGTTCGGAAGCCCACGGGACGCCCTTCAGTATGTTCATTCGCTCATCTGCTCCCACATCATCTTGAGCCTGTCTCAGCCTGTCTGTCTCTTTCTGAGTGGCTGTTTATAATCAGCATCTTTGTGTAGCCTTCATCTTCATCATCTGATAATTAATGTACATGTGGTACTGTAAATTGGAACAGATATTAATGGTATATAAAAGAACATTGTTTATAA